>ONZH01026435.1:0-323939 GCA_900303285.1 Rhinella marina | reverse complement strand
CTCCGGGACCCTGGTAGAAGGTGGACTCAGAAGAGGGGATTCAGGCAGGACGACCCCCTGAGGAATATCTGAACGTTCCCTCCGTCTCTCCCTCACTCGACGATCCAGTTTAACATGAGGTTCCACAATGGGGTTAGATGTGGAGGGAGCCGCTACTAGTGCAGGTTGTAGCTGCTCCTGATGTAGGAGCCTCTCGGCCAGGTCCTGGATCATCTGCGCCATACCCTGAACCTGGTCCGTGAGCACCCGCAATTGCTCCATATGATACGGCCTGTGATTCTGTCACGGGGGAGACAAGGGAAGGTGTGCCCTGTACTTGAAACCCCCTTCTTTCCCTACCTACTTGCCTCAAACGGCCCTAGGCGGCCGCGGACAACCACGAAGACGTTCCCTATACTGGGTAAGTGCAGAGGGAGGGAAAGGGAACACAGGGAGAGACAAAACACAGACGGAACAAACACAATGATAGAGTAGTCAGCAAGCCGGGTCAAACACAGGAGATAGCGTAAATACCAGGGGTCAAGAGAAGAGAGGTCCAAGTCCAAGTCCAAAGTCAGAGTCCAAATAGCAAATCCAAAACACAAGGTCGCACAAGCACTGATCAAAAGTATAAACTAATCACAGGCATCTGAGTGAGGCAGTTGCCATCTTTAAATAGCCCACCCAGGATCATGTGATGTGGCCAGCATCACATGACCTGAGGCGGAGCAAGCTGTCCAAACAATATGCAAAGTAGCCATGTGGTGTGATCAGCACCACATGGCTAAACCCAAACAGAGAATTAACTCATGAAGTGCTGGCTGACAAGACCAGCACTTCAATTCCCTATTGCTCGTCTCTAGGGGGGCGGAGAGGTCCGGCGATGTCGTGCAGAGGGAGCGCGACGCCGACCTCGCGTGACAGACCAACTCCTAGTTACCTCCAGCATGAAATCACACATACAATGGGAGGAGGGAGAAAACTGTGAGTCCCACCTATCCCTGACTCATGTGACTCAGTCTGCACAGGTACACCTGAATGTTAACCATGAATCAGAAATCAAAGTACATTGAAACCTGGAGTTGCCACACCTCCATGTGTAAATGTATAAACAAAATCACGGAATAAAGTGGTCTTAAATGGCAGAAAATGCTCAAAATTCCATATGCTGCTGCGCATTTCTATCCGGGGGAGCAAATCCTGCACATGTGATCCGCTGCTGACGGCAATCCCCAGTAAAAATGCATACAATGGAGGATACCCACAGCGGACCACATGTACCACAAAGACATCCTACACAGAGTAGCCAAATGTGTCGATGTGATTTGCTATATAAAACAAAAAAATCACAGCAATGGTGCACTACAATGGTAAATGCAATTGACAATATATGGCTAAACCCTCACACTGATATTAAAATTAGACTTTCGCCAATATATTCTTATATCAAGAACATACAGGAGCCCGTGCACCCCGTCAACGTCTCTCAAAGTGGCTCTAACGCTAACCCTACTATGCCATAAGGGCAATTACAGATAGGGGCATAAAGGCCAACACACAGTGACCAACTTCTAGTTACCTCCAGTGTGAAATCACACATACAATGGGACGTAAAATAATTGTTTCCTTTAGACAATGTAAGAATTTAAAGGATCACCAAGTGTGAGGATGCTTTCATGAAAAAAGTGCAGACTTGGTTGGAGAGCTTTGTACCACAAGGCAACTTCCAATCTGGGAACTGTAATTGTTGCTCATTAGAGATGAGCGAGCACTAAAATGCTCGGGTGCTCGTTATTCAAGTCGAATTTTTCCCGATGCTCGGGTGCTCGTTTCGAATAACGAACCCCATTGAAGTCAATGGGAGACTCGAGCATTTTTTGCAGGGGACCAGAGCTCTGCATAGGGAAGGTTGCGTGAAAACCTGGAAACCTCAGAAAATGATGGAAACACCACGGAAATGGACAGGAAACAGCAGGGGCAGCATGCATGGATGCCTCTGAGGCTGCCTAATCGTACCATTATGCCAAATTATGGGCAACAGCCTGGTGGTGACCCTCAAGACAATTGTGCTGACCCAGACCAAGATGGGCAAGGCACATGCGCTGGCACATGCTAGGAAAGCACCCAACTAGGTGCAACAAAGGTCCATCGCCGCCTGCGGGTTACACCACTGCTCATGCTGGCACTGCTGTCCTATCCCCCACCCCACGACGCAGGCATAAGCGTCTCCCTCTCCGCACCCACCCAGTAGTCCACAGCGTACACAAAGTTCTCCCAGCACAGTGCCCAGCTCTCCCCATCCCAGACGGGCAAACACGCACCCACCACCCACCCTGTCCACGGCAGACCTCCAAGCACAGTGCCCATCTTTCCTAATTCCAGATGGGCTAAGACGCACACTGCACCAACCTATTAGTCTCCACACGTAGGTGGGTGCAGAGCCTTTTAGTGCCCCTCAAGACAATGTTTGTGTGCCAGGGCCTGGCAGTAACCATCCTTGAAGGAGAGGCCGCCGGTGACCCTGAAGACAATTTTGGCTGACAGTGCAGTGGCAAGCCTCCAAAAAATTGTGGGTGAGAGCCTGGAGGTGACGCTCAGAAACAAATGGTTTAAAAAAGCATGGTGGTGCACCCCTGAATGACAGTCTGTGACTGAGATTGCAGGTGAACCCGCTAAAATTGTAGTCTAGCACACCTTGGTGGTGAACCCCTAAATTACAAAGTTTGACTGAGATTGCAGTTTACAGCATGGGGGTGAACCCCAGGATGACTTGTTAAGACTAAGATTGCAGTTTACAGCATGGCGGTGAACCCCAGAGTGGCTTGGTTAGACTAAGATAGCAGCTGAACCACCCAAAAAATTAGCCTGAGACAGCATGGCGGTGACTACAGTCCAGTGAACAATTCTGTGGTGTGCGGTACAGTAGCCACAGTCTAGAAAATATACGTTTTTTCTCTCAGTTATATATACTACAGTGCCGTGAAAAATTCTGTCGCGTGCTGCACACTAGCCGGAGTCTACAAAATATACATTTTTTCTCTCAGTTATATATCCTACAGTGCAGTGAAAAATTGTCTGTTATGTGGTACACTAGCCGCAGTCTAGAGAATACGTTTTTTCTCTCAGATACATTTAATACAGTCCAGTGAAAAATTCTGTGGTGTGTGGTACACTAGCCACAGTCTAGAGAATACGTTTTTGGCCTCAGATATTAATTCTACAGTTTAGTGATTACACAAAATGTTGAACCCAAGGGCTAAGGGTCGAGGACGAGGGCGTCCAAGTGATGTAGGGGGGCAGAGGCCGTGGTCCTGGGCAGGGTGACACAGTACCTACTGATGAGAGAGCAGTGGAACGCCGCAGAGTTTCGCTCCCTAGCTTTATCTCGCAACTTACAGGGTTACGTGGTACACCACTATTGAAACCACAACAGTGCGAACAGGTGATGACGTGGATAGCGGATAATGTGTCCAGTAATTTATCCACCACCCAGTCTTCCACGCAGTCCACCCACGCTAGCCAAGGGAGTAGACCTCTGGCTCCTCCAGCTCAACCTCCTTCCCCCCAGCCTGCCCCCCCCATGGAAAATATGCATTCAGATACGGCATACTCACAGGAACTCTTTTCAGGACCCTACCCAGAGACACAAACCACTGCTCAACAGCAACCTGAGCAGTTGCTCTGTCCCGATGCCCAAAATTTAGAACTTTCGCAGTCTGTGGGTGATGAAAGTGTGGACTTAGTGCAAGTAGTGCGTCAAGAGGTGTCGGATGATGATGATGATGATGATGATACATGGTTGTCAGACATTGACGTTGTTGTCAGGGCAGTAATTCCCAGGGAGGAGCAGAGTGAGGAATCGGAGGAAGAGCAGGTGACTGACCTGAGCTGGGTTGGTAAGCCTAGTCAAGACAGTGCTTCTGAGGGGGGGGCAAGTGCAGCACCAGAACAGGTTGGAAGAGGCAGTGGGGTGGCCAGAGGGAGAAGCAGGGCCAAAGCAAGTAGATCAGCAACTGTTTCACGTAGTGAAGCTCACGTGCCGAGGCCTAGATGTTCGCAAGTCTGGAGGTTCTTTAAAGAAAGTGAGAATGACTGACGGACCGTGGTGTGCAACTTGCGCCACACCAGGATCAGCAGGGGAGGCACCACTACCAGCCTAACCACTACCAGCATGCGCAGGCATATGAGTGCTAAACACACGACTCAATGAAACCAAGGCCGTTCACCTCCTGCGGATCACACCAATGCTCCTTCCTCTGTGTCACATGCTGGCTTTGCGAGTCAACCCCCCGCCCAGGATCCCGGCACGAGCGCCTCCCGCCCTACAACCACCCCTTCACCTCCATGATCCTCCACCAATGTGTCCCAGCGCAGTGTTCAGCTGTCTTTGCATCAGACATTGGAGCGCAAGCGCAAACGCAAATACTATTCTGCCTACCCACATGCACAAGCCCTAAACGTCCACATTTTCAAACTGCTGAGCCTGGAGATGCTGCGCTATAGACTGGTATAGATTGAGGCTTTCCGCAACCTGATGGCGGTGGCTGTCCCTCGGTACTTGGTCCCCAGCCGCCACTATTTTTCACGATGTGCCGTCCCAGCCCTACACCAGCACGTGTCAGAGAACATCATCCGTGCCCTGACCAACGCGGTTACTGAGAAGGTCCACCTAACCACGGACACGTGGACAAGTGCTGGTGGGCAGGGACACTATATCTCACTGACGGCACATTGGGTTAACTTGGTGGAGGCTGGGACCGAATCTGACCCTGGGGCCGCTCATGTAATGCCCACACCGAGGATTGCGGGGCCTACCTCGGTCACGGTTTCTCAGACTTATTATGCCTCTTCCTCCAACCCATCCTCCTCCTCCTACTCTCAAATACAATCTGTGAGCATGGCGTCTTCAGTCGGTAGCTCTAGGCGCAGCAGCACTGCCGTGGATAAGCGCCAACAGGCGGTGCTGAAACTGCTGAGCTTAGGTGACAAGAGGCATACCGCCCAAGAGCTGTTACAGGGCATTACGGCGCAAACCGATCTTTGGCTGGCGCCGCTGAAACTCAAACCAGGCATGGTTGTGTGTGACAATGGACGTAACCTGGTGGCGGCTCTGCAACTCGGCAGACTCACACATGTGCCATTATACACCAATACTATTTCCCAAAGTAACAACAACCCATATAAACACTGCATATAAAACCTGCCTGGCCCACGTGTTCAATCTTGTGGTTCAGCGGTTCCTCAAGACCTACCCCAATATTTGCTCACCAAGGTGCGACGCATCTGTACGCATTTCCGCAAGTCAACCACAGATTCTGCCACTCTCAGGGCAGTGCAACGGCGCTTACAACTGACAGCTCACCGACTGTTGTGCAACGTGCCCACACAATGGAATTCCACATTACACATGTTAGCCAGGGTTTACCAGCAGCGCAGAGCGATTGTAGACTGCCAGATGACAACTTCCACGAGAACTGGTAGTCAGTTAGTCAGCTTCCTAAAGTCTACAATGAGGAGTGGACGTGGATGTCTGATATCTGTCAGGTGTTAAGCCACTTTAAGGAGTCAACACAGATGGTCAGCGGCGATGCCACCATTATCAGCGTCACCATCCCGCTGCTTTGTCTGCTGAAAAACTCACTGCTCAGCATGAAGTCAGAGGCTGTGCGCTTGTCACAGGAGATGGGGGAAGAAGATACATTGCTTGATAGCCAGGCCACCCTCAGGTCTGTTTAGCAGCGCGTATTGGAGGAGGATGAGGAGGAAGAGGAGGAAGAGAAGGAGACTGTTGGTGAGACTGAAGAGGGTACCTATGCTCATTCCTTCTTATCTGTTGAGCGTGTATGGGCTGAAGAGGAGGAGTTGGAGGAGGAGGAAATGGAGAGTCAGCCTATTGAGGAAAGGGAATTCTTGCGTGTTGGGACTCTTGCGCACATGGCTGACTTCATGTTAGGCTGCCTTTCCCGTGACCCTCGCATTTTTGCCAACACCGATTACTGGGTGTTCACCCTCCTGGACCCCCGATACAAGCAGAACTTTTCCACTCTCATTCCTGTAGAGGAGAGGAGTATGAGAGTGAATCAATATCAACAGGCCCTGGTGCACAAGCTGAAACTATCCTTCCCATCTGACACCGCTAGCGGCAGAGGACGTAGTTCTGTGGGCCAACTAGCAGGGGAGAGGAGGGGAGCAGGCAGCTTGTCAAGCACTGGCAGGGGAACACTCTCCAAGGCCTTTGCCAGTTTTATGGCACCCCAGCAAGACTATGTCACCCGTCCCCCAGTAGGGGGGAGCTGTTCAGAAAGATGGTGAGGGAGTACCTAGCTGACCATGCCAACGTCCTGCGTGATCACTCTGCTCCATACAACTACTGGGTTGCAAAGCTGGACATGTTGCCCGAACTGGCGCTGTACGCCTTGGAGGTGCTGGCCTGCCCTGCCGCTAGCGTGTTGTCAGAGCGGGTCTTCAGTGCAGCTGTTGGCATCATCACTGATAAGCGTACACGCCTGTCAACTGACATCGCTGACAGGCTGACGATTATTGAAATAAAAAATGCCTGGATTTCACCGAAATGCAAATCTCCACCGGGGGAAAGCAGCTCAACATGAAGATTCTTTATGTATCCTCTCCTCCTCCTCTTCCTCTTCGCACACAAACGCTGAGCCAACAGGCAATGTTTCTGAGGGCCAACTGGTGCTCTTTACAAACAATGTTTACGGAGGGCCACCTACAGGCCCTCTCTCCAATAAATTTTTTAGGAGCGTCAACTACAGACACTCAAAAACAATTTTACAGGAGGGTCAACTACAGACACTCCAAAACAATTTTACAGGAGGGTCAACTACAGAAACTCCAAAACAATTTTTTAGGAGGGTCAACTTCAGACACTCCAAAACAAATTTTTGGGAGGCTCACCTACAGCCATTTGACTGCAATCTCAGTCTGACCAAGGCATTGGTGGTGTCACCGCCATGCTGTATCAGTGTAAAATTGTATGTGCTTCACCTGCTACCTGAGTGTAACTTGGTCACTCTGGGTTCACCGCCATGCTGGATCAGTGTAAAATTTTATGTGCTTCACCTGCTACCTCAACTAACTTGGTCACTTGTTGGTGTCAACACTAGAGTGCGGCTACTATACCGCACACGACAGAATTGTTCACTGCACTGTAGTATATATAACTGAGAGAAAAAAAGGAATTTTTATACTGCGGCTAATTTACCGCAAACCACTCCATTTTTCACTGGACTGTAGAACATATAATTGAGAAAATATATATTTTATAGACTGACGCTGCTGTACAGCACACTACAGAATTGTTCACTGGACTGTAGTATATATAAATGAGGAAAAAACGTAGTCTTTAAATGGCGGCTATGTTACCGCAAACCACTCCATTTTTCACTGGACTGTAGTACATATAACTGAGAAAAAATCTAGTCTTTAAATGGCGGCTATGTTACCGCAAACCACTCCATTTTTCACTGGACTGTAGTACATATAACTGAGAAAATACGTATTTTATAGACTGACACTGCTGTACAGCACACTACAGAATTGTTCGCTGGACTGTAGTATATATAAATGAGAAAAAAATGTAGTCTTTAAATGGCGGCTATTTTACCACAAACCACTACATTTTTCACTGGACTGTAGTACATATAACTGAGAAAACACGTATTTTATAGACTGACGCTGCTGTACAGCACACTACAGAATTGTTCACTGGACTGTAGTATATATAAATGAGAAAAAAACGTATTTTATAGACTGACGCTACTGTACAGCACACTACATAATTGTTCACTGGACTGTAGTGTATAGAAATGAGAGAAAAATGTATTCCCTAGACTGACGCTACTGTACAGTACACTACATAATTGTTCACTGGACTGTAGTGTATAGAAATGACAGAAAAACATATTCCCTAGACTGACGCTACTGTACAGTACACTACATAATTGTTCACTGGACTATAGTGTATAGAAATGACAGAAAAACGTATTCCCTAGACTGCACTACTGTACAGTACACTACATAATTGTTCACTGGACTGTAGTGTATAGAAATGAGAGAAAAACGTATTCCCTAGACTCACGCTACTGTACAGCACACTACAGAATTGTTCACTGGACTGTAGTATATATAAATGAGAAAAAAACGTAGTCTTTAAATGGCGGCTATTTTACCGCAAATCACTACATTTTTCACTGGACTGTAGTACATATAACTGAGAGAAAATACGGATTTTATAGACTGACGCTACTGTACAGTACACTACATAATTGTTCACTGGACTGTAGTGTATAGAAATGACAGAAAAACGTATTCCCTAGACTGACGCTACTGTACAGTACACTATATAATTGTTCACTGGACTGTAGTGTATAGAAATGACAGAAAAACGTATTCCCTAGACTGACGCTACTGCACAGTACACTACATAATTGTTCACTGGACTGTAGTGTATAGAAATGACAGAGAAACGTATTCCCTAGACTGACGCTACTGTACAGTACACTACATAATTGTTCACTGGACTTTTGTGTATAGAAATGACAGAAAAACGTATTCCCTAGACTGACGCTACTGTACAGTACACTACATAATTGTTCACTGGACTGTAGTGTATAGAAATGAGAGAAAAACGTATTCCCCAGACTGACGCTACTGTACAGTACACTACATAATTGTTCACTGGACTGTAGTGTATAGAAATGAGAGAAAAACATATTCCCTAGATTGACACTACTGTACAGTACACTACACAATTGTTCACTGGACTGTAGTGTATAGAAATGAGAGAAAAACGTATTCCCTAGACTGATGCTACTGTACAGTACACTACACAATTGTTCACTGGACTGTAGTGTATAGAAATGAGAGAAAATACGTATTCCCTAGACTGCACTACAGATCTCAGCAAGCCAAGGTACAGCAGCAGCAAAAATGAGTACTGAGAGGACTTTGGGCAATTTCTTTTGGGTCTGTGTGGACTACATGCTGTCCCTTCTGCCACCAGTCACTGTGTACAGTGTGCAGCCAAGATGGCGATAGCTGCACTACAAGTCCCAGCCAGCAGCCAGGAGGAGACCAAAAAAAAAAAGGTGCTTGTAGCCCTTAGAAGGGCTGTTGGGTTCTTTGTGGGTGATTCCTGCCTAACAAACATCTAAATTCAGGCCCTAACACTCTCCCTGACAGACAGCAGCTCTATCCCTAATCTCATGCAGACGGCGTATGACGCGAGCAGCGCGGGACCAGATTCTTATATTCCCAGGTCATCTGATCTGGCCAGCCAATCCCTGCTATCGACTTGTAGGGGCCTCACGTGATGCTAGGAGGTACCAAAGACTCTCCTGCATGTTGATTGGTTGAAAAAAAGGCGCCTAACATGCAGGAAGAGGAAGTTGCCATTTCCTCAAGGATCGCGATATATCGAGCATATGCGAATACCCTAATACTCGAACGAGCACCAAGCTCGGACGAGCATGTTTGCTCATCTCTATTGCTCATTCATAGGGAGGGAACAAATTTTATAGTTCATCATCTAGTTCGGGACTTCATAATGTGTCATTCAGACTATCTGGTTTATGCATTGCTATATTTAGGGATGAGCGAAGCAAGTTTCGGATCCTAGCTCCGAAGTTGCTGCGGTCAAAACTTTGTTTGAATACTGTACAGAGATTCGTCTCCATACAGTTGAAATGAGTTATCACCGAATTCTTGTGAGACTTCAGTGAATAACTTTGCCAATCGATTTTTAAAATTGAAAAACATTTTAAAACAGGAGTCCGAAGTTAGATTTGGTACCTGCTGGTTGCTGGGTACCGGAGCCGACTTCAGAACCAAGTTTTAAAATGGCTTTCAAGTTGAAAAATCAAATCCCAAAGTTATTCAGTGAAGTCCAGTGAGACTTCAGTGATAACTAGTGTTGAGCGAGCATGCTCGGCCGAACACGCTGTTCGGCCGAGCATGCCTACGCTCGAGTCCGCTCGGTGTTCGGCCGAACACCGCGTGTGCTCGAGTGCAATGCTCGAATATGCTAATGCTATGCATTGTACGCTAATGCGTATGAATTTGTATGCTAATTAGGGATGAGCAAACCGAACCGCAACGAACCAGATTCGTTACGAACTTTGCCAAAACTGACGCAAAACTGTACTTTTTTCACAGAATAGACCAGGATACAAGTGATTATTACTCGGTTAGGACATCAAACTGGTGTAACAAAGATATATATATGTCTCGCCAACAGCCATAGGCCCAGATTCAACAGGTTTGACACCAGAGTAGTTGCGTCAATTTGTAAAGCGAGTGCCAGTGAGGTGTCCATTTCATGAAAATTGGACACGTATTTTTGGATAATGGAACTGGCATAAAGCCTTCTTGAATTTGTGCCTTTTTAAATGTCCTTTCTTCACCTCATGGATTCTGTGGGTGAGGTTGTCTGTCTATTTAACCGTATCCGTATCCTACTAGACTTGCTGTAATGTTACAGGGTTTTTTTAACGTTGACTGTCCTGTGCTGAACTCTACATCAACATTTTGTCATGTATAAAAACTGATTTTTTCAAGCGTGCATATTCTTAGCTTCCAACTTCAGTTCTCTGTACTAGGCCCTTCTGGGTCCAAAAGAATACTGCTCCTACTAATGCCCCCACCGTCAATTGTCTATTTGGAAACATACTGGGTGCAATCAAGAGCTGCTGAAGCTGCCTCCTCAACTTGTCTCTTCTCAACAATACTGGCCTGGGTGCAATCAAGTGCTGCCTCCTCCTCCTCCATCAATTGTCTGTTCTCAACCATACTGGCCTGGGTGCAATCAAGTGCTGCTGCCTCCTCCTCCTCCATCAATTGTCTGTTCTCAACCATACTGGGTCCAATACAGTACTATTACTGCTGCTGATTCCACTATCAAATGTCTGTTTTCCACCCTACTGGGTCCAAGGCAATGCTGCCGGTGTTGCCAACTTGCACTTTGTGTCCTATGTCCCATGTAATCACTTACACCTTGGCTAATGTGTACCTGTTCTGGGGTGCACAAGGTCTAATTAAATGGTATGCCTGTCTGTCCTCTGACCTGTGATGTCACTGAGACCGCATCGACTTCAACGCAGCCTATTCTTGGGCTGGTGCCACGATCTACCATGTGTTTTTGGTGCTCTGGCATGACATGGACTGCTCCAGCGGACATCTTCAATGCTTTCAAATGTTGTCGACCTGGCTGAGGTTTCACTATTTTTGCACTTTGATTTTTTCCACTTTTTTCATTGTAATAGCAACTGCAACTAAACGAAACTATACCCTATCAGACTCCAACTTTTGTAGCTGCAATTATTCAGCCGTTATAGCAAGGTTCGTTTTAGGTTCGGTTCGTACGAATCCGAACTTCACGAAAGTTCGCCGAATTGAACCGAACTTTTCAAAAGTTCGCTCATCCCTAATGCTAATGTTACACATTGTACACTAATGCGTACAAATTTGTATGATAATGCTACGCATTGTACGCTAATGCGTACGATTTTGTATGCTAAATTTTACATTAGCGTACAATGCATAGCATTAGAATACAAATTTGTACGCATTAGCGTACAATGCATAACATTAGCATACAAATTTGTACGCATTAGCCTACAAACGCGTAACATTAGCTTTGTAGAGCACTCGAGCATCACCAAGTGTTCTAACAGAGCACCCAAGCACATGAGCACTTTGGTGCTCGATCAACACTAGTGATAACCAATTTCCTTGTCGGCGCTCTACTGTCTTATGACCAGCCAACATCATTAAAGGTATATAAAGATCTCTATATTGTCTGTTCATATTTGTACATTGTAATTAGATCGTTTGTAAACGATCTTTTATCCAAACTGAATAGCCCCACATCTGAGAACTTGTTTTTGTACTGCAACACACCCATTCTCTAAATTTCCTTGGTCACCATCCTCTGCACCTGCTAGGATTTCAGCTATGTTCTTCTTATGTACCGAAAATTGTACACAATATTCCACAAGTGGTCAGACTAGTGAGTTATATAGAGGCAAAACTATGTTCACACTATGAGCATGTCTCTTTTTATGCATCCTCCTATTATATTATTTACAAATGTAGGTATGTACTAGTGTTAAGCCTCCTAAATGGAATCCAAAGGTTTCTTGAATATTGGCACTGTATTCTCTATTTTGCTATTTTATAATTTGCAACTCAAACAAAGTTTGGATAGCTTACTGCTATGCCTGAACAGTGGGGATTTGGAGCCTACACACAGCATTCATCTATGGGCCCCTGATTAATGATACTTCAGAAAGAGTGTAAAAAAAACAAAAACAAGCAAGCCCTTGGAAGGCTACATAAGCAGAAAAATTAAAACATTATAGCTCTTGGAATTTAACAATGAAAAAAAATGCATTGGTCTCTGAGGTCCGAAACGGAGGAGTCACTAAGAGGTTAAAAAATACTGTACAGTTTTTTTTTCTGTTCTACCTGTAACTTAGCATATTTGCTTTGAAACGTGATGGCTAAATTAAACAATTTAAACAATTAAGAGAATATCTGTATGTTAAGGCAATAGAATACAGTCTGTCCTATAAACACTCCTTATTTACGTAGGCTGTATACAATCTTTTATTGGTATAAGTGTGAATGTTACTCTACGCTTCCTCATGAGGTGCTTATATTTAGGCTGGATTAAAAAGACTAAAATACAATTTCTCCATCAATCTTGATAATTGATGTGAGATGATGATAGTGCTTATTATCACTTTGAGAATTGCAACCATTTCACTACTCTCATTTTTTTTGCCATGTGAAAAAAATTACAATAACCTCTTGCCAAAATCCCCCAGTGAATAGCTCGTTGCTATTGAGATCCACATGCATATTTTAGCAGTTGTACATTAGCTATTATTAAGCATAAACATGCATTTTCCTCCCATCCAGGCTAAACCACACTTGCTAATTGTTAAAAACTTAGTTTGTGGGGTGTAAGTATGTATAAATCTTAAAAATATCACAAGCAATGAACATTTGCGCTAATTAGGCTCAATTAAATGGTCCGCCATGATTATTTTCATTTATTGTCTTGTTTTTCAGTCTGAATATTCATTCTTTATGTATAAAAGCTAATTGAGTCCTCAATGAAGCATCAAAACCTACATGTTATTTCTCCTGCATTAAATAGATTATTAGCCACATGTAAGGTTAATTTAGTGTTAAAGTACTTTTCATTAAATTACTATAAGGATGGAGAAGAAACCTTTAGACAAATGCTGCTTTACTCTCAGTGTGGAAACTGTTTTAGACAAGGAGGATAAATATGTTTGCGGTAAAGCAAAAAAAAATATTGAAAACTGTACCCTTATTACAGTCTTATGAGTACAGTTTTCTTCCTGTCAGTGAAAGAACTTGCTAAATTCTACAAGTTGTGAGGCATGTATTACTTTTAGAACCTCAGATAAGCACATTAAATTTATTTCAATATTCTTCAGTGTGTATGGTGATTTTTCTAATTTTTTTTTAGGTCGATTCATGACCAGGATAAGGGAAAGGCTGAGTAGGTGTCTGCCTAAGGCTACATTCAAACAACAGTAAAAAAACGGCTGTAATTCCCATCACACAGCTGTTTTCAGAGCCAATTAAAGTCTATTGGGCTATTCACATAGTGTTTTTTAATGGCCAGTGAATAGCGACTGGCAGGAAAATAGAACATGTCCTACTTTTTGACTGTTTTACGTTATGGTGTAACGTAATGAAAATGCAAAAGATTTCAGAATGAATAAACTTATGCAGACTAAGTGAATAAATACACTCACCGGCCACTTTATTAGGTACACCTGTCCAACTGCTCGTTAACACTTAATTTCTAATCAGCCAATCACATGGCGGCAACTCAGTGCATTTAGGCACGTAGACATGGTCAAGACAATCTCCTGCAGTTCAAACCGAGCATCAGTATGGGGAAGAAAGGTGATTTGAGTGCCTTTGAACGTGGCATGGTTGTTGGTGCCAGAAGGGCTGGTCTGAGTATTTCAGAAACTGCTGATCTACTGGGATTTTCACGCACAACCATCTCTAGGGTTTACAGAGAATGGTCCGAAAAAGAAAAAACATCCAGTGAGCGGCAGTTCTGTGGGCGGAAATGCCTTGTTGATGCCAGAGGTCAGAGGAGAATGGGCAGACTGGTTCGAGCTGATAGAAAGGCAACAGCGACTCAAATTGCCACCCGTTACAACCAAGGTAGGCAGAAGAGCATCTCTGAACGCACAGTACGTCGAACTTTGAGGCAGATGGGCTACAGCAGCAGAAGACCACACCGGGTGCCACTCCTTTCAGCTAAGAACAGGAAACTGAGGCTACAATTTGCACAAGCTCATCGAAATTGGACAGTAGAAGATTGGAAAAACGTTGCCTGGTCTGATGAGTCTCGATTTCTGCTGCGACATTCGGATGGTAGGGTCAGAATTTGGCGTCAACAACATGAAAGCATGGATCCATCCTGCCTTGTATCAACGATTCAAGCTGGTGGTGGTGGTGTCATGGTGTGGGGAATATTTTCTTGGCACTCTTTGGGCCCCTTGGTACCAATTGAGCATCGTTGCAACGCCACAGCCTACCTGAGTATTGTTGCTGACCATGTCCATCCCTTTATGACCACAATGTACCCAACATCTGATGGCTACTTTCAGCAGGATAATGCGCCATGTCATAAAGCTGGAATCATCTCAGACTGGTTTCTTGAACATGACAATGAGTTCACTGTACTCAAATGGCCTCCACAGTCACCAGATCTCAATCCAATAGAGCATCTTTGGGATGTGGTGGAACGGGAGATTCGCATCATGGATGTGCAGCCGACAAATCTGCGGCAACTGTGTGATGCCATCATGTCAATATGGACCAAAATCTCTGAGGAATGCTTCCAGCACCTTGTTGAATCTATGCCACGAAGAAATGAGGCAGTTCTGAAGGCAAAAGGGGGTCCAACCCGTTACTAGCATGGTGTACCTAATAAAGTGGCCGGTGAGTGTATATTTACTGTGTGATTAAATATACAATAAAATAAACAAATCACATACAGAATAATAAAAAGTAAATAAACATCACTAGCCTAAAAATGGGGGAGAGATCTGGTCAGCCATGCTATAACACATGGCTGTTTACCGCGTTATAACACATGACGGACACCGTAGGGTGTACAAGAGATAGGGCAAATCAGTACTTAAATCCTACCTAGGATGAAGTTCCAGGTGGAATCCCAATAATTGTTGTGCAGATCACAGTTATTTCCATCAGCCCCTCCTTCAGTGTGCATCAGGCATGTCTCTGAGATCACTCAGGAATTTGTTCTTATAAGCACATTAAGGCATGGGTACTATCTCTAATCCACTACATTACAAGGAAAACTTTATTACACAGAGTATTAAACGTAATATAAAACAGGACAGAATTAAAGGGGAAAGAACCAATCAATACTTAAAGGGATTCTGTCAGCAGCATTTCACATATTGAGATATTTATACCATTGGATTGGGCCAGTTATAAGCATTTCTAAACTGTAATTGTTATAGGTCACTGAGGCAGTTTTTCAGTTAAAAAAACGATTTTTAGGAGCTGTAACTCACAGTAAATAAGGAGCCCAAGGGGAGTTCCCAACCGTTGCTGGAGCCCGGGCTCGGCGATTCCTTGGAGCCCAGGCACGCCCACCTACTTAATATTCACTTCACTTCGTTCAGTGAAGCTCCGGCTCCGGCGAAATCCCGCGCATGCGCAGTACATCCAGAGGCCGGCGCCCGTGCAGTCTGCGGGCGCCGGCCTCTGGATGTACTGCGCATGCGCGGGATTTCGCCGGAGCCGGAGCTTCACTGAACGAAGTGAAGTGAATATTAAGTAGGTGGGCGTGCCTGGGCTCCAAGGAATCGCCGAGCCCGGGCTCCAGCAACGGTTGGGAACTCCCCTTGGGCTCCTTATTTACTGTGAGTGACAGCTCCTAAAAATCGTTTTTTTAACTGAAAAACTGCCTCAGTGACCTATAACAATTACAGTTTAGAAATGCTTATAACTGGCCCAATCCAATGGTATAAATATCTCAATATGTGAAATGCTGCTGACAGAATCCCTTTAATAAATACCCTTACAATACAGACGGTCCCGCTAGGAATGAATGAACCTGTTTTTAAAAGCCATTTAGACAGGAGTGCACCCGTCTAATGGCCTAAACAGGTACACTGTAAAAAAAGAAAAACATTTCAGGGGCTAAAACACAATTATACTCACCTCAACCACTTGCATGAGCAGGGATACTCACTGCTTACTAGAGGCAGCAGGACCTGACGCACACAGTGTGGTGAGGTCACGTTTTTTTTTTTTTTTGGTACAACTAACAGAGGTGAAGGTTGTGTGGGGGGCATTTCTGCCATTATTGGACATTAATAGGGGACATTATTATGGCCGCTATGAGGACATATATACAGGGGACACTATGAGAACATACTGTATATACAGGGGACACTATCAGGCCATTATATATATTGGGGGCACTATGAGAGCGATTATAGATACAGGGGGCCAAGCATATGAAAAGGGGTTGTCATGAGACAACATCTTAATACCCCCTGCAGCTCCGCTCTTGGATGCTCAGGTGTTAAAGAGTTGAACAGCAGGGTTTCTAAAATTGTTTTTGGCGAATCTAATGATTTGACTGTAAACATATAAGTATGCATCTTTAATAAAAAGCACCAATGTGGTTAAGTCTGTGGTTTAGCCCTGTACAGGTGAAATACATTTGGGGGTAATTTATTATGACCTGTATTTTAGATGCCGGTCTTAATAAGCCGGTGCGCTGGCGGTGTAACCGCCGAAGTTATAGAGAAGTGCCGGCCTCTTCATAACTTCAGCGTATCTAGCACCAGTCTTAATGTAAGACAGCTTTCTTGCTGGCTTATATTTAGACTATTTTCTATGCTTAAAACAGGCGTACAAAATGATGAATGAGAATGCCTGCCGGCCCGTCATCTTCCTTGCTCATTTTTTTACACCTGACGTGAGGTGGGAAAAGTTGCAGATTGCATCACAAATAAGCTTTGCGCTGGAATCTGTACCAGAGATACGCTTAATATAGGCATATTGCTGATTGTGGGGTGCATTTACTAAGACTGGCATTTAAAAATCTTGCCTCTTTGCAATTGTGGTGCATCTAGGGACATTCATGCACCAGAAAATTAAATCTATGCACCAAAGAGTGG
Source organism: Rhinella marina (assembly GCA_900303285.1). Lineage (NCBI taxonomy): Eukaryota > Metazoa > Chordata > Amphibia > Anura > Bufonidae > Rhinella > Rhinella marina. Next base: position 306,720 of record ONZH01026435.1, on the reverse strand, counting down.
GTGTACATTTCTGGTGTAGTTTACACCAGTCTTCTTGGGCATGACCACATTTTTTCATACAATAAAATGCACCCCATGTTTAGACAACAGAAAACTAAAAAAAAAAAAAAATTCTACTTATTAAATCTTCCCTGGTGGTTTAATGAAGTGGAGGAGTCAAGGTCAATCACTTTTGAGTCTAGCATCAGGGGTGGGGGTTAACTGGAGTTAAAGGGGTTGTCCCAAAAAAATATTCTACAGTTTTCAAACCAGCACCTAGATCTGAATACTTTTGTAATTGTATGTATTTAAAAATTTAGCATAGCCACTGAAATATTCAATAAAATGTATCCATATAGCACCACCTGCTGTTTTTTTTAAATTTCTTATTTCTTTGACATGATCACTGAGAAGGCCGAACATGCTCCATTTCATCCTTCGACTCCCTCCTGAGCTGGGATAGGGAGAACAGAGACAGACCTCCTTAGCTGCAGCAGAAAAGACACTCCCTTGAGCTTTCATATAAATCTAGCAGAGCAAAGAATGGGGAGATCTCTGGGTCAATGTGAGGTACAGGTCTGGTTCTAAGTTTGTTAGAAAGAGGTTATTATGTATTATATGATGTCTGATTTTAATTTTTTTAATTACTCATGGGATAACCCCTTTAATAGCGCCTGTTAACCTTATTGTGTCATCTGCTGAAGATTGAAACTAACAGCATGCATATACACACGGCTGAGCTACATGCAAACACACAGCTCTAATACATGCACACACACAACTCTGTAACACACACACATATAGATCTTTAGTAAAAACTCATTTTTCTGCACTTCCTTGTCTGCCCCGCTCACTGGTGATCCAGCAGAACACTGTATGAGCACTATGCTAAATCATTTCAGGAAGCAGTCAGGGAGGTCTGGCACTACTGAACCACCTTGACTGCAGACTATAAGACGCAGGCACTTTTCAGCTAGATTTTTTTTCTTTCTAAAAAGTGTATTTTATAATCTGAAAAATATGGCAATTATTAGTTGTTAAATTTGTCAAGCATCATAGGCCCCAACTCCATCAGCCCTAGAATCACCCACTTTAGAAACGGGGCAAGTGTGGTGTAAAAGGGGAAAAAATATGCACACTTGTGCACAAATCTGTGAATCTGAGCCAAAATATTTCATCTTTATTTATAAAAAAAATACAAAATTTACCAAAAATGTAGAAAAATTTCCAAATTTCAATTTCTCTACTTTTAAAATACATAGTAATACCTCCAAAAATAGTTATTACTTTACATTTCCCATATGTCTACTTCATGTTTGGATTATTTTGAAAATGAAATGTTAATTTTTTGGGGACGTTAGAAGGTTTAGAAGTTTAGAAGCAAATCTTGAAAATTTTCAGGAAATTTTCAAAACCGACTTTTTAAGGACCGGTTAAGGTCTGAAGTCACTTTGTGAGGTTTACATAAAAGAAACCACCCAAAATGACCCCATTTTAGAAACTACACCCCTTAAGGTATTCAAAGCTGATTTTACAAACGTTGTTAACCCTTTAGGTGTTCCACAAGAATTAAAGGAAAATATACAAAGCAAGGGATAACAGCCAAACAAAACTCAATATTTATTAACCTGATTCTGTAGTTTACAGAAACACCCTATTTGTGATCGTACACTGCTGTACGGGCAAACTACAGGAAAGGAACGCCATATGGTTTTTGGAGGGCAGATTTCACTGGGAAAATTTTAAGTTGTCATGAAACATTTGAAGACCCCCTTGATGTATCCCTAGAGTAGAAAATCCAAAAAAGTGACCCCATTTTGGAAACTGTGGGATAAGGTGGCAGTTTTGTTGGTACTAATTTAGGGTATATATGATTTTTGGGTGCTCTATATTACACTTTTTGTGAGGCAAGGTAACAAAAAATAGCTGTTTTGGCAGTTTTTATTTTGTTATTTACAATGTTCATCTGACAGGTTAGATCATGTACTATTTTTATAGAGTAGGTCGTTAGGGACGTAGCAATATCTAATATGTATACTTTTTTATTTATTTAAGTGTTACATAATAATATCATTTTTGAAACAAAAAAAATCATGTTTTAGTGTCTCCATAGTCTGAGAGCCATAATTTTTTAATTTTTTGGGCGATTGTCTTAGGTAGGGGCTTATTTTTTGCGGGATGAGATGACGGTTTGATTAGTACTATTTTTGGGGGTGTGACTTCTTGATCGCTTGGTATAACACTTTTTGTGAGATACGGTGACAAAAAATGGCTTTTTTTTTTTACACCATTTTTATTTATTTATTTTTTTTACTGTGTTCACCTGAGGGGTTCGGTCATGTGAGATTTCTATAGAGCAGGTTATAACGGACATTGTGATACCTAACATGTATACTTTTTTTAATTTACTTAAGTTTTACAAAATAATACATTTTTGAAACAAAAGAAAATCTTGTTTTCGCCTGAGAGCCATAGTTGTTTTATTTTTTGGTCTTAGGTAGGGGCTCATTTTTTGCGGAATGAGATGACAGTTTGATTGGTACTATTTTGGGGTGGATATGACTTTTTGATTGCTTGGTATTACACTTTTTGTGATATAAAGTCACAAAAAATGGCTTTTTTGGCACCATTTTTTTTTTTTTTACTGTGTTCACCTGAGGGGTTAGGTCATGTGAGATTTCTATAGAGCAGTTTGTTATGAATGTTGCAATACCTAACATATATACTTTTTTAATTTACTTAAGTTTTACACAATAATATCATTTTTGAAACAAAAAAAATCATGTTTTAGTGTCTCCATAGTCTGAGAGCCATGGTTTTTTTTGTTTTTTGGGGGCGATTGTCTTAAGTATGTGCTCTTTCTTTGCGGGATGAGATGACGGTTAGATTGGCACTATTTTCGGGGGCATACACCTTTTTGATCGCTTGGTGACAAAAAAAATGTTTTAGCACAGTTTTTAATTTTTTTTTTTTTACGGTCTTCACCTGAGAGGTTAGGTCATGTGATATTTTTATAGAGTAGGTTGGTTGTTACGGATGCGGTATGTCTGTTTTTCTTTTTTCTTTTTTTTTTTACAATTTTATGTCTTTTATTTTGGGAAAGGGCGGGTTTTTTAACGTGAAACTTTATTTTTTATTATTAACTTTTTTAACTTTTTTTTTACTTTTCATTTTTGTCCCACTCTGGGGCTTCAACTTCTGGGGGCCTGATCCCCTCTGCACTGTATCACAATACATTGTGTACTGTAATGCATTGACTGTCAGCTTCTATGCTAAAAACCTGCCTATGAGACCCAGCCTCAGGGGCTCGATCTCAATGGCTTCCGTAGAAGGCAGCTCCGATGCGTGGGGACCCGATGGGGAAGCAGAGGGCATGCATACCCTCTGCAAACCCCCTGCATGCTGCCATCAGCTTTGACCACGGCATACAAGGGCTTAATACGCCAACATCTGTGTTTTCACCGATGCCGGCGTATGCAGCAGGGATCCGACTGTCAGTGACTGCTGGACCCCTGCCGCTGATTGGGCGGGTACAGCTCCTACACCTGCCCTACCAGCTTGCAGTACTTGTACATCACTGGTCCTTAAGTGACGGCCAGCTATGACGTACATATACGTCAAGGGTCCTTAAGGGGTTGAATCACGTTTTTATGTTTTTACATATTTTAAAAATGTTTTGATGATATTTTTAATTTTCCAAGTCAATATCTATATTTTAACAAACAAACATAAAATCCTGCAATTTTCACACAGGCCACTGAACCTAATAATAGACACCACATCCTAGTCTGCAAAGATCACTTTGCTGCAGTTACCTGCTTATCTGTCATTCTAATCCTGCCTATAATGATATCACCTCTGCTTATAGATAAAACAGGATCCACCACTCACAATAGGTAATTGTCAGAGCTTATCTATTCCTTCTTTGACCTCTGCACAGGTCACAGAGCATGCCTAGAAAACTCTCCCATAGAAGACAATGAGTTCCCTCTAGACAATGTGTCTATGGACCATGGGGCTTCCGTAAAGCAATTTTTCTTAATGTTTTTTAAATTCTGTTAAGAACAGCTCAGGCAAGATGGCCGCCAACCTGAATGATGTTCTTGAAATAGAATTTAAAAAATCTATTTTAGGAAAATAAAAGCGGATTGCTATCTGGTTTTAACTAGCAGATTTTTGGTGACACATTTGCTTTAAGTAATCGGCCCTATTGTCTTCCTGCAATTGGTTCAAACCAGTAATGCAGATTCCAGAGCAAAGTCCACAGCACACTCTCTTGTCTCACATCCGTTATGGGTTTAAAAGATACAGAATCACCTTTCCAAGACTCCATAATGCACCTCAAATATCCAGTAATATGAGTGACATCCATGTGACTGTAAGTCTTCCAGAATACATCATCATGTCACCCCACACAAGGATCTTTGTCTAGAAGCCATGCAGTCAACTATTTCAGGGAGCCTTACTTTATTGCTATGATACAAGATTTCAGAATCTTGTAGAAAAAAAGACATTAAACTTACAAATAAATATCTGAGCAATAGTAAAATTTAACTGAATTTCCATTTCTAAATGTGGCTAAAATAAAAAGTAAAGCAAATGTAAAAAAAAGTAAACATTAAAATTGGGTAAAAAAACTTTTTTTTCACCAAAAATGCTTCAGTGAAAACTGTAAAATCATCACATTATTTAACTTACACTGGAAACATTGTTTAAAAAAGAGCCAGTATTGCTGCTCCATGCCGAAAGCAGAAGGCAGCATAAGTGATGTTACTTAGGCACTTGACACGTCATCTCAGCACTACAGTATTATACTACAGTATTAAGGCTCATGCACACAACCATTTGTATTTTGCGGTCCGCAAAACACGGATTCGCAAAACATACAGATGACGTCCGTATGCATTCTGTATTTTGCAGAACAGAACAGCTGGCCCCTAATAGAACAGTCCTATCCTTGTATGTTATTTGGACAATAATAGGACATGTTCTATCTTTTTTTGCGGACATATTGAAGTGAATAGTTCCGCATATGGTCCCCAAAAAAACAAAATGAAACGCACATGGAAAGAAAATACTTTTGCATGCATGAGCCCTTACATTGTATTTAAGTTAGTCATTCTTTTGTGTGCTAAAGATTTCTGCTACTGCTGAATACAAGACCTCAAACTGGGTATTACAGAGAGCTATACTATGTATATATATCTAGTCAATGCTGATGCTGTTAGGCCTCGGTCTTATACTATCAGTGGTATCAACATTCATGTAACACAGGTCAAACAATGCAGATACATTGCACTTATATCTTAGAAGCAGACTTTGTACAGTGCTTCCACTCTACACAACAAGTATTGAATGTGATTGGCACTCATCACTTTTAATTATATAGAGATGACCTTGCTGACCACATCTTAGTCTATACAGTAAAGCTAAAAAGTGTGTTATTAATTCTGGAAATGTCAACACACTGGAAATGTCAATCTTTTGTGTGTGCTCCTGTTGTTATTGTGATGACTGGAATATATCAAGATTTTTTTTTAAATAGGATAGTAGCATAGTCTAAAAACAACTATATCTATAATAAAAAACTTGATTTCAATAATGTCATTTACCGATTATAAATTCTCATTAATTGCTAAAGTGCTATCTGTAGTTAGGCTACGGTGATGAGGTAGATTAATTAGTCTACATAGTCTATAGCCATTCTAATGTCTTTTTACATTTATGCTGATACTTTATATTTTTAAGTACACAACTTGGATAAGTTCAAGTTTAATTGTTCTTCCTAATGGTAGATAACAATTAAAAGTAGTACACACGGCATCGTAAGCCACAAAGTGATATTGTAATTTATCAAGTATGCAATCCATTTAGGAAGAAATGCCTCTATATTCTGTGTAGTCAAATAGCAAAACATGTTTCCGCTGTACAATAAAATGTTAATAGCTAATATACCATGCTTTTATGATGGTGCCATTTTTCTAAGCTTCATCAGCTCTTTCAAATGGTATCATAATGTCTGAGGCTGTTTAATGTAATAAAACAAGCAACGTAATAGTGTGTACAGTAATAGTGTGTCTCTAAAGTGAGAATGCATTACACCGCATGACAACCAGTAAGCTGGTATAATTAGTATAACAACATGTACACTAGTTAGGCCAAATCCATAGAATACATTCATCATTAACACACATTCTAATACAGTGGGTTTCTTTGTTTTGGGTTTTTTTTGTTCGCTGGACAGTGTTAGACTGAGATTTGCACTGTATAACAATTAACACATACACATATAGTAGAGGTAAGTTTGTCAATGCAGCAGGATTGATTTATTTATTGAACATAACACATTGCAATATTACCTTGTGTTATCTCCGGTTTAAAATAGCAATATCTTTCTCTTAAAAGAACATTTCAACAACTAATTTAGCTCTGCGACTTTTATTGGCCTCTTTGTCACATATAATCGATGATTTGATTCTAGATTTTAAAAAATATTTATTCATTGATTTATTAAAAACTGTAAAAATATATCCATATGCCAGCTATACAAACAAAAAACTGCTCAGCCAAGTTTGCTTATATTTTACAAATTTCTATATGTTCGCTGTTGTATAGGCTAGGAATAAGGACTCATTTATACAAACCCCCCTCAGAAATCACTGTAATGATCTGTTACATTAAAGATTATGGACATTTTTGTAGGATTTCTTTTTATTATTGAATTCTGCTCATTTTGGGGAAAACAAAGTTTCAATTGGTCTTTGGTAAACATTTGTTTTAAAAATCAGTTTTCTCTGTAAAGCTGTCAGTTTAGTCTGTCTGCAGACTATTGCTTTCTGTTTACACTGGGTCCCGTCAGGTGGCAGCGCTGATGGCTCACTCTGAAGCCCTCATCTCAGAACTCCCGACCGCTCATAAATACTCATTTAGGTCATATTCTTATCAGAGCTATAATGCATGTTTATGAGCTGTCAGGAGTTCAGAGATAAGGGATACATACTGAGCCATCAGAGCTGCAGTCTGATGGGACTCAGTGTAAACAGAATACAATAGTCTGCAGATAGAAACTCACAGCTCTACAGAGAAAACTGCTAAACATAAACAAAGACCAATTGGAAAAAAAATCTTGGCCCAAAATGAGCAGTAATAATAAAGGTTAAAAAAAAATACTCCTGAAGGGGGCCTTTAGGAACCTGTTTATTAATGTGCATTACAAACTGAATTGCTAACTTTCTGCTTTTCTTAATGTACATATGTAACTGTGCAGAACAATTATTAGTTCCAGAATCAATACTTTTCTTTGGCCTTTAGTAGAAAACTAACATCAAGCTGTATTATACCTGCTGAGCATTGGTTTACAGTAAGTCAATAAAAATTGTGTACTATTACTATATGAACATACACTGAAAAGTACTAGTTTTACTAGTGCAACTGACATTAACGTAACTGTTATAAGTTCAGGTGATACTTTCTTTTAACTAAATGACAGTTCAATGTCAAACTAGCTGACTTAAGACAAAATAGGTTTACACGTGGATAATTCAGATCCTTAAGACTTCTAGGAGCTTTGTTGAAGACGCTGTCCGACAGTGTTTCATCTAGATATTTATCTGGTATCAGGCTTCCTCAGCCAGAAAAAAAGCTAATAGTAATAAGAACTATGTAGTTTGGGTTGAAACTGAATTTAAACTGAATTTGCACAATAGACATATCCATCTAATAAAAACACCCTACGTAATGCCAATATTATTTAACTAACAAAATATAATCTAATGCCGTACTAAAAAATTCTAGACTAAGATTACTTTTAGCATGCAATTATAATATAAATCTATCCTCCGAAATCAGAAGAATTAAAGTTGTACTTACCACGCAATATTAAATGTACAGACAAAGAAATCAGCTTTCCATCTACGTGTTAAATTTGCTGGGTCTTTGCACCTTGCACCCAAATTTTTCCTGCAACAGCTGATTTTAAACTAGTACACATTATTATAACATAAGTAGCACATGAAAATAGATTTTACTATATATTAAATAAACTCTTTTAACTTTGTCTAAAATGTCAACCCTTCTGAGCTGAAATAAGGAAAAAAAAGATTTATCATGCTATCCGTTTGTGTTCGGTGAAAATGAGGCACATCATGAAATTCAGGCACAAAAGAAATAAGAAAAATATTTGAGCCAGAGGGTGTTATGTCTAACCATGTGAGCAAGCACTATGAAAAGTTTCGGTGCTATAAAAACCTATTTTTTTTTAATGAAATAAAATGCATTCCACTTCTTTTAAATCAAAGATCAGATGAATTTGAAACCGTAACCTGACTTCTTGATGCAAGGTCTCGCCACATGAGATCGTCTCCAATGCATTCCGTTTGGCAAGCAGATCTTTCGCTCTTTTTTCTCCATGCATTACAGAGAATGTTAAATCAGTTTGGTGTCCATATAAATGTCTTTGAACTTTGGCATTGCCTGCGGTACCCTGTCATCATCTTGAGGAACACCATTTTTAGATCTTCAGCAGGTACTAATTTAATTTCCTCTACATACAAAAGGAGAGCATGATTTTCGAGATCAATATCTGATTATATATGTTTGATATTTTGGCAGATAAAGGGCCCTATTCTGGTCCAAAGACTTTTTTGAACCTCAGAGGTATACCATTTTAGCTCCCCTGGGATCTGATTGGAAGGAGGTCTCAAAGGTCTGCAACAAACCATCCTGCTGTTGCTTGTGTTCTTCTATAAAGACTTTCTAAAGACTGAGATGAGAAGAAAAGAAGATCAAGAACCAGGATGTCTTTTACCCATTTTAATCTTTCCTGGGGTCTATCTTACCTAAAAATAATCGTTTATAATACAGGTTTACGTATAATGGGACTAAAGGGGAGGAGAGGAAAATGAAGCCTGTTCCTATCTAATTTCCTTAATGATGAGCCTCAAACTTTTAAGCCTACCTTGACTTTCTTCTTTTCTGCCCATGCTCATAGTGAGAGGGCTTCAAATATAGTACCAGGATTTAGGAGACCATTAAGCAGGCCTCACAGCTAAAAGGCAGGAGGCTTAGATTTCATTGTGAAGCATATGATTGCTATGTGCTTGGATTAGTAAACAATACACAGTAAGTGCCACAATTTTTCATTGTGAAGAGGATGAAAATATATTTCTGTATGTCATAAAAGCTTGGCTAAATGGAGGCATAATGTGCAGCAGCCTGAACTGTTGTAATATAACAATGGCTGAGAAGGCGACCAGAATTAAAGCTCCACAGGCTGATAGCCTGTATTTTAAGCTGATATGAGGTAGCTAACTAAAGGAGTTAAGGAAAAGTAGATTTAAATTCTTTTAAAGCAAAGCTCACCCACAGTGGCCATTCAAGATCAGTATTATATTATTCAAATGCTCCGTGAACTGTTTAAATCCTATATTTGCCTTTTTTTCTGAAAACATCTAGCAGAATTTTAAAAAAAGTTTCAAAATATATATTGTGCATAAAAATTGGCAGTAATGTACAGCAGTCTAGGAATACTGTATCCTGCTGATGAAAACTGTCTGTCATTCACTGCCTTCCGCTCTGATATTCACTATATAACTATTTTAAAGAATCTAGAATCCAGGGTAAAAAAATCTGTAATACAAAATTAATTATTTCTTTATTTTAATAATAGATTATGATGTTTAAAATTAACATTGCTGCATGTTTATGGCAATACAATAATCATGTGACAAAAGTTAAAATATATTTTTAAATAGTAAGTTTTTTATGGACCTATATTTTATACATCTATATTTATATCCTAATTCCTATAACACTGTGCTCTCTTTATAGAAATTACATAGACGTTCCGTTAGTTAATTTTTTAATGTAATTTAAAGGTAAAACATAATGAAGGAATTTAGTGTATGAAAAGCAGAAAAAGTAAAAAAAAAAAATCAGGAAACACAAAATCAAGGTTGTGATGTATAAAGTAACTAGTTAGTATTCCAAATATTTTCTCTAACAAGACATTATGAACATCAAAGTTATTGGAATAGAATTGGTAAGACACTGATTAAATATTTTCCTTTACATTTTCTATATTATACAAATTGGCACTTGTGCTTTTGACTGATTGTACTTATGCTGTCGCTCAGCTCAACTACTTTGATATGAAATTTTGCAGTAATGTAGGTAAGCCATTTCTTTATCAGTAAAATATGTTCATCTGTTGCCTAGAAATATCCAAGTGTAGAATTCAAATTAACTCACGTGATTGATCACTGCCATTTTTTAGGATTGTATAGAGAATACTCAATGACTTTCTAATTTTCTCCAAAAAGTCATCTTCAAACTTCTTTTTATTCTTGTCCCTTACGATAAACTCATATGTCTAACCATGTCAACCTATTTTTAAATCTATGTGTCACCTGAAACTAGCCAGTTCCGCCATAATAAGACTAAGGAATATACTTACTGTTTCAAAGGTAAGGTGACTTCAATTTGTCAAGGAATTTCATATGAGAGTTCTTCCTATATCCACCATCTCTTTCAAACTCTTCTGTCTCCTTGGCTCATTCTGTTACAGAGGAAGAAGTGTCCCTGCTGTTAAGATCCTATCTGGCTACTACTTGCTCTCTTGATCCCACTCCCTCCCACTTTTTGCCTCTGTTCTGGTCCACTTACATTGTAACTCCTCCCTCACTTGTGTTAACTTTTTTGTACCTTCTTCAAACATAAACTTTAACACATCTTGAAAATAATGAGTTATGGCTCTTCAAGTCTGACTGTTCCCAGGTATTTCTGCCTAAAAACTGGGAAAAAAAGAAAAAAAGGGGAACAAAAATATTGTCTTGTCTCTTGTCCATTTTTGTATTATTATTTTTTTTTGCATTCTCGATAATTATGTAAATATGGAACAAATAAAGATCAATTGCATTTTAATATTTGAATAAAATATATATACAAATGGTTTAAATTTTAGCCACAGAAAAAATGTTTAAAATATAGATTTTAGGAGCTTAACATGTATTTAAAAAATCTTTATTGAGATTGAAGCTCAGTATAGCTAATATGGCTATAACCAGTTCAGCTGCATAATTCAAAATGTCACACTGGCAAAAGAAAGTATGTATAAAATGTAATACTAAAATTTTACAAATTGACAACCATCTAACTGTTCGATTTGTAAGAGACCTCGATTTATACTTCTTTGGATATATCTTAATTTTTGAAATATTTTTAGCATAGTACTAAGAAGCATGAACAGAATGAATTTGGGGTATTAAAAAAGATAAGATGACCAAACTTACGTTGCGGTAATGTTTTATGGTAAATCAATACGTTCTTCAGTACGGTCACTACTGTCACCAAGATAAATCTGTTTTTTTTCCACTACTAGTATCGAAATTACCATAAAAAATGTAAATAACTTTACTAACAAGTTGAGTGGCACAGAGTGCTATACAGTAACATAACCTTACCTATAAATTACAAGCAATGTAAACCCAAACAACAGGAACAAAGTACACAAGGACTACAAAAGTGTAAACTCCTACATATAAGTCAACAACTACTCCTTCACTTTTTTAAAATTACAGCCTCTTTTTATTTTATTTGAGCTTGAATCTTCCCATACAAATAATGTATCTAGGGATGTACACCATGTTCCAAATTATTATGCAAATTGGATTCAAGTGTCATAAAAAATAAAATTTTCAATTAAACTCATTGATGGTATTGTGTCTCAGGGCTCTTTGGATCACTGAAATCAATCTCAGATACCTGTGATAATTAATTCACCAGGTGAGCCCAATTAAAGGAAAACTGGATGTTTCACAATATTAAGCAGGCCACTGTTTTCAAGTAAAATGGGAAAGAAAAAGGATCTCTCTGCTGCCAAAAAGCATCAAATAGTGCAATGCCTTGGACAAGGGATGAAAACATTAGATATTTCACGAAAACTTAAGCGTGATCATCGTACTGTGAAGAGATTTGTGGCTGATTCAGAGCACAGACGTGTTTGTGCTGATAAAGGCAGAATGAGGAAGGTTTCTGCCAGGCAAGTTCATCGGATTAAGAGAGCAGCTGCTAAAAAGTCATTACAAACCAGCAAACAGATATTTGAAGCGGCTGGTGCCTCTGGAGTCCCTCGAACCTCAAGGTGTAGGATCCTTCAAAGGCTTGCTGTGGTGCATAAAACTACTATTCAGCCACCCCTAACCAGTGCTCACAAGCAGAAACAGTTGCAGTGGGCCCAAACATACATAAAGACTAATTTTCAAACAGTCTTGTTTACTGATGAGTGTTGTGCAACCCTGGATAGATGGAGTAGAGGATGGTTGGTGGATGGCCACCATGTCCCAACAAGGCTGCGACGTCAGCAAGGAGGTGGAGGAGTCATGTTTTGGGCCGGAATCATGGGGAGAGAGCTGGTAGGCCCCTTTAGGGTTCCTGGAGGTGTGAAAATGACCTCTGCAAAGTATATAGAGTTTCTGACAGACACCTTTCTTCCATGATACAAAAAGCAGAAACGTGCCTTCAGGAGTAAAATCATCTTCATGCATGACAATGCACCATCTCATGCTGCAAAGCATACCTCTGTGTCATTGGCTGCTATGGGCATAAAAGGAGATAAACTCATGGTGTGGCCACCATCTTGCCCTGACCTCAACCCTATAGAGAACATTTGGAGTATCATGAAGCAAAAGATCTATGAGGGTGGGAGGCAGTTCACATCAAAACAGCAGCTCTGGGAGGCTATTCTGACATCATGCAAAGAAATTCAGATCAATTCAAAAGTGGTTACAGCACGTGTCCCCTTTCGGGCTAAGGTGGGTGCACGTCTGGTATTCTCCCTTGCTTCACCCCAAGGGTATAAATCTTGATATTCGATAATGATAGACAGCACTCCGGTAGTATTCAATGCAAAGTGGGTTTTTATTTCATGTCAGCCGAATTGTGCCCACCACTGAAGCAACGTTTCGGGCTGAGTGAGCCCTTCGTCAGGCTATCGTAGGGCTGGGCGAAGATAAAGCGGCCATCCGGATGGCCGCTTTATCTTCGCCCAGCCCTACGATAGCCTGACGAAGGGCTCACTCAGCCCGAAACGTTGCTTCAGTGGTGGGCACAATTCGGCTGACATGAAATAAAAACCCACTTTGCATTGAATACTACCGGAGTGCTGTCTATCATTATCGAAATGCAAAGAAATTCAAGCAGAAACTCTCCAAAAACTCACAAGTTCAATGGATGCAAGAATTGTAAAGGTGATATCAAAGAAGGGATCCTATGTTAACATGTAACTTGGCCTGTTAGGATGTTTTGGATTTAAATAGCTTTTTATTTCAGTGAATGTGACCTCCTAATGCTGCAAATTCCACAAATGAGCATTTTCAGTTCTTAAAAACATATAAAATGTTTAGAAATTCTACTGTGCATAATAATTTGGAACAGTGTGTTTTGAGTTTTTTTTAATTTTTTAAGAATATACTGTTATCATTGTGAGGTTTGTTCAATAAAATTCGATGTATACTCTAACCGGTGATCTGAGAAGAAAGCTATATGCAAATTTTAATAGTAATATTACTATGGGATGACGGAACTGATCTTTCCCAACCCAATCCAATACTATATAATTGTCCACTTTCATAAATTCTACAGCCCCTATCCACTTATAGTATGATCCAAAAATCCTCCTCATTTTATAAATCCCGAAAGATTCTGTCTCAGCTTCAAAAACCTATTAGAGGTGGTGGCGGGAATCTGTTCAGTTGGTGTAAATGTGATAGTTTGAAAACTGCAATTATTGTACAATTCTACAATTATAATTGTAGTTTTCAGCCTATCACAGTTACAGCTATTGAACAGATTACCGCCGGCACCCCTAATAGGTTTTTCAAGTTGATACAGTGGGAATCTGGATTTATAAAATGAGTTCTCTACAACCAGGGGGGAGGGTGTCTTAATGACATGGTAGCAGTGGCGTTCCACCAATATAGGCAGGGTACGCAGCTGCTACGGGGCCCATGGCAGGGGGAGACCCGGAGTGGATAGAAAGCCCCGCCCCCTGCAATTTCTCCATTTGTGTATTATGTTATATAGCCATTGCCATAGTCCTATCTGGGGCACGGACGGCCCCTGCTTCCACTCTGCTCACCTTACCCCCCTCCTTTACATGAATTGTGTGCATTGGATATATCTGACACCCATCACTGCAGCTAGGCGAGGGATCGCTCTCCTCTGTTCTCTGATCGCTCTCCCTCAGCGCTGGGCGCTGCACTGGCCAATCAGCATTTAGCAGTGCTAAGCTTCTGCTGCTGATTTGCTGAGAGGGCGGGACTTGGCAGTCTTCATAGAAGCCACCAGACTCCAGCTCCCAGAATTGCTAGCTAGCAAGTTTCTGAGACTTGCCAATGTGTGCCACAGACAATGTAAGTGCCTCTGTGTTTAAAAAAAGTTAATGCATGGATTGTTAGTGGGGGGAAAAGGCTGGGCTCTGCTGGGGAAGAAGCAAGCAGAGTTTGGGAGGTGTGTGTGGGTGGGGGGGTTGTCACACTGTTCTGTATATAAGGCTTTTCATATAGAGGACAGTGTGCTCCCTCCCTCCTCCCATGAACTCTGCTTGCTGTTCAAATTCATATAGAGGACAGTGTGGCTGTCCAAAGGGCTGTCTTCCCTCACCATGAACTGTGGGGGGTGGGGCGGCCTAGTGCACACTGAGTATCAGCAGCAAAATGACTTCAGATGTGGGGGGATGGACTATGTCAGGCTTTAGCAGAGTGGGCACAGGCAGGATGAGCAATGTGTATGCTGGCCCCTGCCCTGCACTCACTCAGCTGTGCTCTCATATATATGGCGCCCTGTGCCCACTCTGCTAAAGCCTGACATAGCCAATCTGTGCCCTGCTTAACCAAAGCAGACAGGCAGGAGCAGTGATGTGTGCTGTACATCACTCGCTGCAGCCCCAGTGAGATCCTTACTCCCATATAACACTGTCATGTCATTGGTGTATGAGAGTACGGTTTATAAAGTGCTATAGGCACCTGAATTCAGCGCCTATTTGTCATAGAAAAAAAAGTGTTAGAAAATGTCATTTTAAGGTACCTACAATAGGTTTTAATAAACGTTATTTAAAAGTTTAGATACACTTTGTCAGGGACGCCCAACTTCCAGCTGGTGCAAAACTAAACTTCTTTGCATGCCCTGCCTTGTAGTTGCAATAGCTGGAGGGTCGCAGGTTGGATATTCCCGCTTTAAAGGGGTATTCCGGTTGTTTGACGTTATCCCCTATCCACAGAAAAAGGGAGGGGTGATGGGGGAGGAGCCAGGGCAGTTAGTGGGATAGGCCAAAGGTGGGTTGCAGGCGGACCTGGGGGGCTCTATTCAGACTCCTGCTATGGGGCCCAATGATTTCTATGTACGCCCCTGCATGGTAGAATCAGTATTTTAGACTGTACGGTTATTTGATGTCATATAATATCTTTTTATTTATTTATTTATTTATTTATATACTTTATAAACATACGTTTCTAAACATTTATTCTCACTTATTTTTAATTCACATTTTATATTAATATTCAACTATGTATTTTTTTAAGTATTTTATTTGCATTGTTTAGCTGCAAGGTCAGAGGTCGCTTCTTGTTAGGCGCTTTTCAGCTATATGTATCCTGTCAAGTGTGTCATTTATGTACAGTATGCCACCTGATTAATCTGTCCATCCCATAGGCTGATTTTAATTAACAGAAGTATAAAGCTGTAGCCTACTCTCCCTGTATTTATTGGATGCCACTTAGCACCAGAAGAGGTGGTATACGAAGTGGGCTCAGAATACATCTGGAACCTGCATTCCCTGAACACAATGGAAGCCAGTGTGGCATCAAAAGAGGCATAATATAGTGTGGGCTCAGCATGCATGTGGAACCTACATTCCCTGAATTTAATGCAGTCCATTGTGGCACCATGAGAGGTATAATAATGTGTGGGCTCAGAACGCATGTGGAACTTGCATTCCCTGAATTTAATGGCGGCCGGTATGGTACCAGTGGAGGTAGTATTTAGTGTAGGTTCCTGTCCTAAAGAGATTGCCTTGACGCTGGCAGACAGGCACAAATTACTTTGTACAAAATGTATTTGCCAAGAATCTCACATTTATAACGTAGCATTAGCATTTTACATTTCCTATAGTATTGCACTATTGTAGTTACTTTATTTTTTGTATTTGCAGAGTGCTGTTGCATTGTTTGTTTTTGATATTGAAAATTTGCCAGCCAGTGTGGAAAAAGCAGGTTTTTCTTAGCCTATTAGTTAGTGGAAACTGCAAATAGCTCTTACGGAAGTGAAGAGTAGTTATAGATCTGGTGTGTCCCAATCTTTCAACTAATTCATTGTCCACTGACATAGACTAGGCATCAAATTTTGATATTTTGTTTAAATTTAGAAATTCATTACAAAATCCTTAGCCTGCTATCTGGTTTGGGAATGTGGACTACTGGTTTCAAGGTATTCTGCACCAAATACATGCGTACAAGCTACAGTTTTTGAGACATGTCATGTTCTCTGACAAGGCTTGTATTTACTGCTGCAAAGATTGGTTCTGCTGCTGTTCTTTTCCTGGTGAGTAGTGTTGAGTGAATCGAAGTTCACGAATTGGACTTCGATCCAAATTTTACAGAAAATGGTAGTAAAACAAAAAAAATTGTACTCACCTTATCCTTTGCATGAGAAGAGTCCTCTGCGGAAATCTTGATTGAAGATCTCACACAAAATCTTGTGCGTGGGGACATATGACGTTATCACGCCGGCCAACGCAATGGCGTCATCACGCACTGAGTGAGATTTCGTGCTGGATCTTTAAAGAAGATGGCCACATCGGGCTCTTCAGGATTAAATAGTGAGTATTTTTTATTTTTCTTTTTACTAATTAACCCCTGACAGTCCTCAATGGTCATCTGAGATGCCACGATCAGCGATGAATGCAGTATCTGAGCGATTCAATGGGCGTGGATGGTGCAAAGGAACCTATAATGACCCCCCCAATGCCCAGGCTCCTCATGTAGATTATACTTACCCCGCTTCCCAGCACCCACGTCGCTCCTGATGTCTGCACGGCCGCCGCTGCATCTCCCTGTCACGTGGATCCAAACATCCGGCGACGGGGGGAACAGCCTATAGCAGGCCCCGACAGGAATGAGCCTCCCTAGCATAGCGGGAGATGTTAACTTCTAAGCAACTAAAGACCTTTCTCACATTAGCTAATGTTAGTGTCCATGAATCCACTATCAGGAAGACACTAAACATTAGTGGAATGTTTGGCAGGATTGCAAGGAGAAAGCTGCTGCTCTTGAAAAGGAACATTGCTGCCCATCTGCAGTTTTACAAAGATCACATGGACACACTAGATGGCTTTTGGAACAATGTTTTGTTGACGGACGAGACCAAAATTTAATTTTTTGTTTTAAATGAGAACTGTTATTTTTGGAGAAAGGAAAACACTGCTTTCCAACATAAAAACCTCATTCCATCTGTGAAACACGGTAGTGGTAGTATCATGATTTTGGCCTGTTGTTCTGCAGCTAGGCCATAAGGGCTTGCAATCGTTGATGGAACAATGAATTCTGAATTATAACAGAAAATTCTAAAGGATAATGCCAGGAATTCTGAACAGGAGCTGAATCCCAAGAGAACAAGGGTCATGCAGCAAGACAACGACCCTAAGCACACAAGTCATACTTCTAAAGAATTATTAAAGAACGTAAAGTTTTGGAATGGCCAAGTCAAAGTCCTTACCTTAATCCAATAGAAATGTTGTGAAAGAAACTGAACAGTTCATGGGAGGAAACCCACAAACATAACAGAGTTGAAGCTGTTTTATTTGGAGAAATGGACTAAAATATTTCCAAGCCAATGTGCAGGACTATTCAATAGATATATATACTTGTAATTATTGATGCACTAGAGGATCACACTAGATACTGCTAGCAAAAGTGCACATACTTTTGCCCCTCACATACACATGATACATTTTCCTCAATAAATAAATTACGAAGTCTAATATTTTTGACTTAGTTGTTTGTAGAGATGAATGAATCTATTTTAAACAAATCAAGTTCATTACAAATTTCACAAAAATACTTCTTCCAAATGAATCATGCAAAAAAAATTAAAATATTCTAGTGAGGGAAAAATGGCAGGATGAGATGGAGGATCACATGAAGGAGGAATTATATTGGTTGGCCTATTAGGCTCTCTCTTACCTCATAAGACCTGATGCCATTGTGAACTCAGCCACTGATGTGACAGAGCATGTCTGCCATGTCTCTGACAGACACCAATTAAATACACAAGCCAGCCATTTTAGGGTCTTTCAGGGAGAATGCAAGAATTGTGAACAAGATATATTTAGTTAGGTAGATTGAATTACAAGATAGAAAGTCAGGTTCTATCATTAGGGACAGGATAGAGGCAGTTAGCATACTGTGTTCCTGTAGTCTGGTCTGGAACTGTTTAAACTTCATGTGTTGCACTACAGAAGAATTTAAAGTACACCATGGCACACATAATGCAAAAGTGCCCATAATTTATTTAAGGCCTCCAGTGGTGACAATATTCAGGCCAACACTAATGATTTGGTCCATTCCTGAACCTTCGTCACGTTTACAACATATAAAAAATGTTAATTTACTGACTCACAAGACCTCCTTCTTTGATTTCCTCTTGTCTGTTCCTCTCACAATTGTATAAAAGATTTCTCAAGTGCATCTTCTATACTCAGAAGCTCTAGCACATGAGACTCTCCCCCAACATCAAAACCTTCAAAAGCAACCTAAAAACCCTCCTCTTCAAGAAAGTGTACAGCCTACAATGATCATGCTGACACCATACAGCCAGATAAGCAGCTTATACCCTCGCCTACGGTCTCCTTCACCCTTCCTTTGTATATTATAAGCCCTTGCTGGTAGAGTCCTCTCTGACTCTGTACTAGTATGTTAATAAGTTCATGCTCATTGTACTTGTTTTGTTTTATATTCCATATGTATACGCCCTATTTTAGCTGTATGGTGTCCTGGATTTAATGGCACTTTCAAATAAATAAGAACATTGAGAAAACACTGGTGCACAAAAAATGCATTTCTCAATAAAGGTATGTTTTTGAAAGAAAATACTTATTTGATAACCACCTTATATTCACATGTTTTTTACATATTACTTGACATTGCTAAGTTGGGAACACCCTTTAAGGGCAAGACAATCCCACAATATGTGGGGCATAGTGTCCACTTCCATGTTGCTACGCCAACAAAGGATTTCACACTGAAATATTATTTGTGCAATATTATGGCTAAAGACATACTGTACTCATTAAGAAGTAATTTATCATGAGGGTAATATTAGAAATTAGTTTTTCTTGAGTCTATGTTGGCGTGCCTTGCTCTAAATGAATGAAATGTTACACATTTTTTTGTTAAATTGGGTTTATATTGAAGTCTAATACTTTTTTTTTCAAGAAATGCTACTCATGCTACTGGAATGAGTTTGTAACTTGAAAAAAGCCACAGTAATAAATCTGGAGCGACTATCTGACAAAGCCCACACCCAAGTCTCCACCCACTTTACAAAAGTGGACAGAGAGGTGTAAAAATGTAAACAGTTGTAAACTTTTGTGCAAATAAGCCTAAAATGTTGTAAACTACCTATTTTGTGACATACTAAACTCAGTATTCTGGATGGTGGGACATGATAATCTGTCTCCCATATTGTCTGCTTTTACTCTGCTACTGTAGGTTGCACACCAAATACATTCCAATCAACCATGGCTAGTTAGTATCTTTTAGCTATAGTTGACTTTATTATGGCATAGCAGTTTTGAAATCATTTTTATATTTAATTACTCTAGTGATTTATAATACCACATGCTTTCTAAAGATAGTCTGCAAAAAAAGCCATTAAATGAGAACTGAGGAATCAGGATCGTGTAGCAGTTGTACATATCTGGATTACTGATTTACACTATCAGTCTCACTACTGAATGAAGTAAAGACCACCAACAGTGGAAAGATATTGTATTTTTCTTACAAACTGTATCCAATCTTATGACTAATGTCATAGGGCAATGTGATGCTGGTTGTTTTATTTTCAGTTTCTGGATAGACGTATGCATTGGGAATTGATAATGAAGAACACTGCTGTAAATAAGGACTAAAATATGCTCTTTGATATATTTTCTATAAGTTTTATAATAAATTAAACAATGTTTATTTCAAATTTTCTGATTGTAAATTAGTCTTACACAACTTCTGCTAAGCAGTATCCTGTGCCCTTGAAATTTATATTATGTAAAGCTTTGTCAATTATACTCTAAGGGGTATTCCATGATTACTTAAAGGGGCTATCCCATGACTAATGTAAAAAAATGAAAATCACATAGTACACAGTACAGTACTCTTTGTAACAGAGCTAGAACCAGCCCTGTACCTCACATGGATCCAGAGATCTCCCTATTCATTGCTCTGTTAGATGTATATCAAGCTGACAGCTCAAGGGGAGTGTCTTTTCTGCTGCAGCTCAGGGGGCGTGTCTATGCTTTCCCTATCAAGGCTCAGGAGGCAGCTGAAGGGTGAAACTGAGCATGTGCGGACATCTAAGTGAGCAGGTATAAGAAATAAAAAAAACTAACAATAGGTGGCGCTATAAAGATACATTTTATTGAATAGCTCACTGGCTATGCTAAATTTTAAATTACATGTATCCAGGTGCTGGTTTGAAAACTGTAGAATATTTTTTGTGGGACTCCCCTTTAAGAGGGTTTTCCAGGAGAAAAACATTGATGACCTATTCTTAGGATAGGTTATCATTATAGGATTGGTGGATGTCTGACTTCTATCACCCCCCTTCCCCCACCAAATGAACTGTTTCAAGAGGCCATGGCCCCTGGCAATGCACTGTGACCTCTTCCTAGGCCATTGGTGTCATGTTCATTGGTCACATGAACTAGGCACAGCTCAATCCCATTCAAGTGAAGTGGCCTGGACTGTAATACCAATCACAGCCATTAAGTAATGAACAGCCCTGTGCTTCATATACTTTGAGGTTTGTGCAATGCTCACAGGAGTACCAAGTTGATTGGCGGCAGTGCCAGGTGTCGGAACCCCAACGATCAGATATCCTGAGGTTAGGTCATCAATATTCTTTTACTGGAAAATCTCTTTAAGTTTTCAGTTATCCCATGTAGCATATATGACTTATTTGAAAGATTCATACTGACCTGCCTCCTGCCATTCTAGTCCTGTGTCATGTCTTCTGCTCATCCATCCTACGGTTCTGGGGCTCCAACGGTGGGACTCGCACCTATAAGACAATGGGGGCATATCCTACCCTAAAGCCCTATGTAGGAGAATCTACACAGAATATAAGAACATACCAGGGTCCTGTGTAGTTTCTCCTATTGCCCTGTGTATGAGAAATAACACAAAACAGTTGCGGGTGCTGGAATCTGCCTGATATTGCTGAGTGCTGATATCATCCCTAATTAGGGGCAACAAGTGGAATCTTTGATCCAGATAAAATAAGGCTTAAAGGGGTTTTCCAGAATTAACTAGACTATGAAGCATTTGGTACCCAATGAAAAAAAATCTACTCACCATAGCTTCCTTCCTGCCTCCATTTGACAATGTTTCTGTCCCTGGTCAGTTTACTCCTTTCTGGGATAAAGATGAGGTCAAGTGTGTCACTGCAGCTAATGACTGGCCTCAGCTACGATGTGTCTTCTCGTGGCAAAACATTGCTAGGTTATGTGCTATTTGAGGACATGTCACAGCTGGGGCCAGTCATTGGTTTTAGCAACATACATGACCCAGTCCTTACCCTGGATGAAAGTAAAAAGGCCAGATGGAGCCAGCGTGCTGGAACTGAGCAGAAGGAAGCAGGTATGAATGTTTTAATTAGGAACCACATGTTTCGGGGATTCGTTAAAAAGAGTCATAATAATGATTATAATAATGTTGAGTGAAGCGAAGTATCCGAAGTGGAATTTGATCCAAAGTTTAGGAAAACTTTGATTTTAAACTAATTTCTTAGTCCTTCATGGTAAGGAATCAGTTTTCCTAAAATGGCAGCTGCAAACGTTAGAAAGTGCAAGTAAGTGTAGAGAAGACAAGCCCAGGAGTGCGTGGTCACGCATAATGCCGTGCAGCCAACCAATCCACAGATAGCCATCCCCCTTTGATGTCACAGCTAGGCAAAGCCCTATAAAACGCTAATCCCTTGCTGTTACCACCATTTTTCTGTGTGTGCTGCACATAGAGTGAGATATGACAAGACACTCGTGCACTAGAGACAGTGTTGTTGCAAAGTATAAACTGTTAACAAAGAGTGCAGGGACAGTGTAGGGAGGGTGGCGGGAGAGTGTAAGAGACTGAAACAGACTCTGCTACAATTTATCGCTGTACATAACTGTGCAGTGAACCAGTGAAGTTAGTGTGTGTCACTGTTACTTTAAGGCAGATTGGCCTGGGTATATCTGAGTATATCTGACTAGCGATTTGTGACTAATTAATTCTTAATGAATCGAAGTTCTTGTCGAACTTCGCTCTTCTCAAGTCATAATCTTGGGAAACCACTTTAACTTCATCCTTGTCTGAGCCAACACAGATAAACAAGGATGGTGTAAAAATTCTTTCTGGTGTAAAAGCATTGAAAAATATGGCTTTTGGACTGAATTGCTAATATACGAAACCTACCGTATATTTTGCCCCATAAGATGCAAAAGTGGGGAGAAAATGCCCCTGCGTCTTTTGGGCGAATGCTAACGGGCACTTCCATTATGGAAGCACTCATTAGCACTGGAGGACCAGGAAGCGGTGAAGACTCAGTACTCACCATTTCCTGGTCCTCCTCTCAGCTGTCGGCTGTGCAGGGCTGCGCACAGCGCGAGGGCGCTCTGTGATCTCACGTTGTGTGCACCAGTTCACAGAACAGCTGACAGCAGGAGGAAGAAGAACACTGGAGTGGAGGAGTAGCAGCATCCAGGAGCAGGAGAGGTAAGTGTTTTTCTATTTTATAACATTTGAGGCAATATTGGGGCTGCTTGGGGGTGATATAAGGCAATATTGGGCTGCTGGGGGTGATCTAAGGTAATATGGGGCAGCTGGGGGCTGATCTAAGACAATATGGGGCTGCTGGGGGTGATATAAGGCAATATGGGGCTGCTGGGGGGTGATCTGAGGCACTGGGGTCTGATCTGAGGCAGTGGAGGCTAAAATGAGAGGCAATAGGGACTGTTGTAGGCCAATATGAGGCAATGGAGGCTGCTGGGGGCTCATATGAGACTGCTGGGGGCTGATGAGAGGCATATGGGGGCTGATGAGAGGCATGGGGCTCTTATCTGAGGTCTGATTGGGGGTCGTTCACATTGGGGTCTGAGCTGAGGTCTGATTAGGGGTCTCATATGAGGTCTTGTTAGGGTCTTATTAACATTGGGGGTCTTATTGGAGCTGTTGAGAAATTTTGGAATTTTGCTAAAGTAGGGACATTAGAATGGCACAATGTCACCTCACTTTGGAGAATCCAGCAGAAAAATAAAAACTCTTTATGCCTTCATATAAAATTACAGAGACATAGAGAGCCTCCAGCTGTAGTCTTTGTCTTCTGCCTCTGTGCCTGTCAGTGTGCATAAGTCCTAAATTTGCTATGATTCTACTTAGTTAAAACATAGAGGTTTATGCAGTAACCTCATTAAGTTTGCCAGAGAGGATTCTACCCCGACCTACTGCTAATTAATATTGATTTTGTGAAAGTATTATTTCTTTAGCCTTTTATCACTGATTTTAATCATGTTAAGGAATCATTTATGACATTATTTGTTTTTCATTCAAAGATGAGCTGTATTCCAATTTGTTGTAAAAGTAGTCATTTCTCTTGAAAAGAAGAAAATTAGACCTCTTAATTATACATATTTCAGTGCATTTTCAAGACAGAGGTACAAATTAATTTCAGTAATTCAAGCACCTATGGGAAAATGACCACTTTAAGTAATGCAATTACAGCAAGCACTTTAATACAATCAGAAAAAGCTAAATTATTAGAATTTAAATGTGACCTGTTATCACCGTGAAAATGTATTCTAATATTTGTTTTTTGTTTTTTTTAATTAGATTTCCTTTTAGAAAAGACAATCATTGAGAAGCCATGGTCTATATGAACATATGATTATCTCAACACACACAGTGTATCTGATCAAAACACTTTTGAAGATTTTTTGCAGAAAGTTCTGCAATTTTTTCAAATCTGACTGAAGATCAGTGGTATAGATGTAAGGCGTGCAGAGGTAGCAATTTGGGCCCTGTTGATTGTGGATGCTTCTGGCACATAAGATGATACCAGGATTACAAAATGTCAGGATATGTTCAGGCTACATTTTGCAGTTGGGCCCAAGGAGAGTCAAGTTATATATCAGATGAGGAATGGAAAAATCCCTGTGCAAGTCACAGAAATGTCTTAAAGGGGTTGTCCAAGTTATTTTTTTTTTGTCTTTTGTATGTTTCTAACTAGGCAAATGTAATGGTTTTTCAATGCACTTACTTTATCTGCAGTTGCTCCTTTCTCATATTTCATTGAGGGTCACATGACCGATGATGTCAGCTTCTCTCCCTGCTCTGCTGATGTTTCGTGCACAAGCCTCATTGTAACCTCTTCAGCCAGCACAGACTCAGGGCTGAAGGCTTTACTGAGTAGATGCAGGCAGTGAGGGGACAAATGCTGGGCACAGGAACTAACAGACTAGAGACAGTGGGGGAAGATCCTGTGTGTATCAGCAGTGTCATTGTACAGCTGGGACATGTAGTCCCACACATACATGCTACTGAGTATACTAGCAGGCAGACATGTTACTCAGGGCAGCACTTGTATTCACTCCCTTTGCAGAGCAGGGAGAGGGGCAGAGATTGTTGTTATTGCATGTAAACAAAGGACAGAAGAGAACCAGGGAAATGAAATATATATATATATATATATATATATATATATAGAGAGAGAGAGAGAGAGAGAGAGAGAGAGATATATATATAATTTATTTTGCCTAAAACAGATTTACAGTGCTATATATTTTTTTTTCCCATAACTCAGACACCTCTTTTAAGCAAATCTGCCACATTGAATATACCCTTACAGAATTTTTTTCTAGTGGCATTTAAGGTGGGTTTCCAGAAGTTAAATACTGATTATCTATCCCTAGGAGAGGTCATCAATATCATAGTGATTTGTGTTCATCTCTTGGCACCCCTCTAGAGTATCTGTTGGAAGTGGCTTTGGCTCCTGGGCTATGGTTATGGCCTCTTCCTCAGCATGTGACATTAAGTCCATTGGCCACATGACTTTTATGCACGCAATTGAGGACGAGCTCCAATACCAAGCACAGCCACTATGAAATACATGGCACCGTGCTTGATAAATTACTGCACTTTGTCCAAGGTCTGTAGACAGAGTCGAACTGGAGTGCCTAGGGCCCACCAGTAAAAGTCATTCTGGAGGTCTACTGTACAGCTACATGCAAATAATATCTACTCACACAGTGGCAGACAGCAATAAGATGCTCAGTATGATTGATTAGGGGGTTTCTGCAACAACTTCAAAAGGTGGGCCCCAGGGGAAGAGGATACTGGCTGACCTGCCTCTGTACCTAGATCATATCAGCCTCCTGATGCATATAAACTACATAGTTTGTTAAATAATCTGCCCACTTTTTATATTGCTATAGGCTGAGATTTTGTACTTGGGAACTAGGGACCACCTTTGTTCTTCTATAGGCTTTGTCTGAGCCTATAGAAGTTTGGAATAGCTTATTTGTGGGGATGCCAGCAGTTGATGACCGATTTTGGGGATCCTGAGGATAGGCCAGCAATATATAACACCCCAAAACCCCTTGAAAATAAATAGCACACATACTTTAATGGCACTGGAGAACAGTAACAGTACAGAAAACCATGCAAACTCAGATGTGAAGCCCAGCTGTTTCTCCTTTTCACTATTTCTGCCCTCTAGATCTTTGTATGTGCAAACCTTAGGATACAAAAGACAAATTGACAGCAGTCCTGACAATGATGTGAAGCCTATATATATATAAAACAGAAAAGTTGAATGAAAAATGGCGGCAGATATATTTAGAATTATGCAGATAATCATCAAATGTTTATCCTAATTTACTCCAGATCATTCAATTTTTTAATTAGAAATGTCTTTATTTTTTATTGCACATTTGCATTATCAGCAGAATCATCAGCGCTCTTGGTTATATAGGAAACTCCTAACACGTTATTGTAATCTCTTTGATTCCATAAATTTTATGTCTACATGTTCCTGACTCAACATCTTTCATTTATTCACCAAATTTTTAAGTGCCTATCTTAAAAATCATAAAACACCATGATCATATAATTGTACAATACAGTCATAAGTAAGTCTTAAAACTCTATTATGCTGCAAAGTTTAAGAACTGTTTCTCCAGAACACACATATAAGAAGACAATACACTGCAAATATAGAGCTAAAAAAACCTTCTTAAAAGGAGAATTTATTAATATGTGTCATACGTAGAGATGAGCGAAATTTAGAAAAATTCGTTTTGGTCGATTCACAGAACTTGGTTACAAATTATTTAATCACAAATCGTGATAAATCAGGTATACCCAGGCCACTCTGCCTAATCATATTCATCCCACTTGGGGGCCCATTTCTGTAGGTAATGTGCCATCAGTATTATAGGCAGGTGTAATTTTTTGCAGTTGACATCACTGTGCAGTGCACCAAGATTTATACCTAATCACTAGTGTTGAGCGAGCACCTCTGTGCTCGTATGCTCGGGTGCTCTGGCCGAGCACTAGGGGTTGCTCTAGTGCTTGGCCGAGCACCCGAGCATAATGTTAGTCAATGGGACTAAACTAGGCACCCCTAGTGCGAGGGGAGGGTGTCTGAGTAATAGAAAAAGGTCACAATCGCGACTTCTCCTCTTTTACTCCTTTCACTCGTAAAAGTATGCTAATGAACTGAATTTGCATTAGCATACAAAATGCATACGCATTAGCGTACAAAATGCGTATGCATTAGCATACAAATTCGTACGCATTAGCGTACATTACAGTGCGGGGAAGAGATTCGAGCATTGCGCTCGAGTACACTCGATGTTCGGTCGGACACCGAGCGGACCCGAGCGTAGGCATGCTTAGCCGAACAGCGAGTTCGGCCGAGCATGCTCGCTCAACACTACTAATCACTTCTTTCCTTCATTCAAAAAGAAAAGCATACAGCACAGTTCAGTAAAGCAAAAACCTGTGTGTACCCATGCAGTCAAATGGCTCCTTAGTGGAACAAAATAAAGAAATGGAGGCATCGCCAATAAAGTAGTAGAGAGAAAAAAAGTTCTTTTAATGCATGTTGTGGCAATCCAAACACATGCTTTTTAATCCCTTCTGTAGATTTACTGTGGGTCAGTATTACAGGTAAATTTTAACTATGCCCCTCCGAGACACACTCCCCGCCCCCCCTACACACCTGCTCTAATGCCACAATACTGGCTGGGCAGGAAAGCACGCTAATAGAAAACTTGGCCAGTTGTGGCCATACTTCAAGTTTTCATGCCCAGTAGTCCATGGGTGCATTCCAAGTATGCCACGATGTGCTGGTTGAGGTTCTACTGCATGTCCTGCTGCTGGCTGGTTTGTTCAGTAGGCAGCTGAAGAAAACTGCTCATCATAGACTCCAGAATGAAGTTGCTGCATATGGAGCTGGTGCTTCTCCTGCCCCCACCCTCCCCACTTCATGACAGTGGATCGTGCGTGCAGAGGCTTCCTCTGGTAAGAATTTCCTAAGAACAGGTGATGGCGCTCATAGGCAGCAACCAATTGACTACAAAGCATGTCTCTATAAAAGTCCATTTCTGCATCACTCTCAATAGGTCTTAAAAGTGCCCCCATTTTTGACTGGTAGCGAGGGTCTAACAATGTGGATTGCCAGTAGTCATTCCGCTGCCAAATCCTGACAATGAGGCTGTCAACACACAAGCATGACAGCATGCATCTGGCCATTTGAGCAAGGGACTTGGAGGGCCTCCATCTTATTTGCATACTGCCATGGTTTGTTGTTTCCTTCGTTGTCCTTCAGCTCCTCATGCTCCTCTCCTGTCGCTTGGGCAGATAAACCGCCTAGTTGTGTATAAAATTCCAGATGTTTATGTCCTCCTCCTTCTCTGCCATTTCATCCTCCACAGGGCTCAGATGGCCATGAAATACAGGTAGCACATCTTCTGTCCCTCGCCAATTAGATTTGTCAATCCGCTCCAGGAAGTGAAGGAGTGGAATGACATAATTCATCTCAAAGTTCTGTTGACTGACAAATAAAGTGGCCTCCTCAAAGGGTCTGAGAAAATGGTGCCTGTCACTCATGAGCTACCACAGGCTAATGTGGAAGTTACACCGGGGAGTAGACCTGTCTATCTACAGCATTAAGAAATCGCTGATCGCCTTCCTCTGCTTGTAGACAGTCTAACATATGTAGCATAGCGTTCCAGTGGGTGGAAATGTCATATATCAGGCGATGTTGGGGAAGATCATTTTGCCTTTGCAGCTCAAGGATGGCATGCTTTGCACACTTAGAGTAGCTAAAGTGCATGTACAGTTTCCTGAACATTTTTAACAGCTCGTGCAGTTCAGTGTAAGACTTGAGAAACAGGGTGACAATGAGATTGGAGATGTGCTCCATGCAGGACGCATGGGTCAGCTCTCCCGATGCAGCACAGACAAAATGTTCTTCCTGTTATCAGTAACCATGGTTCCTATCTCCAGTTTGAGAGGAGACAGTGTTTGATTTCTTTATTGATGACTCTAGGTAGTTCCTCCCCAGTGTAGCTCCATTCACCAAGGCTGACAAGGTGCAGAACCATGTGACAACACCTAGCTTTGCATAGGTTATATGCTGGAGGACCACTGTGAACTGTGCCTAGAGGGGAGGGTGAGGACAGTGGTGGAAGATGGAAGATGAAGAGGCAGAGGTGGACATTGGCACAGAAATCCCAGCATTACAATGCGGAGGTGGCATTGCCATCACCTGGCCAAGTTGCTGGTGTGCCTGGTCCAGAATCACATTTACCCATTGGGCTGTGAAAGACATATCTTGTCCTTGACCAGTAATTCCATACGTTAGTGCTGGTGTGAACTCTACCAGTCACTGAGAGGCCCAAGGACTGGTCCATCTTCTGCTCAACGTATGTGTGCAGGGCTGGTACAGCTTTTTTGGAAAAGTAATGTCGGCTTGGGACTCCCCACCTTGGCTGGGCACTAAACATTAGTTGGAAATGGAGAGACTGTAGTAACAGCAACTTGACCAGGTGCACATTTAGCTTATGCGCCGTTGGATGAGTGCATGTTTACTGTTGTCTTTTTGCAATCGCCTTGGTGATTGATTGCTGTCGAAACAAGTGACAAGGAGTAGGAGCATCAGGAGCAATAGACGGCATTAAAATCGATGGGTAGGAACGACAGCTCCCTTCTGGTGATGTTGTCAAGCCCAGTCTGCTGGAGAGGGGGTGCAGGCCAGTGGGAGTTGAAGCTGTTGCGAGTGGCAAAGTTTTCCCACGCCACTTTATGGTGACGCTCCATGTGTTGACAAAAGTCCGTTGTGCCAACATGAGTACCCTGCCCATTCTGCAAATCCATTGAATCCAGCTTCTATAGGCTTTCTGGTTTTATAAAAATAAGCTTACTACTTTAGGGGCTGTCACTTTTTTATAGTGATATATATATATTACACAAAACAAATAGTTTACAGAAAAAAGGTTATGCAATTAAAGAGGTTTTTTCTGGTCAATTAATGCTGCTTATCCTTAACATAGTACATCACTATCTGATCAAATTCGGCAGGGATCCAACAACCCATATACTCCCCCAACGGTCAGCTGTAGCTCCATCACTGGAAATAAGTGGCAGAACTACAGGTCCATCCATTGAGTCTAGTGAACGGATCATTCACTTCAGCCCCTGCCGATCAGATATTGATGATATTCTAAGGATAGGCCATCAACATAAAAGGAGTAGAAATTAGAGATGATCAAATCGAAGATGATGAAGTGGAATTCGATCCGAATTTCAGGAAAAATTTGATTCGCCCGAAGTCGAATTTCCTTGCGCTTCAACGTAACAAATTGCATTTTTTAAAAAAAATGGCTGCTGCACATGTTAGAACGAGGAAGTAAGAAGCCCGGGAATGAGGGATCACCCACAATGCCATGCATGCAGCCAGCCCCTGTGATATCACAGCCCTATAAAAAGTCTCAGCCTGCTCGATCTCAGCTGTTGTAAAGTGAACTTATTGCAAGCAGAGACGATACAGGCACTAGAGACAGTGTTTAGAAAAAACTTTATTCACTAAAAAAAAAAGATTGAGTAGTTCAGTGAAATATTATTCATAGTGTAGGGATATAGTAGGGAGGAATTATCCACACTATAAGGATAAAGAGACCAATAGGAGAGTGTAAAGCCTTGGTAATAGGGGCTATTCCATTACACCTTGCTACACTAATTGGGGTTACTAAAAGTGATCTATTACTAGAAGATTTAGGTTGTTTTCATTCTTTGATACATCAGTAATTCTAGTAATCCTAGCTTCTGCTATTGGGTTGAAAGTTCGGTCTGATACAACCAGTTTTGGGGTGTATTTAGATCATATATAACTACTTCCATTCACCCTTGCTTCTGTACTGAAAGTGTAGTCTGATACATCCACTTTGGGGTGTATTTAGTTGATATATAACTTCCATTCAACCTTGAATCTGGAATGAATTTGTGGCCGGATACAACCAGTTTTGGGGTGTATTTAATTTACATATATAAAAGTACTTCCATTCATCCTTGCTTCTGGAGTGAATTTGCGGCCTGATAAAAACAGTTTTGGGGTGTATTTAGTTTATATATAACTACTTCCATTCACCCTTGCTTCTGGGGTGAATCTGTGGCCTGATACTACCAGTTGTGGGGTATATTAATTTTATATATAAGTTCATCCATTCATCCTTGCTTCTGGGGTGAAATTGCTGTCTGATACAAGCAGATTTGGGGTGTATTTAGTTGATATATACTGTAAGTACATCCATTCCTTCTTGATTCTGGGGTGAAAGTGCGGTCTGGCTTGCTGCACGGGTGAAGAAAGCACAATGCTCGGGATTTAAAAAAAAAAAAAAAGAAAAAAAAGAATACTAGATCATACCATAGAGGCCGAGAACAGATAACCCGAAAAAGGGTTAGTTAACGAGGCCGCCGTTTGGCAAAGCCTCTACACACTTTTAGGGTAGTCAAATTTTTTTACACTTAATTTGATGCGTCAATCAGTAGTTGTGGAGATGGTGTGAAACTGTGGCTTGATACTACACACTTTAGGGTGAGCTCACACTTCAGTTATTTGGTTGGTTATTATCATCATTGTTTGTGAGCCAAAACCAGTAGTGAAGCCTACTCAGAGATAAGGTGTAATGGAAAGATCTGTTCTGTGTTTTTGACTCAAACCTAGTTTGATACTACACATTTTAGAGTGTTTAAATTCTTTTACACTTAATTTGATGCATCAATCAACAGTTGCGGGGTTGGTGCAAAATTGTGGCATGATACTATTGCTCTTTTACCCTTGCAGTCAATGTTATAATACAGTATGTCAGACAGATGAGGAGGAAAGATCCGCCTCTTCCTCCGGTCGGCGGGCAAGTAGCGACAATGAGAGTCGCCTTCATTAGGAGAAGAGGGTGGCAGCTTGTAGGTGAGGCAGCGGCTGAGCCAACAGGGTGGCAGCAGTGTGAGATCTGTAACAAAATGTGCTCAGGGTAGACCACCTGCTACACAAGAGCCCACTCTGTGACTGGACCACTGTGTTGACCCCTCATGCGATTCCAACCCTCACTACTCTGTGACTGGGCCACTGTGTTGACTCCTCATGTTGTTGCCACCCTCACCACTCTGTGACTGGGCCACTGAGTTGACTCCTCATGCTGCTGCCACCCTCACCACTCGGTCATGGGGGCACTACTTGTTTTAGCATGTAACAGAACAGGTTCTGTAGAAATCTTTGTGGAATCAACTGACGACAGTGTAAAAGGAATGCGCTTCTTCACTCTATAGTAGAATCTTGGCCCACTGCATGGTTCTTTATACCTGATGCTAACATTGACCTGTAAGGCTGAGTTCACACAAGTTATTTGGTCAGTTTCGACCCCGTAACTGACCAAATAAGTGAAGTGTGAAGTGATTCTGAGAGATGCCTGTCGTCTGCGTGTCATACTGACTCACAGTACTGTTTCACTAGTTTCTGCAATGCACAGTGTTCTACACCACTATACAGACTCTCTGCAGCCAGGAAATAGCAGGTTTTTTAACGTGATTCGTCACAAATAAATTCGGATCAAATCTTTTTGGAAAATTCACTGAACCGTCTGAATTGAATTTTTGAGAAATTCGCTCATCTCTACTGAAAATATTTTTATTTAGCATTTTATTACAATTTACAACTACAAAATACTCTAGAGAATATCATAGTAATGATTAAAGTGTAAGCACTATATATTTTTTTTTATAAATGTGTAAGGTAATTGATAATATGTGTTGATCGAGCACTGTAGTGCTTGGGTGCTCGGGTAGAACACTAGGTGGTGTTTGAGTGCTCTACCGAGCACCCGAGCATAATGGAAGTCAATGGGAGAACCAGAGCACTAAACCAGGCACCCCCTGCTCTGAAGAGGGGAGGGTGTCTGGTTCATAGGGAAAGGTCAGAAAATTATGGAAACACCACTGAAATGGTTTGGGAACAGCATGGGGAGGATGTCTGGATGCATCTTGGACTCCAAAGACGCTGCTGGGAACGATGTTGCCCGACTATTACGCCACTTTTATGGAATGACAATAATACCCCCCAAAACCGAAGATAACATTTATTTTAGAGTAAATAGTTAATAAACATATATTTGCTTGTATATAAAGAGCAAGTGCTGCCAAAAATTACAAGGAACAGGCACTCCAATACACCCTTTATTACACATAAAGTAGGGCATCAGACACACCCTTGAAAAATTATGATTGATTGCCTGCTGCTGACACTCAAAAACATAGGGGTGAGGGTTTGCTGCTGATCTGACCGTCTAAAACAGGGCTGGCCAACCTGAGGCTCTCCAGCTGTTGTAAAACTACAACTCCCACCATGCCCTGCTGTAGGATGATAGCTGTAGGCAGACTGGGCATGCTGGGAGTTGTAGTTTTGCAACAGCTGGAGAGCCGCAGGTTGGCCAGCCCTGGTCTAAAACATTAGGGATGAGTGCCTGCTGCTGATCTGGCCGTCTAAAACATTAGGGGTGAGTGTCTGCTGCTGATCTGACCGTCTAAACCATCAGGGGCGAATGCCTTCTGCTCATCTGACCGTCTAAAACATTAGGGGCAGGTGCTTGCTGCTAAGCTGACCGTCTAAGAAATTATGGTTGAGGGCCTGCTGCTGAGCTGACCACCTAAAAAAATCATGGTTGAGGGCCTGCTGCTGAGCTGACCGTCTAAAAAAATCATGGTTGAGGGCCTGCTGCTGAGCTGACCGTCTAAAAAAAAAAAAGTGGTGAGGGCCTGCTGGTGAATGTCAAGGGCAGCCTAATAAGCAGTTTGATATGATGGAGGATGAGGAGGAAGAGGACGAGAAGAGGAAGGGGTACATGGGAATACAGTGTATTCAATACACCACATTTAAAGTTCCTTCATGTTTAGCCGCTTTCCTCTGGTGGGGTAGAGAAGGGGCAATCCAGGCCTTGTTCATTTTGATAAGCGTCAACCTGTCAGCATTTTCAGTTGACAGGCGGATGCGTTTATCAGTTATTATGCCCCCAGCGGCACTAAATACCCGCTCAGACAAAACGCTGACGGCAGGGCAGGACAGCACCTCCAAGGCATAGAGCGCCAGTTCGTGCCATGTGTCCAGCTTAGACACCCAATAATTATAAGGTACAGAGGGATCACTGAGGACGTTGACACTGTCAGCTAGGTACTCCTTCACCATCTTCCATAACTTTTCCCTCCTTGTGACACTAGGCCGCTCATCAGGGTGAGGGTACTGGCGGGGTGTCACGAAACTATCCCAGGCCTTGGAGAGTGTCGCCCTGCCTCTGTTGGAACTGCTGTGTGTTCACCTCGTCTCCCCTCCTCGGGTGCCCAAGGAACTACGTACTCTGCCGCCAGCGTTGTCAGGTAGAAATTTTTAGAGCAATTTTTCTACGAGGGCCTTCTGGTATTGCACCATTTTGCTAGTCCTCGCCACCACAGGAATAAGAGATGAGAATTTCTCTTTGTAGCGGGGGTCGAGAAGTGTGAACAACCAGTAATCGGTGTTGACTAAAATGCATATAACACGAGGGTCACGAGAAAGGCAGCATAGCATGAAGTCAGCCATGTGTGCCAGAGTCCCAACAGACAAGGTTTCGCTCTCCTCACCAGGACGATGACTCTCAATCCCCTAGTCCTCTTTGGCCCATCCACACCGAAGAGATGGAGAAAACCTGCTATGGGTACTACCCTATGAACCGGTCGCAACCATCTCCTGCTCCTCCTTTTCCTCCAATTCATGCTGAGAAGATGAACCGAGGGTGATCTGGCTATCACCCTGTGTAGGGTCTTCCCCCATTTCCACCTCTTCCACATGCAAAGCGTCCGCCTTTATTGTGAGCAGTGAGCTTTCTAGTAGACACAGAAGTGGAATGGTTATGCTGATAATTGCATTATCGCCACTCACCATCTGTGTAGATTCATCAAAGTTGCGTAAAACCTCACAAAGGTCAGACATCATTGCCCAGTTGTCACTTGTGAAGAGCGGAAGCTGACTGGAAAGGCGCCGACCGTGTTGCAGCTGGTATTCCACTACTGCCTTCTGCTGCTCACAAAGCCCGCCCAACATGTGGAATGTGGAGCTCCAGCGCATTCTCAGGTCGCACAGCAGTCGGTGAGCTGGCAAGTGCAAGTGCTGCTGCAGCGTCGCCAGACCAGCACAAGCTGTAGGTGACTTTCAGAAATGGGCACACAGGCGGTGCACCTTCACCAGTAGCTCAGGCAAATTGAGGTAGGTTTTGAGAAACCGCTTAACAACTAAGTTGAAGACGTGGGCCAGGCATGGTATGTGTGTGAGGTTCCAAAGCTCCAAAGCCACCACCAAGTTGTGGCCGTTATCAGACACAACCATGCCTGGCTATAGGTTGAGTGGCGAGAGCCACAGCTCAGCCTGGTCCCTTATGCCCTGCCATAGCTCTGCGGCAGTGTGCTGTTTGTCACGTAAGCAAATAAGTTTCAGCACGGCCTGTTGCCGCTTACCGACTGCTGTGCTACACTGCTTCCAGCTACTGACTGAAGTCTGACTGGTGCTGCAAGATGAGAATTCTGCGGTGGAAGTGGAGGAGGAGCTGGAGGAAGAGAAGGAGAGGTTGCAGCCGCTACTGTAGGTGGCAGAAATCCAGATGAAAGTAGGGCCTGCAATCCTTGGCATGGGTAGCACCTCTGCCATCCCAGGGTATGACTCGCTCCCAGCCTCCACAACATTCACCCAGTGTGCCGTCAGGGAAATGTAGCGTCCCTGGCCAGAAGCACTTGTCCATGTGTCAGTCGTTAAGTGGACCTTCCCAGTAACTGCGTTGGTCAGGGCTTGGGTTATGCTTCGGGACACGTGCTGGTGTAAGGCGTGGATGGCACACCGGGAGAAATAGTGGCGGCTGGGGACTGCATAACGAGGGATAGCCGCCATCAGGCTGTGAAAAGCCTCAGTGTCCACCAGCCTAAACGGCAACATTTCCAGGGCCAGCAATTTGAAAAGTTGTGCGTTTAGTGCTATGGCCTGTGGGTGGGTGGGTATTTGCGCTTGCGTTCAAATGCCTGGGGTAAGGACATCTGTACGCTGCTCTGGGACACTGAAGTGGACATGCTCGCTGATGGTGCTTGCGAAGGTCCAGGTGCAGGGTGGGAGGCATCTGGGCCTGCGTCTTGGACAGCACGTAACACAGGGGAAGAGGAGGCAGTGGTGTGATCCACAGACACCAATCGTGGACCCAGGCGTTCGGCCCACCTATTAGAGTGCTTTGCTGCCATGTGGCGGATCATGCTGGTGGTGGTCAGGTTGCTAGTGTTCACGCCCCTACTCATTTTGGTACGGCACAGGTTGAAAATTACAATTCTTTTATCGTCAGCCATTTTCTTAAAAAAAGCGCCAGACTGCGGAACACCTACCCCTTGGCAAGGGAGATTGACGCAAGGGGGTGCTCCGGTGGACAGTTGCGGGCCTGGTTGGCGTGGCCTGCCTTCTCCCTTTTGCCACCCCACTGCCTCTTCCAGCCTGTTGTGGTGCTGCGGATACCTCCCCCTTTGTAGTGCTGTCCTCGCTCGGCTTGCCACCTTCCCAGGTTGGGTCAGCGATTTCATTGTCCACCACCTCCTCTTCCACTTCCTCACTCTGGTCCTCCTCCTTACATGGCTACCTAACAAGAACCTAACTTAACTGCATCTCATTCTCATCATCAACCTCTTGAGACACTAATTGCCCTTGACTTATTGGCAACTGTGTCTCATCATCGGGCACCTCGTCAGTCACTAATTGCCGTTCCCCACCATCATCTTCTTGAGACTGTGGATGCTCATGAGTTTGGGAATCAGGGCAGAACCTCTCCTCATGTCCCTCTATAAGCGGGCTTGGCGAGAGGCCCAAATCAGGGAACGGCGATAAAAAAAGCTCCTCGGAATATCACTTGTGTGGGATCACTTGATTGCCCAGACTCTGCATGGTGGAAGGAAGGAGGATCAGGGTGAGGATTTTGTTGACCAGACTCTTGGCTACTGAGACTGGACTTTGTGGAAGAGAGGGTGGTGCTTAACCGACTTGAAGCATTATCTGCTGCAATCCAACGCACTGGTCTGGCGTCGAGTGGTGTCTTGCGCCGCCCTGCAAACTTGGACATGAAGCTAGGAGTTTTGGATGACTGTTCCTTGTGCTCCGCCAGCAGGCACAGTTTCACCGTGTCCAGAACCATGGCCTCTGCGTGTACCATGCCTACTTCCCTGTTCCTTACTGCTCACCTTGCGCATTTTAAATGGTATATATGCAAGTTTGTCACAAGTACAGTATCGCAGATTTTTTTTTAAGTGTATGAGTAGAAAAATTTCACCAAAATGTCAGAAATATTTAGGACACACAAACGTTAAACAGCAGACACAGCACAGGTAATGTCGCTGTCACCAACAGCAGGAAAAATTTCACCAAATGTCAGAAACATTTACGATACACAAACGTTAACAGCAGATGCAGAGCAGTTAATGTCGCCTTGATTAGCGGCAGAAAAAAAATGACACTGGATTTCAGGTATTTAGGACACAAACGTTAGACTGCACAGCAGCACAGGTAATGTCGACTTGATTAGCGGCAAAAAATTTACACTGGATGTCAGGTATTTAGGATAGAGAAACATTATACTGCAAACGCAGCACAGGTAATGTCGCTTTGATTAGCGGCAGAAAAAAATACACTGGATTTCAGGTATTTAGGATACAGATATGTTAGACTGCACAGGTAATGTCGCCTTGATTAGCGGCAAAAAAAAATTACACTGGATGTCAGGTATTTAGGATACAAAATATTATAATGCACACGCTGCGCAGGTGGTGTTAAGGACAGGAAAACTTGCTCAATTTTTGCCCCAAAAGAAAAAAAATATACTGCAGCCAGATATAACAATAGTCCTTAAAAGGACTTTTGGGTCTTTTAAACAGAACAACTAGACCTGCCTAGCCAAATCCTGTCCCTACACTATCTGTCCCTCTTTGCGCAAACGTTATACAGCAGACGCAGCGCAGGTAATGTCGCCTTGATTAGCAACAGAAAACAATGCACCGGATGTGAGGTATTTGGAATACACAATCGTTATACAGCACACGCTACACAGGTGGTGTTTAGGTCGGGCAAACTTGCACAATTTCTGCTAACATGGCTACGGCATTACAGTGAATGCCAGTATCTCCACGCACGCTGATTGGCTGCGTAGCAGCCAAGAAACATGCGGGGAGGGGACTCGAGCATGGCGCTTGAGCACACGCAGTGTTTGGCCGAATACCGCCATGCTTGGCCGAATACCGTATTCGGGCGAGCATGCTCGCTCATTACTAATAATAAACATTTTTTCAATACTTTTTTTAAAATTGATTTTGCATTTTTTAATGAAATAAATGACCCTGAAGTTAACTTTTGGTAGCGAGCTGCCCATCTTCACTGTTCAGCACACTACTGAATAGTGAAGACTTACCTCACTTACTGTGCTGCCTTCACTGCTTCCCTCATATATTCTCTACAGATGGCCATATATACTTTACATATATCTATATACTACTCTGTCTAACATCGGTACACTGTCAGCAGTGAGTACTGACAATGTTTATGGGATCTGTATGCCTGACGGATCATTAGTCAACATGCCCTGCATACAGATCACTCAGACACTGACAGCACTCACTGCTGACAGTGTACAGATGTTAGGCAGGACAGTATATGACACTTATTTTTTTAGCTTTACACTTATTTAAAGGGGTTTCCACTTTTTATTATTGAGAGAAAGCAGTACAGCCTTCTCTGCTCTGTTTACCTGCTGGCCGCAGCAATTGCAGTGGTGAACAGGTGTAATTACAAGAATGGTGTCCCCATTCACTTCTATGGGCTCCTTCCTATGCACTTGGACAGACAGAGCTGTCCCGTGAAAGTGAATGGGGATGCCATACTTGTCAGTACACTGCTTACTACTGAAATTGCTACAACAAATCTACTGCAAATGGCATTTCTAAAAGGCCCTCGGCACTTTCTAAACAGGGGGCTTGAAAGGGACCTGATGTGGGAGGGGCCAAGGACACATTTATAATCATTTAAGCCAGTTTTCTGGTAAAAATGATGACTGAAATGTATGCCATTTCCATCAAGGCACAAGGACTGCTGGAGGATGCGCTTAATTTATGAAGAGGCGTGCTCC
Organism: Rhinella marina; assembly: GCA_900303285.1. NCBI lineage: Eukaryota > Metazoa > Chordata > Amphibia > Anura > Bufonidae > Rhinella > Rhinella marina. Next base: position 267,722 of record ONZH01026435.1, on the reverse strand, counting down.
AAGTAATAAATTGAATGCATTCTCCCATGGCGCAGGGGATATTAAGAACAGTTAAGAATGATACTCATGGTATTAAGAGATGACAATGGGGCAGATTTTCAAACCTTGCAGACAGAGTAACCTCCTGGCAATCGCCTGCTCGTTAGAGGAGGAGACCGTTTTGGGAGGAGCGATCGCTAAAGTCATCACTCGTCCCTATATTGAATTTGCCGGCAGCAGATCATGATTAGACAGCACAATCTTCCGCCGGCAAACAATGATTTTTAAGCATGCCCCGTCATTGGGTAATTATACTGCCAGATCACCGGCCAGTGTGATACCGCCTTTAGACAGACTGTCTAGACTTGCATCAGATTTATCAGAGTGGCTCAGGCTGGATGATAAATCTGGTGCATGGTTAGACACTTTATCTAACCAACTATTGTTTGGCTTTGTTTGAAACACAATTTTACACCAGAATTTTTGCACCAAATTGTGCCACCTTTTGTTGCAATTTAATTCTAAAATCTAGGTGCACTCACATTAGTAAACCTTGGTCAATAGTTTTAATGCGGCTTTAATACTGCATTGCTGAATAACATCCGCCGTTCCCCAAATTCCGCAGTAATTGTACAATTTTAAACGTCAGAATTCCAATGGCAATTAAGCAGGAAATGTTCTCATAAACCATCTTCATTGTGTTATCCTTGAATACAAATGACACGTTTTTGAGATTGACAGAATGTAAACAGTAAAGAATGAGTAAATGAAATAAATAAAGAATTCTTGTGATCACATCTTATTTATCTCTTGCTGGCTGTCTGGGGAGATAATTGCTTTTATGTGGAGCTGAGAAAGAAATATTCAGGCTTCCAGAAGGCCCATATACAAATCCCCAACTATATATACTGATACCATGAATTAGTGCAATGTTTTTTTTCTAAATCTAGCTATATGTAATAAAATCCCCTTCATAAAAATATTTGTAATATTCTTACACATAAAAGGTACTTTAAACTGGCAACGTCTCATCCCCTGCAGAAAGCATTAATGCTATAAAATATTCAAACAAAGCATCTATATCACAATTAGGGTGAAGAATTCAGAAATGTTTTCTGACATAAAGCTCATGCATTAACTGATTCTGAAAACATCTTATTTTAACATTTATTCATTTTAGAGCGTGTTCACATCAGTGCTGGAGGCTGCTTTTGGGGTCTCTATCAAACATTCTGCCCATATTGTTTTTCCACTAAAAAAGTGGACACTCAAATGGACTCCATTATAGATAATGGGGTCTGTCCGAATCTAACATTTATGTTACTTTCATTCTTCTGCTCCTCTAATTGAGAATGGAAACTGCTAACGCTTATGTGAACGTGGCCAACGTGTGACTAAGATACTGATGACCTATTCAAAGTATTGGTCATCAATATCAGATTGGTGGTGTTCTGACACCTGATACCCCCACCAATCAGCTGTTATGTGCAGACATGGTTGCAGGAAGTAACAAAGTACAGAGCAGGAGCACCGCAGCTTGGTACACTGTGTACTTGGGGTTCTTTGGTACTTCAGCTCAGCTCCCATTCACTTGAATAGAAGTATCAGTTCCAGTATCCAAGGGCAGTATACAGTGGACTACTTCCTTGAACTGCAGCTGCAGATAACAGCTGATTGGTGCAATACAAAGCGTGAGATGCGGCAAATCCGCAACAAAACCTGCAAGTAACACATGAGGATTTTAGAGCAAATTTAGTACAGAAACAGAGCAATCAGCATGGAAATCCATTTGGAAATTCTGTTTGAGAGCCTGTCCCTGTGTACAAGTAACCAAATTTATGAAGAGGCGTGCTCCAAGTAATAAATTGAATGCATTCTCCCATGGCGCAGGGGATATTAAGAACAGTTAAGAATGATACTCATGGTATTAAGAGATGACAATGGGGCAGATTTTCAAACCTTGCAGACAGAGTAACCTCCTGGCAATCGCCTGCTCGTTAGAGGAGGAGACCGTTTTGGGAGGAGCGATCGCTAAAGTCATCACTCGTCCCCATATTGAATCATTTGCCGGCAGCAGACCATGATTAGACAGCACAATCTTCCGCCGGCAAACAATGATTTTTAAGCATGCTTCATGGCCCAAACTTATGCATGATTCTGTGTTTTTTCCACAGATCCACGGTAAGTGGAAAATCACTGATGTGTAAATAAAAACATTAAAAAAAATATCGATGGGTATGGGTGCTGTCCATGCAAAAAGAGGCTTAAATCTGTGAGCATAGCCTTAGAACTGCAAGCAGAAACACTCATCAAAAGGATATTCCAGAGGCAAAAAACCAATCTTACCAAATCTAAGAAATGTGGTTGCTCACACAGCTGCAGTTCGTCCCAATGTAGCAGCGTAGCCTAGGACGCAGCTGGGGCTGTGCAGGTATAAGAAGAGACACGGGTGCCAGGTAAGCACAAACTGTACAAGAGGCCTAGGCATATGGGGTAATGATGGCACCTGTAGCCACGTCATTCATGGTGGGGGCTGAGGCAGTGGGAGTCGGGGAAAACACATAGCAGGGCAGGGGAGCCCAGGATCCCACTATGATATCTCACAGTGTGATAAAAGCAGCAGGGAAGGTGAGGACTCCAAAGACGATTGTGTGCTGGACAGGACTTAGGAGCCGGATCAGGGTGCTGAGGAGGAGGCAACATCATTATATTGGGATCTAATATTTCTCAGGGGTATAGCTGTCAGGTGTCTCATTTGTATGGCTAGCTTAATTGCATATCTGTACACAATTTTAAAATATCAACAAAAAAAACTGATATTTTTGAGTAGTTAAAAAAAAAAAAAAAATCCAGTCACTCCTTAGCCAGATTTATAGTAGATGTAGGGGAGCAATAAATGTTGTTTCTAACCTGAATATTTTATGTTACTTTACTTCCTTCTGTTGCTGGATGCCCAATCACATGTCAACACACTGATACTGGTGCAATTGAGCTTGGGAAGGGGACAGAGATTAAAGCGTCAATGGACAGTGCCTGACATCATATCATCTACTCAAATTTTATTCAACAGAATTTGGTGTGGGTGACATGAGACAGAAGAGTGTAATGGGTAAGGGCAGCAAAATTCTGTTGGCGTGCAGAGCATTCTGCAGGAAGAAGTCTCTGATAGACTGTAGGAAACGTTAGCCATTTTTTATCACCTAGAAAAATAAAAGAAACATTATTCAAGGGTAAAAAATAAAAATTTAGCAGTGGTATGGATTGATGAGATACTTGTACTCTACATTACCTTGTGGCCTTTTTGTCCCTATGTTTTTCACTTTTTGGTCTCGATTGGCTAGCATTAGAGATGAGCGAGCACTAAAATGCTAAGGTGCTCGTTATTCGAGACGAACTTTTCCCGATGCTCGGGTGCTCGTTTCGAGTAACGAACCCCATTGAAGTCAATGGGAGACTCGAGCATTTTTTGCAGGGGACCAAGGCTCTGCCTAGGGAAGGCTGGGTGAAAACCTGGAAACATCAGAAAATGATGGAAACACCACGGAAATGGACAGGAAACAGCAGGGGCAGCATGCATGGATGCCTCTGAGGCTGCCTAATCCCACCATTACCCCAAATTCTCCTGCAACAGCCTGGTGGTTACCCTCATGGCAATTGTGCTCACCCAGACCAAGAAAGGCGAGGCACATGCCCATCACATGTTAGGGAAGCACTCAACTAGGTGCAACGAAGGTCCATCACCGCCTGCAGGTGACACCACTGCTCATGCTGGCACTGCTGTGCTATCCCCCACCCCACGACACAGGCATAAGCCTGACACAGCATGGTGACACCAACAAGTGACCAAGTAAGATTGAGGTAGCAGTCAAATGTCTGTAGGTGAGCCTCCCAAAAATTTGTTTTGGAGAGTCCAAAGTTGACCCTCCTAAAAAATTGTTTAGGAGTGTCTGTAGTTGACCCTTCTGTAAAATATTTTTTTTGTTTTTCCTGTTATTAGTTTATGTACAACCCATGGCTGGCATGGTGGCAATATATAGGTTTGCTTCATAGACGGTCCATTGCACCGTTACATTTTCTTCATCATTGCCAATTACTTTTTCACCAACTGTTGTCTGGCAATGATAAAGGGGAAGGTGAATCCACTGCCAAAGAAAACTGTCATCCTCCTACAAGTCTCCACTTGTTCTCAATTGAAAAGAGGATGTTCTTGCCGTGGCCTTCCTCATAGTGGCCGCTTCTGTGGACGACAGAGGTGGTGTACCTACTGCCAGCCTGACCGAACACGATGGCAGACGGGGAGACACTCCCTCATGTAAAATTGTGTTGGAGTGTCTGCGGTTGACCCTCCTGTAAAATAGTTTTCTCATTTTTCTCATTTTTTTTTGTTTTTCCTGTTATTAATTTATGTACAACCCATGGCTGGCATGGTGGGAATATATAGGGAAGCACCCAACTAGGTGCAACGAAGGTCCATTACCCATGCCCATGCTGGCACTGCTCTCCTATCCCCAGCCACACGATGCAGGCATAAGCCTGACACATCATGGCGGTGACACCAACAAGTGACCAAGTTAGATGAGGTAGCAGGTGAGCCACCCAAAAATTTAGCCTGATGCAGCATGGCGTGACAACAGAGTGACCGAGTTAGACTGAGGTAGCAGGAGGTGAAGCACGGATGGTAATTCGAAGGTGGAGGAGGAGGGGTTGGAGAAAGTGGCATAGTAATTCTGAGAAACCGTGAAAACGAGGTAGGCCCCTCAATCCTCCAAGTGGGCAGTACATGAGCGGCCCCAGGGTCAGAATCGGTCAGAGTACGTGAAATGCTCAGGGTGGCCGAATGCCGGGCTCGACGGCGGACACGTTTCGGGTTATCGATTGTCGAAATGTTGGCTTACATCAAGTTTAGTATCTGTTCTTATCAGTTGCTGTGGCTGTTGGTGGTAAAGTGGTGAGCATAGCTGCTTCCCAAGCAGTTGACTCGGCTTCGATTCCCGTCTATCGCATTATGTGGCCCTGCGGAAAAATTGATTGGAGAGAGGGCCTGTAGGTGGACCTCCGGAAAAATTGTTTGGAGAGAGGGCCTGTAGGTGGACCTGCAGAAAAAATTGTTTAGAGAGAAGGCCTGTAGGTGGACCTCTGAAAAAATTGTGGTAAAAGAGTGCCAGTTGGACCTCTAAAAAATGGCGTTTTTTTGGTCAGCGTTCGGCAAAGACGACAAGGAGGAGTAGAGAAGAGGAATCAGATACATAAGTAATGTAAATCTTTAGCTGCTTTCCCCTGGAGGAGATTTGAATTCCGGTGAAATCCAGGCTTTGTTCATTTTAATAAGCGTCAGCCTGTCAGCGCTGTCAGTTGACAGGCATGTACGCTTATCGGTGATGACGCCACCAGCTGCACTGAATACCCGCTCTGACAGCACGCTAGCGGCAGGGCAGGCCAGCACCGCCAAGGCGTACAGCGCCAGTTCAGGCCACGTGTCCAGCTTTGAAACCCAGTAGTTGTATGGAGCAGAGTGATCGGTCCGGACGTTGGTATGGTCAGCTAGGTACTCCCTCACCATCTTTCTGTACAGCTCCCCCCTACTCTGCCTAGACTGGGGACAGGTTACAGTGTCTTGCTGGGGTGACATAAAACTGGCAAAGGCCTTGGAGAGCATTCCCCTGCCAGTGCTGGACAAGCTGCCTGCTCACCTCCTCTCCCCCGCTACTTGGCCCACAGAACCACGCCCTCTGCCGCTAGCGGCGTCAGATGGGAAGGATTGTTTCAGCTTGTGCACCAGGGCCTGTTGATATTGATTCACTCTCATACTCCTTTCCTCTACAGGGATGAGAGTGGAAAGGTTCTGCTTGTACCTTGGGTCCAGGAGAGTGAACACCCAGTAATCGGTGTTTGAAAAAATGCTTCTAACGTGAGGGTCACGGGATAGGCAGCCTAACTTGAAGTCTGCCATGTGCACTAGAGTCCCAACACGCAAGAATTCCCTCTCCTCACTGGCCTGACTCTCCATTTCCTCCTCCAAGTCCTCCTCTTCAGCCCATACACGCTCAAGAGTTAAGAAGGACTGAGCACTGGTACCCTCTTCTGTCTTGCCGACATTCTCCTCCTCTTCTTCCTCATCCTCCTCCTCCGATACGCGCTGAGAAACAGACCGGAGGGTGCTCTGGCTATCAAGCGACATATCTTCCTCCACCGTCTCTTGTGACAAGCGCAAAGCATCCGACTTCATGCTGAGCAGTGAGTTTTTCAACAGGCAAAGCAGCGGGATGGTGAGGCCATCTGTGTTGACTCCTCAAAGTTGCTCAACACCTGGCAGATATCAGACCTCCACTCCTCATTGTAGACTTGAGGAATCTGAGTGACCTGACTACCAGTTATGGTGGAAGTTGACATATGGCAGTCTACAATCGCTCTGTGCTGCTGGTAAACTCTGGATTACATGTTTAATGTCGAATTCCATCTTGTGGGCATGTCGCACAACAGTCGGTGAGCGGGCAGTTGTAGGCAGCGCTGCGCTGCCCTGAGAGTGGCAGCATCTCTGGTCGACTTGCGGAAATGCGCACAGATGCGGCGCACCTTGGGGAGCAAACCAGACAGATTGGGGTATGTCTTGAGGACATTAGATTGAACATGTGGGCCAGGCATGGCACATGTGTCAGTCTGTCGAGTTGCAGAGCCGCTACCAGGTTACGCCCGTTGTCACACACACCCATGCCTGGCTTGAGGTTCAGCGGTGCCAGCCACAGATCGTTCTGCGCCGTGATGCCCTGTAACAGCTCTTGGGCGGTGTGCCTTTTGTCACCTAAGCTCAGCAGCTTGAGCACCGCCTGCTGGCGCTTACTCATGGCACTGCTGCTGCGCCTAGAGCTACCGACTGAAGGCGCCGTGCCCACGGATGGTAATTCGGATGAGGAGGTGGAGGAGGAGGAATAGTACGTCTGAGAGACCGTGACCGAGGTAGGCAATCCTCGGTGTGGGCAGTACATGAGCGGCCCCAGGGTCTTTCTCGGTTCCAGCCTCCACCAAGTTAACCCAATGTGCCGTCAGTGAGATACAGTGTCCCTGCCCGGCAGCACTTGTCCACGTGTCCATGGTTAGGTGGACCTTCTCAGAAGCAGCGCTGGTCAGGGCACAGATGATGTTCTGTGACACGTGCTGGTGTAGGGCTGGGATGGCACATCGGGAAAAATAGTGTCGGATGGAGACCGAATACCGAGGGGCAGCCACCGTCATTAGATTGCGAAAGGCCTCGGTCTCTACCAGCCTACAGGGCATCTCCAGGCTCAGCAATTTGGACATGTGGACGTTGAGGGCTTGGGCATGTGGGTTGGTGGAACTGTATTTCCTCTTGAGCTCCAGCGTCTGCTGTAAAGACAGCTTAACGCTGTGCTGGGACACATTGGTGGACGCTGTGAAGGATCGTGCAGGCGAAGGTGTGGTTTTCCGGCGGGAGGCACTCATGCCGAGGTCCTGGGCAGGGGGTTGACTAGAAGAGGCAGCGAGTGACACAGGGGAAGGAGCAGTGGTGTGACCCACAGGAGGTGAACAGCCTTGGTTCCATTGAGTGGGGTGTTTAGCACTCATATGCCTGTGCATGCTGGTGGTGGTTAGGCTAGTAGTGGTGGTACCCCTGCTTATCCTGGTGTGGCACAGGTAGCACACCACAGTCCGTCGGTCATCCTCACTTTCTTTAAAGAACCTCCAGACTTGCGAACATCTAGGCCTCGCCACGGGAGCTTCACTATGTGAAACAGTTGCTGCTGATGCACCAGCTCTGGCCCTGCTTCTCCCTCTGGCCACACCACTGCCTCTTCCAACCTGTTCTGGTGTAGCACTCGCCTCCGCCTCAGAAGCACTGTCTTCACTCGGCTTATCAACCCAGCTTGGGTCAGTCACCTTGTCATCCTCCAATTCCTCAGTCTGCTCCCCCCTCGGACTTCCTGCCCTGACAACAACTTCACCACTGTCTGACAACCATGTCTCCTCATCGTCCGACACCTCTTTACACACTTCTTCCACTAAGTCAACATTGTCATCATCATCATCATCACCCCCCACAGACTGCGACAGTTGGAAAACTTGGGCATCGGGAAAGAGGTCAGCAGCAACCTGAGAAGTGGTTTGTGACTCTGGGAAGGGTCCAGGAAACAGTTCCTCAGAGTATGCCGGATCGCATTCCAAATTTTCCTGGGAGGGGGCAGACTGGGGGGGGGGGGGGGGGGGAAGGAGGTTGAGGTGGAGGAGCCAGAGGAGTGCTCCCTTGGGTAACGACTCCAGTGATATTTTTAAAATGTCTGGTACCATATTAAGCTGCAGGTTTGCTGCACACAAATCTATGTGGCAAATCCTTATGTAATACTTAAATGTGTGTGTTCCTTAAGGCTGAAATCACATATGGAGTTTTTTTTTTAGCTAAACATTTACAGAGAGCCTACAGAAAGGAAAAAGCAACTATAGGAAGATGTCAGTTTTCCCTACTAAGATATATTACAAAGTTTTATCTATCCACACGATCTACTGATATATGAAACACTATAACAACGATGGGTACATGCTTTAAAGGGAACCTGCTACCTATTTTAGGCTGCCCTGTGTCACTTATAAGCTAAAAGTAAGAGGTTGCCAGCATTATAATTATCACAGCCCAGACCTGGAAGAGTCACATCTCCTTGCGAGGAGTCCCAGTTATTCATGATCTCCTGCTTTCCCTGCCCACCTATTGATTGCCAAGAGAAAACTGCATATCATTAGCAGATAGGTGGGGATAGTAGGAAATCATAAATAACCTTGACACTTCTCAGGCAGCCATGACTGATAAAGCTTTTAGCTCAAGAGTGACAATATTGAAATCAGCAAGTCTGTCACTACTTAATGCTGCCATTAGTGAGTGCAGGTTGATGACATGTTCCCTTTAAAGGGTTTAACATGTAACATACACGTATAACTAGAGATGAGCGAATCATCCAAAATTTGCTTTGCCAAATTTTCGTCGATTTTTTAAAAAGATTAGTACCTAATATGAAGCTATTCGGTCAAAGCTGCATACAAATCATTCATTATTCTGTCGTGTTCTGCGAACATTCGCGCACTAATAACGAACATAGAGTTGTTAGAGGTACACTACTTATGTGAACACGTACACATGAGCGTACAAATTGCGTACGAATCCTCAGTGTACTATTGTCTAGCAATTGCGTAATACACAGGCACACACAATGCTAGGCCACGGCGTGCACTCCTCAGAGGCAGAGCGAAGTTTTACAAATGGCAACCAGGCGTTCTTCAACATTTCGCTCTGGAGAGCTTAAATACATGATCCGGCTGATGGACAGCAGGATTACGATGGCAAACACAGACACCCGAACCAGCAGAAGGCGATAATGCAACGGGTGATCCTAGGCTTGTAGCCAACTATTACGAATCCTACCAGTAGAAGCTGCAGCTACATGTCCTTTGGCACTGCTGGCCTGTGCCACCTTCTCCTTTTTTTGGAGCTCGAGTTCAGTCTGGAAGTGGAACCCTTTTGCTTTTCCGTGCCAGACATTTTCACTTGAGTGTGGCCCTGCAGGTCTTTGTCTCTCTCCATGCCTGATTAATATTACTAGCCCTGCACTGGCCCTGATATGTGTCTTATTATGGATGCCCAGAACACCACCACAATTTTCTGTCTTTCACAACTTCACAGTGCTTCTGCTCATCTCAGCAGTCGCAGCACAACTGATGTCACTGGCTTACCAAGCCTATGGGCCAATCAGAGCAAGCCCTTCCCACTAGGTCAGGTGACCGCTTTCTTTCCGGGCTTTTTGCCGCCACGAATAACAAACTTACAGTAAAAGTTTGCTAACTAACTGAATTCGTACACAACAGCGTTTAAAATAACTTATACGTAGCATTAGCATACAATTCATGGGACAAGTACGTAGCGTATGCGTACAAAGGTTTAAAAACATTTGACTTCGAATAGAGTCAATCTGAAAAAAATCCGGATTCGCTTCGGAGTTAAAAATTTGTAAGATTCGATACGAATCTATGAATCTTCGAATAGATTCGCTCATCTCTACATATAACCTATCCATACGATAAGTATCTGATCAGCGGGATTCCAACCACAGTGACCCCCACCCCTTCCCCCCCGATCATGAAAACAAGGGTCACTTGCCCGTTGTTTGCATGGATAGCCAAGTACTTGTTATCTCCAGAGTGGGAATGGACCAGAGCCTGAACATAAATACTGCCACTGCATTCAAAGTCTATGGGACTGACAAAGATAGCACAGAGACTGGTTATCTCCAAAGTTAGAATGGAGTGGCTCGATGGCTGCTTTATTCAAGCAGGGACACAGGCCTCCTAACCCCCATTCTCATAACTGGTAGAGGTCAGCTTCTGAACCCCCGCTGATCAGGCACTTGTGTGGATAGTTAAAGGGAACCTGTCATCTCCGAAACACCCCCTGAACTAGAGTAAGCGGTGTATAGTATAAGTGATGCTGAATCCGAATATGTAATTTTTAGCTTCATACTCACTTCTATTCCGACGCTGTGCTCCCACAAACCTGCAGTAAAATGCATTGAGAGGACTCTTCTTTGAGTCCTCTCCATTATGTGAGTGAGCACTGGAGTCCACTGAGTGCATTTTACTGCAGGTTTGTGGGAGCACAGAGTTGGAATATAAGAGAGCATGAAGATAAAAATTACATATTCGGATTCAGCATCACTTACACTATACAACGCTTACTCTAGTTCAGGGGGTGTTTCTGAGATGACAGGTTCCCTTTAAGTTGTCATACTGTTGAAACCCCTAAAATATCTCCTTCTGCCGTACAGGTGAGGTAAAGGGGTTGTTTTGTCTACCATGTAAATGTACATGGTAAAAAAAAAAAAAAGTTACATTTCCTTATTCTAAATAAAGAATACACAAAAGAAAGAAATGGAGAATAAAAGTAAATGCAAAAATGAAGAAACTACAAAAAGTAACCCAAATCTTAACAACCATGAGACAACATTACACACAGCTTTTGATGGACTTCTGGTTACCACCCATTCTTCTGCAAACACTTTAAGAAACAGCAACACCTATAAGCCGGCCAATATTTCTGCGCTCTTTTGTGAAGAGGAAAAGGGATTTAATGAACAGGAAAACTGTAGCATTTAATCTTTGTGGAGCATCCTGCAATTTGTGAGTGCTTTCTAAAGAAAACTGTGTAAATGAAGTATAATTATTTTTAGAATAGAAGAGTCTGTTATTAGTTGCATAACTGTCATACGCAAACTGTAAAGCTCCCTGCGGGAAAAAATAAAGAGCTGTAAAAGTTACCTGGAGAGATTTTGCAAATGAAAGAATAAAAATTGAGACAGTGATGTGAACTCTTGATTTGCAGACTAAAGTGGCGAATGTTAAGTATGGGCTAGAGGGGGGGGGGGGAAATCACTTGGCCTGGATAACTTGAAAGAAAATTACCGGCAATTAAGAACAACTGAAGTGTACATAATTCAAAGAAGTGTAATTTAACCCATTTGATGCCAGCGATTTCTTTAACATATGAGATCAATAACAGTTGACAGATCAGTTGTTTCAGGATGCAATGCGTTTTTCACTGAAGCCCCATTCACTTCTATGGGGCCAAGGCTGCGTGAAAAACACAGAATACAGAACATGCTGCAATTCTCACGCAAAGCAGAACTGATGCATGAAAAAAAAAATGCTCATGGAAATGGACCCATTAAAATGAATGGATCAGGATTCAGTTTGGGGGGTTATGCGTTCACGTCACACATTGCACCCGTGCGGAAAACTCGCTCGTGTGAAAGGGGCCTAAGAGTGAGGAAAGGGAAGATTCCTTAGCCTGTGAATGCCAGCATTAAACCAATTGTGGCTAAGTAGACTTAGTGCCCTGGTGAGAAACACAGCATTGTGTCTTGACTATCCACTGCACTCTGTAGCTAGATTGCCTATGACTCAGGGGTTTCATTTATCTGGACAAGAAAACACTGCATACAACATCATGTCCAGCAAAATTAGGCTACGGGCCGGCCTAATCATCACACTATGGTATTGTAGTAGCCATACTGTGCACAATTATGGCTAATGCTAGCTATGTAAGAACACACAAAATTGTAGTAACTATAATATAATATATACTATGAGCCACTGCAATATCTAAAGATGCTTAAAAGGGGTATTCCGGTAAAGTAGCTTAATTTTTTAAAAACTGCATTAAAGGGGTTGTCCGAGTTATGAAAAAAAAATATATATAGTACTTTAAGTCTGATGGGCAGCAATATATAACTAAGTTAAGCAAGTTTTAGGCAAAAAAAAAAAAAAAAAAAAATCTATATTTCAACATTTCCATGGTTCTCTTCTGGTCTTTGTTTACCTGCAGTAATAACAATCTCTGCGCCCCCCCCCCCGCTCTGCAAATGCTGCCCTGAGTGACATGTCTGCTGGGATACTCAGCAGCATGTTGTATGTGTAGGACTACAAGTCCCAGCTGTACAATGACACACAGGATCTTTCCCTTACCTTCTTTGTTCTTTGCATCTCCTCCAGATCAGCTCCAGTGTCAGCTCTGTGTCAGTAGGGTGAGGAGAGCAGATCCTGTGTCTCTTTACATCTGCAGCTGCTGTTGTAAAGCCTTCAATGTGTTCTGGCTGAAGGGATTAATGTTTTATCTGAAAGACTCCAGGGAGAGCAGATAGCAGGAGCCGGCAGAGCAGGGGAGGCGTGGCCAGCACAGTGACATTTCATTTGACATTGACATTATATTAGGTAATTATTGATGATGCATTAGTCTAAAACATAAGTTATATTTATGGTAACCGGAATACCCCTTTAAGGGCATGTGTAGGTTGTGTTGTGGATATTTAAGACCTCCATCGCCAATTCGTTATGTGAATGGTAACCTGCATCTTGTCAAAATCTTCAAAAGGTAATGCAATTTTTTTTGCCAACTGCCTTGAGGGATAGCGGTTATTTTAATTTTCATGTTGGGCACAAAAGCTTGACGCGTCTCTGGCTGTAATATATGATGGTACATAATTCTGCAGAGCATGGAGATTAGTAGATCTGAGAATTTTAAGACAAGCATCAGTGCAATAACCAACATTCAACAGCAAAAGTGGTCATCAAAAATAAAAAGAATGCCTGAAGACGAAAACTGCAACAGGTTGCAAGATATTTACCATATTTTTCGCTTTATAAGACACACTTTTTTCCCCCAAAAGCCATACTGCTGGACTGCAGGGTGGTCGTAACCATGGAAACTTTCTCTACATAATAAATGCTTTTTGCTGAAGTGGCAAAACCGTTTAATATATATTTAGTATTTTCAGCTTTTACTGCTCCAGTGGTCCTCTTTACCAAACTCAGGATCATGTGAGGTACCCTAAATGGCATACTCGCACAATAAGAGGGGGAGAGGTATACATCAGTCAGCCTTAGCTGTCATGACTTAGCAGATTCCACATAGTGTTAGAGAGAAAACACCTGATGGCAAACTGATGGCAGCATCCCAGGTGATATCAAGATGACAGAGGCAACATCTCCAGGAAATATCAAGCAGAACCCTTGGGCATCTGAGAATACAAGAGACACCATGTCCGACGACTACATCTTCAGAAGGGAGCGGAAGTTCCTGCAGGTAGCAGCAGCAGCTTTGAAACGTACCACTGTGCCAGAACTTAGAGGTCTACAAATTATTTTTCTGCACTGAGCATTAGGTCAGGTCTCTAATTAATAGGCCAAGAATGCTGCACAGTAACAGGACTAAACAGCTAGCGACAGGCAGAAGACGTGTGTCAGGTGAGGACAAAGAAGGGGTTGTCACATCATAGTGATCCCCATGTTCATTTTAACCATTATGACATTACTTTTTGAGATGGGGAAGCTTATTTAAGCCCTTAGTTAAACTAGTTTCACATTTGTTTAAAAATGATTATCCCTGAAAAAAGCGGTCACATTTGTTGGACATAACCAGAAGATAGCTGGAGCATGAAACTGAAGTGGAAAAGAAAATGAACAAGAACTTTGATAGGTGGCTAGGAACTAGCGATGAATTAGTGGCATTCCTGTGAAATATAGCACATAATCCTATTCTTCACAAATGCCTCATAATATCTGACAAATCAACCAATCTCCATGTGGATTTATCTATTTTTTTACTATAATTTAATAGTTTGTAATCCGCACAGAAGTTGTTTGTTTTTTTTCATTTTCTTTTACTGTTCTGTGAAAGCAAACCATCAGGTTTCTCAGCATTTGTCTGTTACTAAAGGTTATCTTCAATAAAAACCATGAACTAGTTTAGGGTGATGCTTAGAGGTTGAGAATAATGAGATCAGGAATATTTCCTTGTATTTGCTCTTCTGAAAGTAGAAGAAAACCTAAGGGGTTCTTTAAAAAAAACAATTAAAAAAAAAAACAAAAACAAAGTAAAACTTCATGATCTGAGAATTTCAGAAACTCTCCTAGCAGTAGTAATGGCAAGCAAGAAAGCCATCTTTAGTGTGAGAATTTTAATAGAGACCTCTTGAATAGGTTCAAAAAGGGACTGAGATAAGGCTGCGAGGAGAGTATTTAAATCCCGGGGGGGAGTTAATAGCCTCAAGGAAGGGTGCAACCTGGAGGCACCTGACAGAAACCAGTGTAACAAAGAGGAAGCAGCGCTCGCATGGAGCACTGCCTCCTCTTCAAACAGTTATTGGCAGGGATGCCGGGTGTCTACATATTGATGACCTATCTCAAGACCCTAACCCTATCAGCTCACAGTGATGAGCGAACTGGTTTGTCTTGCATTGGACAAACCCAATTTGTTTGTCTACATAACTCATTCATAACGAATCCCTGGCTCCGTACATGCTTAAAAAGTATTAACTCTGATGAGGCTCTTTCAAGATGCGGCGGTTAATTTGAGACTTCAGTAGTACATTAATGGAACAGCGCAGGCACAAGACTACTGAAGTCTGGCTTGAACTGCCAGCATCTTGAAAGAGCCTCATCAGAGGCAATAGATTTTAGGCATGTATGGAGCTGGGGATCGAGAGTGAATATAAAAAGGTGTATAGATGAACGAACTGGGTTTGTCCAAAGTAGGACGAACTGGTTTGCTCATCACTAGTCATCAATATATACTGCCTGCACAACCCTTTTAAGATTCTTGTCTAATCCAGCCTGCAGAAATTCTAGTCTCTGAAATAGAAGGTTCTTTCAATGGATCAGGGTCTCTAGCTTTATTAAAAAAAAAAAAAAACCCACACAAACAAAAAGTTTTCCATACTTTAAGATATTTCTTAAATGTTACTAACTTCTTGCTAGTCAACAAGGAAGAAAGGTCAGACAATCCCCTCTTGGACCAGATCACCCTCTCAGGCCTGTGATGCAGCAAAGGCCCCGAACACAGGAGATTCTCTCGCAATGGTAATACCCGGGGAGGCTCCACCACTAAACTCTCCAGCCTTGTGTACCAGGATCTCTTTGGCCATCTTGGGGCCACTAGCATCACAAAAGCATTCTGCGTTATACTCATCAGAACCCAGAGGATGAGACAAATAGGGGGAAAGGCATAATCTGATTTCAATCCTGCTCTAGGACATCCATCTCTAGAGGAACATACCACTGATTCAGGGAAAATTAATCTGCCCACCTTTCTGTTTGCTCTTGTGGCGATGAGATCTATTAAAAAAAAAAAAAAAAAAAAAAAAGGTTGCCCGCCAAGTAATCTCCTTAAAAAAAAAAAAAAAAGTCTCATTCAGGCACCATTCCGTCTGCCTGATCTTTGTTCTGCTGAGGAAAATCGCCTGCCATGTTGTCTTTCCATCTCAAGTGAACAGCCGATAGCAGCAACCTCCTCTCCAACTCTATCTGAAAAATCTCTCTGGTCAGCTGTATTAGAGAAGAGACTGGATCCGTCCAGATGTTTCAATTAAGAAACTGCTGTTGTGCTGTCTGACTAAAAATTACACTTCTGTCCCTTAACCCTTTCTACCACGAGCCAGTTTTCACCTTCCTGCCCAGGCCATTTTTTGCAAATCTGACGTGTCACTTTAGGTGGTAATAACTTTGGAACACTTACTTATCCAGGCCATTCTGAAATAGCTTTCTTGTTAAACATTGTACTTCAGTGGTAAATTTTAGTCAATATATTTTTCCTTTATTAAAAAATAAAAAAAAAATCACAGGTTTACTACAAATTTGGAAAGATTCACAATTTTCTTTATTTCAATTTCTCTACTTTTAAGACCTATAGTAATACCTCAAAATAGTTATGTCATCATTCCCCATATGTTTACTTTATGTTGGCATCATTTTGTAAATGTCATTTTATTTTTTAGGACGTTAGAAAGCTTACAAGCCATTTTTTAAATTTTCAACAAAATTTCCAAAACCATTTTTTAAGCACCAGTTCAGATATAAAGTGATTTTGAGGAGCGAATAGAAACCATCCATAAATGACCTCATTTTAGAAACTACACCCCTTAAATAATTCAAAACTGATGTTACAAACTTTGTTAACCCCTTTAGGTGTTCCACAAGAATTAAAGGAAAATCGAGGCGAAATTTCAAAATTTCATTTTTTATGCAGATTTTTTCAAGTTAATCAATTTTTTTTCTTACAACACAGCAAGGGTTAACAGCAAAATAAACCTCAATATACATTACTCTGATTCTGCCGTTTGCAGAAATACCCCATATGTGGTGGTAAACTGCTCTATGAGCATGTGGCAGTGGTCAGAAGGAAAGGACTGCCATATGGTTTTTGGAGGAAGATTTTGCTAGAATGGTTTTAGGCACCATTTTGTAATTGAGAGACCCTGACGTACCCTACAGTGGAAACCTTTAAAAAGTGACCCTATTTTGGAAACTACACTCTTCAAAGAATATATTAAGGGGGGTACTGACCACTTTGACCCCCTAAGCGTTTTATGGAATTTGGAAACACTTGGCTGTGAAAATGAAAGTTTTCATTTCTTTCAAGAAAATGTTGCTTTAGCCCCAAATTTTTCATTTTCATAAGGGGTAACAGGAGAAAAAGCACCCCATAATTTGTTACCCATTTTCTCCTGAATATGGCAACACCCCATATGTGGTGGTAAACTTCTGTGGGGGCACATGGCAGGATGCAGAACAGAAGGGGCGCCATATGGATTGGTTTGCGGGTGCCATTGGTTTTTATTTTTTTGAGTAATTGATCCAGGAGGCTGGATCTCACAGACTGTCACGGAAGGCAGCCATGATGCTTAAGAAAGGCATTGGGCTGCTGTCCAAGCGCTGTTGTGACGGGGACCCGATGGCCTCTCCCTCCTGCTCCACACATCGCACGTGCATCGGTCAGTGCTGACCGCGGCACATCAAAGGTTAAAGCGCCGGCATCAGTGTTTTCACCAATGCCGGCGCATACAGTTGATCGGGCGGGCGCAGCTCCCACCCGATCAGCCGCCGTAGTACGCTGCTGGGCGGCAAGTAACTTCCCCCAGCGCTGTACTATTACAGCGGTGGGCGGAAAGGGGATAAAGAGGACCTTTCACCTCTCCTGACATGCCTGTTTTAATAGCTTCATGCATTCCCCATGTAATAATTCTGGAGCATCTATTCTTATGGCTCTATGTTGTGCCATTCATTTATTATGTCTACTAGAACTAGCAGTCTGCAGTAAGGGTACAGAGGGGAGGTAACCAGTTGGGGGCATGTACCTGCACAGTCTGAGAATGGCAGCACTGATTGGATTGAGTGAGTCTGTGCAGGTACAGGCCCCAACTGGTTACCACCTCTCTGTACCCTTCCTGCAGACTGCTAGCAATTCATTCATAACTTCTAGTAGAAATAATAAAGGAATGGGACAACAGACACATATGAATAGATGCTCCAGAATTATTACACTGGGAATGCATGAAGCTTTTAAAATAGGCATGTCAGGAGTGGTGACAGGTCCTCTTCAAGTCTGGCGCTACTACCTGAAGGGCAAATTTTATTGTATTTAGTTATTTAAAATTGGAAGACGCACTTTGTCATATCTCAGTATCCCTGCCAAAACTTGGCCCATCCCCAGAGGCTTAAATCTATTGTGATCACTAGAGGATTCTGAGGTGACCAGGGAGGATCCTGAAGATAGTAACACAGTAACAGTTTATAAAGCAGAAAAAGACATACTGTCTGATAAAGATTGGGGGTCTGAACTGAAGTCTGATTCTGATTGGGTGGTCTCATCTGAGGTTCCATAGTCTCACTGCTCTTTTAGTAAAAAAAAATCTCCTGTTTGTGAAGAGACTTTCTTTCCTCTAGATCCACAGTCTTGGGTATAAATAGATGATGGGAGAGATCTCTGTACTGACCCCCGATATATTTATACATGGCCATTAGGTCTCCCCTCAGTTGTTTTTTTTAAACTAAATAACCTTAGTTTTGGTAGTCTTTCTGGGTACTGTAATCCACCCATTCAAGTTATTACTTTAGTTGTCCTCTTCTGAACCCTCTGTAGCTCTGCTATGTCTTTTTTTGTGCAAAGGTGCCCAGAACTGTGCACAATTGTCCATGTGCAGTCTGTCTAATGATTTGTCAAGTGGAGTGTGCATCTGTGCCCTTTTTGATGCAATCCATATTATTGTCCTTGACAGGTGCCACATGAAACTGGTTGATACAGTTTCGTTTATTGCCAACTAAAATTCCTAAGTTCTATTTCCATGTAAGTTTCACCCAGGGTATTCCTGTTTAATAAATATTGTTGATGAGTATTTTCCCTGCCCATGTAAATAACCATACATTTATCAGTATTAAACCTCATCTGCCACTTCTCTGCCTAGGTTTCCAATCTATTCAAAGCCATCTGTAGCAGTACACTGTTCTCTTCTGTGTTCATTAGTTTACACAGTTTAGTGTCATCTATAAAAATTGATATTTTTACTGAGCAATACTTCTACAAGATCATTAATATATTGAAGAGAATAGGGCCCAATACTGACCACTAAGGTACCCCACTAGTGATGGTGAACCGATCAGAGCATGT
The DNA here is from genome assembly GCA_900303285.1 of Rhinella marina. NCBI lineage: Eukaryota > Metazoa > Chordata > Amphibia > Anura > Bufonidae > Rhinella > Rhinella marina. The sequence goes on along the minus strand of ONZH01026435.1, from coordinate 248,752 downwards.
ACTGTTAATAACCACCCTGTTTTCTAACACTGAGCCAGTTACTTACCCACATACACATTTTCCCCCAGTCCAAGCATTCCCATTTTATGTACTAATCTTTTACGAGAACAGTACCAAATGCTTTAGACAAGTCAAAATATGACATCAACTCCCTTCAGTCCATTCTAGAACTTAACTCCTAACCAGGTTTGTCTGCCTTAACAGGACAGGTTTTCTGTCCTAGATAGGAGGTCCCACTTGCATTGGTGAAGGGGAAGGGGAAAAACTGGTTTCCGATTCCTCAGATCTCATTTCAAATGGGCAGCCAAGATCTTACATGCTTCTCTGCTGAGAAAAAGCTGGATTACACTTACCGTCAATTTCCTTATGAATCCTCCACGACGGCATTACCATGAGGTCCTCCTTAGTATCTTTCTGGACCGATAACCTAGAGTTTTATCATTCAAACTCATTCACACCAACTTACTTAACATAAGCAGAATATACATTTTTTTAAAACTTAATTGTGAGAACACCTTGCATTTATTTTTTTTTTGGGGGGGGATGGGGGGTTAGGGAGGATATCCCAAGACGTTGTGGAGGATTTATGAAGAGGAAATTACCGGCAAGTGTAATCTAGTTTTTCAATTTCATCCTCCACAACTGCACTTCCATGAGATATACCAGATTATAAGTATTAGGGTAGGACGATGGCCTACACCACCTTTCTGCCAAATGCTAGGTCCTGTCTGGCATTGACCTCCACTCTATTGTCTAATGAATGTGAGGCTACTTTACAGATTTATTCAATGGACGCATTCTGCCCTTTCAACCCAGGATGTTGAAAATGACCTGGTAGAGTGAGCTTTAAGAAAATTGGTAGGTTCCTTCCACAATACTCTATAGGCCTAAAAACAAAACAAAAAACGCAATTTTTATCCATCTTGCCAGCTAGCTTTTCTTTGTCTTTAGACCTTTATTGGTTCCTTGCAATTGCACAAATAGTATGATTTTCTAAATGAGGTAGTGGCGTAAAGATATTGATGGATAGAGCGCCTTGTATCTAACTTGTGGAGTTTCTCTTCGCCTTCAGATTTTCCCAGAAGAAAGGTACGACAATCTCTTCCTATCTATAAAAGTCTGACAACTTTTTATTAAAAGGTTCTATCAAACCTAAATCCAATTCTGTTTGAAAAAAAAAAAACAAAGGGTTCAAACATTTTTAGGGCTTGAATCTCGCTCAATGTTAATCACTGAATCTGAAAGGCCTTTAGATTTTTAGTGTTAACCTTAGTTTCAAGGCTACTAAATGTAAACTTTCTATTTGTGGATGGAAATCTGGACCTTGATCCTTTACCCAGGGCAGGAGCCAAGGGCCTGTACCGAGAAAATTTTCCAGAGGGGAAACCACATTTTTTTTTGGGCCATATAGAGGCTATTAGAATCACATGCGCCCTTTCTTCCCAAAGATTCTTCAGTAACCTGGGTATGAGAGGTGAAGTAATCTGTCTGAGAGACACCCCATCAACCAAATTTGGTTCTGAAGACTCCATTCTCCTGAATCCAGCTGAACCCTGCCCTCACATGTAGTTGACCTTTTAAATGGACTGTTGAGTGTTCTCAAATGATCCTAAGCCCAAAAAAAATATTTTTCCTGCCACTTGATTTAAAGCCACACTTTGTGCCTCCCTGACTGTTCATATATGCCGCCACTGTTGTATTGTCTGACCTTAGGTGGCCGTATTTTCCCTCTATATACAGAGAAAGGGCTCTGAATGCTTCCCAAACTGTCAATTATTTCCTCAGATTCGAGGAGAACTCAGCATGTACTGCTGACCACTGTCCGTGGAAAGAGAGGTACGAGCAATGTGCTCCCCAGCTCCATTGACTTGCATCTGTAGTGACTATTTCCATCCCTGAAACCTCAGGGTACCCCTCTCTGAAGGGGATTCAGATTTTGCCACCAGTGTAAGCACTGAATTACAGACGGGGTAATGATCATTTTGTCCTCCAGCGTGTTCTGATCTTGTTCCAGTTCTCTAGTAGCCACTGGTGAGTCACTTAAGAATGGAACTGGGCCCAACTGACTGCTGGGATACAGGCAGTCAGGGTACTTAAAAGCACCATAGCCTTCCAAACAGAACAAAATGGATAGGCCAGGAAATCTGACACTTTGCTCATGACTTTTGATATTTTTTTGAGTGGGTAGAGTGGTTTTCTGAAGAATCGAGTTTAGAAGCACTCCTAGAAATGTTATTCTTTGGAAAGACAAGGGGTTTGATTTTTCTCCAGTTTATTAACCATCCAAACCGATAAAGAATCTAACACTGTTCTCCAGGGATGAAGCTGAACCTCCCACTATCAGGTCGTCTACAGATGTAGCAGCGCTAGCGATCACAGGAGAATCGCGTGAGCGCAGAACAATATTGTAAATAGGGTTGCAACGGTATGAAATTTTCATGGTATGATAACCGTCTCAGTAAATACCGCGGTATTACGGTTATCATGGTATCACAGTTTGTTACATATATTATTAAAAGATACACTAATCCTCGGACCTCAGATCGGCCCACAGTGCCCCCTTCAGACCTGAAATCGGCCCACAGTGCCCCCTTCAGACCTGAAATCGGCCCACAGTGCCCCCTTCAGACCTGAAATCGGCCCACAGTGCCCCCTTCAGACCTGAAATCGGCCCACAGTGCCCCCTTCAGACCTGAAATCGGCCCACAGTGCCCCCTTCAGACCTGAAATCGGCCCACAGTGCCCCCTTCAGACCTGAAATCGGCCCACAGTGCCCCCTTCAGACCTGAAATCGGCCCACAGTGCCCCCTTCAGACCTGAAATCGGCCCACAGTGCCCCCTTCAGACCTGAGATCGGCCCACAGTGCCCCCTTCAGACCTCAGATCGGCCCTTCAGACCTCAGATCGGCCCACAGTGCCCCCTTCAGACCTCAGATCGGCCCACAGTGCCCCCTTCAGACCTCAGATCGGCCCACAGTGCCCCCTTCAGACCTCAGATCGGCCCACAGTGCCCCCTTCAGACCTCAGATCGGCCCACAGTGCCCCCTTCAGACCTCAGATCGGCCCACAGTGCCCCCTTCAGACCTCAGATCGGCCCACAGTGCCCCCTTCAGACCTCAGATCGGCCCACAGTGCCCCCTTCAGACCTCAGATCGGCCCACAGGTGCCCCCTTCAGACCTCAGATCGGCCCACAGTGCCCCCTTCAGACCTCAGATCGGCCCACAGTGCCCCCTTCAGACCTCAGATCGGCCCACAGTGCCCCCTTCAGACCTCAGATCGGCCCACAGTGCCCCCTTCAGACCTCAGATCGGCCCACAGTGCCCCCTTCAGACCTCAGATCGGCCCACAGTGCCCCCTTCAGACCTCAGATCGGCCCACAGTGCCCCCTTCAGACCTCAGATCGGCCCACAGTGCCCCCTTCAGACCTCAGATCGGCCCACAGTGCCCCCTTCAGACCTCAGATCGGCCCACAGTGCCCCCTTCAGACCTCAGATCGGCCCACAGTGCCCCTTCAGACCTCAGATCGGCCCACAGTGCCCCCCTTCAGACCTCAGATCGGCCCACAGTGCCCCCTTCAGACCTCAGATCGGCCCACAGTGCCCCCTTCAGACCTCAGATCGGCCCACAGTGCCCCCTTCAGACCTCAGATCAGCCCCAGTGCCCCCTTCAGACCTCAAATCGGCCCACTGTGCCATCAGCCCACTGTGCCCCCATCAGCCCACTGTGGCCCCTTCAGCCCACCATCTAAATAAAATAAAAAAAAAATCACTTACTTTTCCTGCGCTGCAGCTCCTCTCCGGTGTCCGGCGCTCCTTAGTCTCCCGTAGCTGCACTGTCACCTGACAGCGTGCAGCGTCACGTCAGAGTGCGCGCACTACGTCCTGACGCTGTACGCGGTCAGGACAGTACAGCGCGACCCGGAAAAGAGGAGGAGCGCCGGACGGGTAAGTGATTTTTTTTATTTTATCTTCTCCATGTCCTCTGATACTAGGCTGCGCAGTAATCAGTATCAGTAATGCGGTCGGGTCCAGGCGCAAATGGCGACAAGACTAAAAAGTCTTGTCGCCATTTACCGGTAATAAGCAAGTGCCCACGGTTTGATAACCGTGCATTTCATTACCGTGGTATACCGTGGAACCGGTTACCGCTGCAACCCTAATTGTAAATAGAGTACGCATCTGATGATTTGTATGCTAATGCTACGCATTGTACGCTAATGCGTACAAATTCACTTAATTAGCATACTTTTACTGCGAGTGAAAGGAGAAGTCTCGATTCGTTAGCAACGCTATGCGAAAACAGTGATTGCTAGCGCTGCTACATCTGTAGGTTAGGGGGATCACGATTATCTTTAGTTTCTTCAGATAAGCAACTGTGACCTTTGTAAAAACTTGGTGCAGAAGTGTCCCCAAAGAGGAGAATGTGAAACTGGAAATGGTGCAGGAGTCCTTTTAGATATACTGCTATGTGAAGGTATCTCAGATTCCTGGTGCAGACAGGAATATGGTAATAGGCACACAGATTTATGGTGGACTTTATGGTCTCCATTTTGAATTTCTCATACTTGATGTGCTTGTTTAGACTCAGGTTCAGGCTAAGTATCAAATGGAATTTCACAATTTTTTGTTAACCAGGAAAGTTGTAGATTAATAACCCGTTTCACTCTGATCTTGATGGACAGGGATGATTGTCCACAGAGTACAGAGTTCTAAGATGCCTTCTTCTATTGTCTTGGCATAAATTTGAATCTTTGAATGGGAGTACTTTTGAATACATTGGGGGGTGGGGGGTGGTTTATTAGAGACTTTTTATCCTTTTCTGAATTTGCAAAAGGGAAATTTTCTTTCCTGTTCCACCTGGAAAACACTTCTTGTAGTTGGAAGCCTTTTCCAGGATTTTTTCTAGGTCTTGTCTGAACTATAAACCTCCACTAGACAATTTCATTTTAAAACTGAAGTCACCAGTCCAGGACTTCAACCACAGCCTGACAGAGCAGTATTTCTTGCCATCATTATAACAGATTTAGTAGCAGCATCAAAGTCATCTGCCTTAAGTAAAAGAGGTAAGGAATCTTAAATTGTGTTCTCTTTTAGGAGAGATTTCAACTACCCCAAACATCTCTTAAGAGATCTAGCAACCAATGTGACCGCTAGGTTTGGCTTAAATAATGCTGCTGCATCCCAAAATGTTTTAAGGCATGCATCTACCTTTTTGTCCATAGGATCCTTTAAGGAGCCCATGTCCTCAAAAGGAAGTGAATTGGAGTTTTTAACAAGCCTGGCCAAGGATACTTTTGGGCATTCAGTTAACACCGTCTCATCCTCCTCATTACATGGAAGTCTACGTTTTATTGTCCTAGGAAGGAACAGTTTCCATTCCATTTTTATTAATGCATGTAAATTTTTATGAACAGGGAGAACGCTCTTCTTCCTGTTCGACACCACTGAACAATTCATCCTGAACTCTGATCTCTGGACCTTCTCATCAGAAATATTCATAGTTGCTCTATTTTTATTAACTCCTTAGTGTCCACTGTTGAAAATATCTTTTAAACTCAGTGTCTGACCTAAAAAATCATCAGAATCTCGTGTTTCCACATCTGAATCAGAGGAGGAAACATCCGAGTTGATAACTCTGGTTTCTCTACGTTTAAGGGAAGACGGACCAGGTTCAGACACAGAACCTTCCTGCAAAGTTGAATGCAACTCCTGTTTAATAACGTCTCTCAGTTCCTCTTTTAGAGTAGGAACCATGGGGGTCATTTATTAAGACACCAGTCTTAAAGAGGTTCACCGGGCTTTTTCATATTGATGACCTATGCTCAGGTCCGGCACCCCCGCCGATCAGCCGTTTTAGGAGACAGAGTGCACGTGTCTCTTTGATCTAGTTCTGCTATTCCGCCTTGAACAGGTCTCCAAATAACCTCCCTCTGCCCACACCACGGGCATGGCAGCCATATGTTTGTCTGAATGAGCCCTAAACATGTAGCAAAAACACAAGAGCAAATTCAATAGGAGAATCTTTCAGTGTCTGCGAGAGGTCCCATTCTGACTTCCACTCATCCAACAGGATCGCATAGCATTATAATGATTTATAATGCTGTGTGACCCTGAGAGTCCTGGAATCTACTGAATTACATTGACATAATGCTGTTGGTGTAATACAATAGATTCTAGGCCTCTCAGGGGAATATACAAGTGCATCTCAATAAATTAGAATATAAAAAAAAGTTTTTTTTCCCAGTAATTCTGTTCAAAAAGTGAATTATATAGAGTCATTACAGAGTAAACTTTTTCAAGTGTTTATGTTACTGTTAATGAATATGGCTTACAGCCAAGGAAAACCCAAAATTCTCAAAATTAAAATAATTAACCCAAAACACCTGCAAAGGCTTCCTAAGTCTTTAAAAAGGTCCCTTAGTCTGGTTCAGTAGGCGACAGACACATTCATGGGGAAGACTGCTGACTTGACAGATGTCCAGAAGGCAGTCATTGACACACTCCACAAGGAGGGTAAGCCACAAAAGGTCATTGCTACAAAAGCTGACTTTTTCACAGAGTACTGTATCAAAGCATACATATTAATGGAAAGTTGAGTGGAAGGAAAAAGGGTAGTAGAAAAATGTGCACAAGCAACAGGGAGAACTGCAGCCTTGGTAGGATTGTTAAGAAAAGGCCTTTCCTAAATTTGGGGGAGAATCACAAGGAGTGGACTGCTGCTCGAGTCACCACACACAGATGTATCCAGGACATGGGCTACAAGTGTCGCATTCCATGTGTCAAGCCACTCATGACCAATAGACAACGCCAGAAGCGCCTTACCTGGGCCAAGGAGAAAGAACTGGACTGTTGCTCAGTGGTCAAAAGTGTTGTTCTCAGATGAAAGTAAAATAATAATTATACTTACCGATAATTAGGTTTTCCGGAACCCATGACAGCACCATAGAGAGGTGGATCTGCCCCCACAACTGGACAGGAAACCCCAGAGAAATCAAAAAGGGAACACCCACTTCCTCCTTCAGTGTTGATTCCAGAGTAGATCAGTAGGAGCCATACAAAACAGAATTCTTATAACGTCCTTCCTCCCTTTTACTTGAAAGACAAACAATTCTCAACCATAATCACCAGGGAGGGAATCAGAAGGGTGCTGTCATGGGTTCCGGAAAACCTAATTAATGTTAAGTGTAATTGTTATTTTTCCTCTCACTCGTGACAGCACCATAGGGAGAGATCCCAGAGATCAAAAACACCCCCGGGAGGGAAGGTGCTTGAAAGGTATCTTAAGGTAAGAAGGCCAAAAGGCTATCAAGGTCCAACCAAAAAAGTGGGAACAATAATTACGCTCAACCTAGGATTCCAACATTATAAAAGAATCCTATAGGAGATTCTCATAAGTCTTAACATTAATCATAACAGAATTAACAAAACATCTTAGAGAAGTACTTATCTTGACGTAGAACGATCAAACTGAAGAGGATTGCTGAACACCGACTCTTTGGTGCAGATTATATTTTTAGACAGATGCCAGGAGAGACCCTTCCAAGGTACGCCTGCTGCACCATTGAATCTTTAGGGAGCGTGTAGCGGGGAACTCACCCGGCACACTCGCACTTTGTGACAATCAGATGCCAAAATCTCCAAATGTTCTCAGCTGACATTCCTGATGGAACCCTACCGTGGCATCAATCCGATATTTGGAAGAGCCCAAGGATCTGCTGTAAAAGGTCCAAAGAGCCCCCTGTACCCTTCAGACCTCCTAGGGTCCCTTACCGCCGGAAACTACCACACAAAGGACCCCAGCAGACAACCGCCGACCCTCCTGGGACGATCTAGATCGGCGGTAAATATTTATAGGGTTTTGCTGGTGAGTCATACCTCCTGTAGGCCATCCAGACTAAATGGACCAGCCCATCTTCTTACTCCCAACCAGGAGCCATATAGGGCTTTGTTGGTACGCCATATGTCTTGTAGGCCATCCAAACAACAAAGTTCAGCCCATATCTTCACTCTCCTCTGGGAGATTTGTAGGACTTTAAACCATCTGGTCCAGCCCAGCTTCTTATTCTCCACTAGGAGCATTATAGGGCTTTGTTGGTGTACTGTGTTTATTGTAGATCATTAAACTACAAACTCAAATCAGTTATAGCCACAGGACCAGTTCACCTCATCGAGGTAGACTGCCACCAAGACATGGTGGCATCACAGGCACAGCTAGCCAAATAGACATGCACTCAGAGCCAGGTACCGTCATCCAGATACTGTTACAAGAGCTGTCAGTCATCAAGACAGCAGCACAAGCTGCCAGCACGCAGACCTGGCAACCAAAGCCAGGCATATACCCAAGGGCAGTCATTCCGAAATGCAGCCAGCCGTGAACAAACAGAACTCCAAGGCAGGCAGCCAGCCAAGCAGGCACGGACCCAAGGCAGCTGGCCGCAAAAAAAGCCACCGAGTGGGCACAGACTCCAAAAGCCATAAGCCGAGCGGGCACAGACTCAAGTGTTCAACCAACCAGGCTTTTAACTAAGCAGGTATAGATGCCAGACATTCAGCTAAGCAAGCAAGATAGACAACTGACCAACTAACCAGCATAGCCACACAGGCATGCAGAGGTGCACAGGAGATCAGCCAAACAGGTAACAGATTCAGTGAAATCAACATAAGATCAAAGGCATTCAGCCTGAAGCCAAGAGGCAGCTAACCAGGCCCTAAAGCCAAGAGGCAGGCACCCAAACAGGCCCTGAAGCCATGGGGCAGTCAACCAGGCACAAAATATAAAACCCTATCAATCATGCCAAGGGCAGATTCACACCAACCACACAAATATTCACTATAAAACCTAACTTCAATCCATAAGGTGTTCCTTGCTTCATAGCCCTGGAGGCTGCACACTCCAGGCTCCTCTGTCCGAAGGAAAGGAAACCACACTGAAGGAGGAAGTGGGTGTTCCCTTTTTGATTGCTCTGGGGCTTCCTGTCCAGTTGTGGGTGTGGATTCACCTCTCTCTATGGTACCGTCATGGGTGAAAGAAAAACTTTGCATTTCATTTGGAAATCAAGGTACCAGAGTCTGGAGGAGGAGTGCAGAGGCACTCTATCCAAGCTGCTCGAAGTCTATTGTGAAGTTTCCACAATCAGTGATGGTTTGGGGAGCCATGTCATCTGGTGGTGTAGGTCCACTGTGTTTTATCAAGACCAAAGTTAGTGCAGCCGTCTATCAGGAAATGTTAGGTCACTTCATGCTTCCCTCTGACGACAAGCTTTTTGGAGATGGAATTTTTATTTTCCAGCAGGACTTGGCACTTGTCCACACTGTCTAAAGTACCAATACCTGGTTTAATAACCACAGTATAACTGTGCTTGATTGGCCAGCAAAGTCGCCTGACCTTAACCCCATAGAGAATCTATATGGTATTGTCAAGAGGCAGATGAGACACCAGACCCAACCATGTAGACGAGCTGAAGGCTGCTATCAAAGCAACCTGGGCTTCCATAACACCTCTGCAGTGCCACAGGCTGATCGCCTCCATGCCACGCCGCATTGATGCAGTCATTCATGCAAAAAGAGCCCCAACCAAGTATTGAGTGCATTTACTGTACATACTTTTCATTTGGCCAACATCTGTGTTAAAAAAAAAAAAAAAAAAAAAAAAACACAAACAGTTGATCTAATATAATATTCTAATTTTCTCAGATAATGACTTTTGTGAGTTTTCCTTGGCTATGAGCCATAATCATTAAAGGGTTATTCTCATTTTAGACAATGGGGGCATATCGCTAGGATATGCCCCCATTGTCTTATAGGTGCGGGTCCCACGGCTGGGACCCGCACCTATATCGAGAACGGAGCCCCCGAAGTGAATGAGGGCGCACTGCGCATGCGCAGCCGCCCTCCATTCATTTCTATGGGGCCGCCGAAAATAGCCAAGCGCTGGCTCGGCTACTTCCGTCGGCTCCATAGAAATGAATGGGAGCGCACCGCGCATGCACGGCCCGGCTCCCATTCATTCCTATGAGCGGCGCGGGGAGCTGTGCCTGGTGGTGGCCGGACCCCCGGAAACCTGGGGTCCTCCAGGCGCAGCGCTCCCTGCTCCGTTCTGGCTATAGGTGCGGGTCCCAGCGGTGGGACCCGCACCTATAAGACAATGGGGGCATATCCTAGCGATATGCCCCCATTGTCTAAGATGAGAATACCCCTTTAACATTAACAGAAATAAACATTTGAATAAGTTCACTCTGTTTGTAATGACTTTATATAATGTTTCATTTTTTTAATTGATTTACTGAAAAAAAAAAAAAAACTTTTTGATTATATTCTAATTTATTGAGATGCACTTGTACTACAACATTGTGTAATCCTGTCAGAGGAGAGGAGGTCACAACTAGTGATAGGTGATTCACAACTGATCTGGTACAAAGAACAGGCTTTTACCTGAATGATGGGACCTAGCTCCCAAGCAAGAGTGAGCCAAAAAACACAGACAGGGCAGGCACGGTGTCAGGGCTCGTTCACGCAAACGTGCCATGTTTTGCAGTGCGCAAAACACGGATGCCACCTGTGTGCCTTCCACAATTTGCGGAACTGAATGGGCGGCCCATTATAGAAATGCCTATTCTTGTCCGTTTTGCGTGATCTATAATTTTTGCGTGGCCACAGAATGGAGCAGCGGATGAGGACAGCACACACAGTGCACTCCGCATCTTTTGCGGCCCCATTGAAATGAATGGGACCACACCCGAGCCCCAAGATATGCAGCTCGGATACAGAACCAAACCACGGCCGTGTGAACGAGCACTCAGTCTGCAGAGAATAAATGAGCAGGATAGGCAGGGTTTCACCTAGTCTTTCTGCTGCCCGAGACAAAAACTGAAATGGTGCCCCAACCCAATTTGTTAACCTAACTCCTTCCCTCCTGTCCTACTGTTAAAGACATACTTGGAAAACATTACATACAGAGCTACAAAACATACAGAATAATACAGCACCACATACTGTGCCCACTGTGCTACAGATTATCCCCCTTCTGCCCCTACCTGGTACCCCCACCTTGCCTCATTGGTGGTGCACCCCTGGGTTTCGGGGAGGCATCAGTGGCCCAGCCCAACTAGTCTTGCAATAATTAAAAGCAGCAATCATTAGATTACATTATACAAGAACTGGGGCATGCTACCCAACTTTTGAAACACAGAAACAGGGGCTGTGTGTCATGCGCAGTGCGCCACAGCAAATTTTCTTTTTTTTTTCAAAATAGACCACGCCGCTAACTCCATTAAAAACATAACTAAATACACCAAGTCCTGTTAATGCCCCCACATAGTAATTATTTCCCATTTGTGCCAGCACACAGTAGTATTGCCCACAATGTGCCCCCTCACAGCAGTTATGGCCAGATTTGTGGTACCTTCACAGGAAGTTAAAAGCAAAAAAAAAAAAAAAAAAATTTAAATACTCACCTGGTTCCTCTGATGATCACAGCTCAGCTGCCTGTGCTTCCCAGCTCCTGTAGGAAGGATGCACATCACTCTTAATATGCATCCTTAGGAGCAGAGGACGGCCTTCCCTGCTCCTCCTCCAAAGACCAAATTGCGCAATATGTGTATATCGTGCTGCTGCTCCGGAGTGACGGAAGCTGAATGGTGGAGTGGATGGCTCGCTACTTCACCATTACAATCAGCTGTCTCTGCATCTCATGGATGCAGAGATAGCTGACCACAGGACATATCCCAGCTGTTTCAGGATCGTTGGATAGCCACTGAAATCCGGGAGTGTCCAGCCAGATCTGGGATGGTTGGGAGGTATGCTGGAGGTGGGGACTATGATGTCCTTATTGAGCCCTCCTCTTCAGTCTTTCAGAGAGTATCTTCAGCAAAACAGGGTAAATAATAACAGACAGATGAAACCGTTTCAGCCCCTGTAAACTCAGTCACTTACTGAGGCGTATTTCTGGCGCAGATTGCGGTGCAAATAAATGTGCTCCTTAGTGTTTCTTAATGCCAGTATACCCTAAATACATGTTTCATTGTTGAAATGGTTTCATGCTTCTGTTTCCACATTGCTATTTCTTTTCTATTTGTTATATGGCACAATATACAGCATCCCAATAAAAAAAAAAAAAAAAAAAAAAAAAAAACTACAAAATTTCTCCAAACAATGTAAGCCATACCTTCTACTAAAAGAAGTAGCCATTTTAGAAACGGTTCTTTTTGGTGAGCAGAGCCAATTGATCAGGATCACAAAAAAAAAAAAAAGTCAAAATACCCATCACTAGTCAGAAATGGACCTCACATTACAACAGGGGACCATCAACCTCTACCACTCCAATTGCTGTGAAACTACAACTCCCAGCATGTGTAATTGCGCTGCTCTTCTAAGAACTCCCATAGAAACGAATAGAGCTTGTTGGGAATTGTAGTTTGACAACAGCAGGTGTGGAATACAAGATCTTGGTATTGAACTTGCTCATCTGTGTCTGGCCCCAAGGTTCTCTGGTCTAAGGGCTCATGCAGATGACCGTATGTATATTGCGGTCCACAAAAAACAGGGATGACGTCCATGTACCTTCTGTTTTTTGCGGAGTGGAACAGCTGGCCCCTAATAGAACAGTCTTATCCTTGTCCATTATGCAGACAATAATAGAACATGTTCTACTTTTTGGGGGAATGCACTTTTTGCAGACGCACTGAAACTAATGGTTCCGCATACAGTCCACACAAAAAAAAAAAAATTGAAAAAAAAAAGACACAAAGAAAATACGTGCGCAAAGCCTAAATATAAAAAATATATAGCAGCAATACTCCCTGACACATACACCGCAGGACCACACAGTGGCCGTTTACTCCTATACTGTGCTATATCGTTTTTAGGGCGGCACAAAGTACAGACGGCTCCTATACAGTACAAAAAAATTCTTCCACAATACTGATATAAGAGTACAGAACATGTCTGCCGCCGTCCTCTCCACATCTGTCCCTCACACTGAAAGTTTCCCGCTCACTCTCCTGTCTCTGCCGTCAGTCCAAGCGCGGGAAGCGCGCGCCTGTCCCTCTACACAGACTGACGCGCATTAAGCCCCGCCTTCCTAGATCGCGTGACCGAGCCTGCCTTTTCGAGTTCCTGTTGAGGTGAAGGCGGGTTCTCAGTCACTCGTAGATGGCGGGAAGTCCGATGTAGAGGCTGTCAGTGCAGGATGTGTGAGGGCGTGTTCAATCAGCGCCCGCTGCTCCTACCTCAGGACCTGCGCGGGAGAGTGTACGATGGCTTCATCAGGGCGCAGGTAGATCGCTGTGTATCCCGGGCTGCGGTAGGAACTGCCTGATACATACAGATACATAGCGCTGAGAATGCAGATGCGCCCTGATAAGTGTCCATAAGCCACGCCCACTGCGGCTGACCACTCCCCCAGTGCCCTCCAGGCCTTTTAATACCATATCAGGCTGTCCACCTGTCTAGAAATTTCTGTACAATGAGTAATTAGGGATGAGCGAATGGACTTCGGATGGTACATCCGAAGTTGATTCACAAAAAATAGTACTGTAATACAGTATTATAATGTATTGGCTCAGATGAGCAGAAGTTATTACTTTGCGACTTTGTGTAATAACTTCGAGAGTTATTACTGTAAACAACCTTTGAACCGAACCCGAGTACGGTAGCAAGGTTTTTTACAGTAATAATTCCCGAGCGACTTTGCGAAGTAATAACTTCGGCTTATCGGAGCTAATACATTCCAATACTGTACGGAGCAGGAACAAAGATTTTTGCAAATCGACTTCGGATGTACTATCCAAAGTCGATTCGCTCATCATTAGTCTGTATAAATAGGTGATTTTTTTTTCCTGTGTCTGTGGAAAAAAAATAGATTTGTCCGTGATATTTTTGAGGCTGGTGGTACTTGACTAGAATATTTTGCTGGTAGTTATTAGCATTTTACAGTGTTCTTACCAGTATATTGAGCTATAGACCCGTATTACTTATAATCTTTAGGATTCATTATGATTTTCCAATTTGTCCATGAAAAATGTTGCCAGTCCCTGATTTTGGTATCTGTTGTCCAGTAACAAGAAACATTCTGGTTGGTGACCCTGATATCCACCTTATAGGGGTTTTCTTACTTCAGCAAATGGCATTTATCATGTAGAGAAAATTAAAGGGGTTATCTGAGTTAGATTTATTGATGACCTATCCTCAGCTGATTGAAGAGGAGGCACGCCGTGCCAGCGCTGCCTCCTCTTCATTGTGTAATTACACAACGGCTTGGGTGTAATTACACCTGCTCACCGCTGCAGATTTTACGGCGAGCAGGTAAACAATGATCCAACACCTGGCACCCCCGCCGATCTGATATTGATGACCTATCCTGAGGATAGGTCATCAAAAAATATTACTCGGATAAGGCTACTTTCACATTTGCGGCAGGGGATTCCGGAAGGCTGTTCCGGCGGGAGAACAGCCCGCCGGATCCTTGCTGCCACAGGTGCACGTGTGGGGCCGGAACTACGCTCCGGTCCCATTCACTATAATGGGGGCGGGCCGCGGATCCGGCCGCAGCACGGCAAACTTGCCGAGAGGCGGCCGGACCAAAATTATGTCGTAGTTTTGGTCCGGCCACCTCTCGGCAAGTTTGCCGTGCTGTGGCCGGATCAGCGGCCCGCCCCCATTATAGTGAATGGGGCCCGAGCGTAGTTCCGGCCCCACACGTGCATCTGCGGCAGCACGGATCCGGTGGGCTGTTCACCTGCCGGAATCCCCTGCTGCGAATGTGAAAGTAGCCTAACCCCTTTAATATAAGGCACTTACAAGTGTATTGTGAAGTTGATTCATTTTTTTCGTCACATACACTGCTTGTTTCCATGGTTATGACCACCCTACAGTCCAGCAGCAGTGGTCGTACTTGCCCACTATAGGAAAAAGCTCTGTTCTGTGCACACTCCTGCAGTCCTGGCCACCAGAGAGCAATGTACATGATAAATGCCATTTGCTGATGAGAGACAACCTGTTTAACCCTTTCGCTACCAGCACTATACATAAGCAATGGGTAAACATGGTGCCCGTTCGCGCGTGCAGGTGCCATGGCTGCCGGGTCTCTGCTGCTTGAAACAACAGAGGACCGCGACTAATGACCGCAACCGGCAATGATGCCGTTCGCGGTCATTAAAGCCTTTAGATGCTGCGGTCAAGTGTGATCATGAGCATCTTAAAGGGATTCTGTCACCACCATTTTCCATATTAAGTTATTTATTCCACCGGATTTATCTCATCATAAGGATCTCCAAATGGTTATTGTTATAGGGCCCAGATGAAGATTTGTGGTGTAAAAATCGTTTTTTATCAACTGTCAATCACTTACATTAAGGAGCCCAAGGGGAGTTGACCATCGTTGCTGGAGCCCCGGCTCGGCGATTCCGTTGGAGCCCCGGACCGCCCACCTAATTAATATTCACTTCACTGAGTGAGTCAGTGAAGCTCCGGCGCGGCACTTGATGTACTGCGCCTGCGCAGCCCCGGACCACACACCTAATTAATATTCACTTCACTGAGTGAGTCAGTGAAGCTCCGGCGCGGCACTTGATGTACTGCGCCTGCGCAGCCCCGGACCGCACACCTAATTAATATTCACTTCACTGAGTGAGTCAGTGAAGCTCCGGCGGCGGCTGTAATCCCGCACAGGCGCAGTACATCAAGTGCCGCGCCGGAGCTTCACTGACTCACTCAGTGAAGTGAATATTAATTAGGTGTGCGGTCCGGGGCTGCGCAGGCGCAGTACATCAAGTGCCGCGCCGGAGCTTCACTGACTCACTCAGTGAAGTGAATATTAATTAGGTGGGCGGTCCGGGGCTCCAACGGAATCGCCGAGCCGGGGCTCCAGCAACAATGGTCAACTCCCCTTGGGCTCCTTAATGTAAGTGATTGACAGTTGATAAAAAACGATTTTTACACCTCAAATCTTCATCTGTGCCCTATAACAATAACCATTTGGAGATCCTTATGATAAGATAAATCCGGTGGTATAAATAACTTAATATGGAAAATGGTGGTGACAGAATCCCTTTAACCTTCAAAAACCCTTGAAATGGTGGAGGAATTGCATTTTTATTTCCAGTTCCACCCCATTTGGAATTTTTTTCTGCTTCCCACTACATTGTATGCCATATTAAATGGTGGCGTTAGAAAGTATAACTTGCCCTGCAAAAAATAAACAAAAAACCTTAATGAATATGTGAATGGAAAAATAAAAAGTTATGGCTCTGGGAAGAAAAACTAAAAAACCTCCGGTGTCCAAAGGGTTGAGGGCATGTTAAGATGGAGGATTTTGAGTGCAGATTCCATGGGGAACACCGTGCCGGGTCTGCACTGGAACCGCCTCCCATTGTTTTCAATGGGAGGTTATGCTGCAGTTCATGTGCCCCGGGTTTTTTTCTGAGCGGTTTTCAAGACCGCGACAAGAAGGTACAGGTCCATTCCGCAACTGGTGCCTGCTCACGGTTTAGCTCCATTAGATGGAGCTAAGCTTAGAGCGGGACCTCATGGAAACTGATGTCAAAAACCACAGCGTAGCGGTTTCTGGTGTGGGATGTGTCGTGGATTATGTCGCGGTCATATCCTAAGGTTACGTGCACACAGGTGTGGGTTTCAATACAGAAAATCTGTGCGTTTCCAGGGGTACTTGCCGTTTTTTGGTGCAGATTTTCTGCAGTTTTCACCCTTGGAACTGACACGTTGCAGATGTTAAACTCCATACGGTGGAAGAAAACCGCTAAGTGTACATGACATTTGTCTAATCCCATTCACTATACTAGACTATATTACGCGGAAAAAACGTGCATAATCTACAACGTTTACAGGTGCCCTAACAGTGCCAAACCCCCCAGTAAAAGCATTTACTGCTCTTAGTACACGGTGCTACTGGGTTCCTCTTGTAAAGTGTGCCAATTAGAATACACAGTGCCAAGCAAAGCCTCTCCTATAATCAGTGCCAAGGTGCCCGTCTTAAAAAGAGTGCATGTCATAGGCCATAGGGGACTGAAACGATGAAGATTTGCTGTGCGGTACGTGCACAGCGTTTTACAGTACCGGCAAAGGGGATGGGATTTTAAGAACTTCAAATCATGTGCTGCAAGATAAATCCACAGCGTAGATTGACCTGCAGTGTGGGTCCGTGGCAAAAGGCGTAACAAAACCCAGTGTACGTAAATGCACCCTTCCAAGTACCAATCAGTACAGTCCATCAGGATCAGACAGTATGTCAGTTGGGGACCTGAAAAAAAGCACAGCAAAGGTGGACAAACCCTTTAAGGCGTTCATAGACATTCAATAGCTGTCAGCTGACCGCTGTCTCTCCCGGCTTGTCCTCCCATTATCGGCAAGTTCATCGGACGATACAGAATTGACCCGACACCCCATTCACATACAGGGTCCATTGGAATCTGCCATGGTGTCCATTGAGAAAAAACAGTGCTGCATGCTGTGCTGTTTTTTTCTTCAGAATCTTTGATGACGCCTCCAACACAAAAGGAAACAAGATCTTAGGCCAGAAGTCAACAACTTCTGGCACTTCAGCTGTTTTTAGACTGGAACTCCCAGCATGCACAATGCACTTTTATGAGAGTTCCAAGAACAGCTAAGCAAGGAAGCACGCTGGGAGTTGTAGTTTGGCAACAGCTGGAGTTTACGGATCTCAGCCTTAAGTTCCATTCACACAGTGGGTTTACAGCATGCCAGACAGCCATGCCGAAATTTCGCTGAAAACCCACCAGCGGCTGCATCCATCCTGCTTCCCATTTATTTCAATCAGAGGTAGGACTGAGGATTGCGAAACGTCACCTTAGAGCCATGGCTGCACTGATTATGGACATGTCTTTTTTTGGCGACTATAAGTCGCTGCTCCCCAATCCTCACTGCTGTCTCCCATTGAGATGTATGGGGGAGGCATAAAGGACTCGGCTTCTGGTGGAATTTCGGCATTTGAAGCTGTCACGTGAACACAACATTTTTTTTTTCATGTTCCACTTATTCTCCCCTAGAACGTCACGTTTTTTTTTCCTGTTGGATTGGTATAGACCATGGATGCTCAACCTGCGGCCCTCCATCTGTTGAAAAACTACAACTCCCAACATGCCCTAATAGCTCTAGTCTGTTCAGGCATGTGGGGATTGTAGTTTTGTAACAGCTGGAGGGCCGCAGGTTGAGCATTCCTGGTATAGACTATAACAGGGATCAGCAACCTTCGGCACTCCAGCTGTTTGGAAACTACAACTCCCAGAATGCTCCAGTCACTTCTATGGTAGCTAGAAGAACAGTTTAGCATGTTTGTGTGCTGGGAGTTGTAGTTTCACAGCAGCTGGAGTGCCGAAGGTTGCTGATCCCTGGACTATAATATCAGAGTCATAGAGAGGTACAGTAACATCCGTACAACCCAGCGGTAATACAGTCCTGTGCACACAGATGAGCAGAGGCCCTTTAAGAGGCAGCAGTTTTCAAGTTGTAGGACCTAGGTATTTTATTACGCTTGTTATTGTAACAACTTTTTTTAATACAAAAGTTAGAGTCCATTCTTTCCAGCTCCACACAAAGTAAATGTAATGCATCTTCTCTGAATAGAGCGCGTACATGTAATATTGAACCGAGAGCCGCCCATGACATGACAATGTTCTTTAATACATGCACATTTATAAGCGATATCATGTTTTCTTCACCTTTTGTGCTAGCCTGTGCTGAAGTGATGCACATTGTGCTTGCAGCGCTGATCCTCTGTTAGAAGTGCTTTTTGTTTCTTTTTTTTTCGTGTTTTTCTTATTTCATTAGCTTGTTTTTTTCCCCCTCTAATAGGAAAAGGACTTTCGACTCAGGGTCATTTTGCCGACAGATTTACAACTACAAAATGCCAGGTACGCCGCTCAATGTTTCAGAGTGTATTTTTCCATCATGTAAAAAGTATAACTACGAAGGGTATTGATGAAAAGATTGTACAGTATACAATGCAGACTTGCAAATAGCTGTTATGGTTTGCCAACCCTTTACAAGCGATGGATAAACTTTCATTGCCTGTTCGGCGGGGGTCCAACACTCGCAACCACCACCAATCAGCTGGTCTGTTGTGCAGTGGGTGGAGCTGGTTGCTGCATTTCTGGTGCCGCACAAAGTACGGAGCTGTGTGGTTCTGGGAGAACAGCTGATCAATGTGGGTGCAGGGTGTGGATCCCTCCCATTCAGATAGTGATGGCCTATCCTGAGGGTTGGACAACCTGTAACTTGTAAAGGGTTGGACAACTATTACACCCTCCACTCAGTTTAGTGATTTTTCGGTCCATGGCCAGGGACTAAACAGTGGATGGAGCCGGAAGAAGAAAGATTCATACACTGTGGGGCAGATTTATCATAGAGCGGCGGCGGCGTACGCCGATGTATCATAACCAGGCGAGCTGCCAGATGCTGAGCCTAATTGACGAGGCGTACACAGCATCTGGCAGTCTGTGCGCCTATGCCGAAAACCTACACCAGCCACTGGCTGGTTTAGGCCCCTTTCACATGAGCGAGTTTTCCGCGCGGGTGCGATACGTGACTTGAATGCATAGTACCTGTACTGAATCCTGACCCATTCATTTCAGTGGGTCTGTGTACATGAGCGTTCTTTTTTCACGCATCAGTTCTGTGTTACGTGAAAAACGCAGCATGTTCTATATTCTGCGTTTTTCACGCAGCTCCCACGAAAGACCGCGGGTCTACTGTACTTTGCTCATGGTTTTGTGGCCCCATAGAAGTAAATGGGGCGGATGCAATGCGTTTTTCACGGACGGTTGCTAAGAGATGTTGTTTGTAAACCTTCAGTTTTTTATCGCGCTCGTGAAAAACGCATCAAAACGCATTGCACCCGCGCGGGAAAAACTGAACAACTGAACACAATCGCAGACAAAACTGACTGAACCTGTTTGCAAAATGGTGCGAGTTTCCCTGAACGCATCCGGAGCTACTGACCCCACCCTCTCCATGCCCTCTTTTTGGGAAAGTGGTGAGGCTGGTGGATAAATACCACTTAAGCAAAACTTTTTAGCTCCCGATCACTTGAATAGGAGCTGAACTGCATATGCTGGCACGGCCTTTACATACTAGGCGGAGCTTTCCTTTTTCGTTTAGTTACATAATAATTCTGCAGGCTAATAGTTGCCCAATAATTGCGCACACGTAGATGTTCTAAGAAAGCCCAAACCTCACTTTTACTTTTTTAAATATTCAAGTTTGAACTTTATTAACATTTTGGTTTGACCAACAACACTGTATTTGTTCAATTATAAAATGAATCCTCATAAATACATTTTGCCTAATAATTGTGCACATAGTGTATGCCCATCCATAGAGGACTCAATGGTGATGTGATCAGAGCCTTTCTATGTCACTTAGGGCAGTTTCATCACTTAAGTGTGTTAGATCTGGGAAATGCTTTGTGTGATGGCTACATTTCCCGAACTTACACTGTCATAATGATGCCAGCTCCTCCGATCTCACAGCAACATAGTGATGTACAGTATGATGCTGTCAGTCCCTGCCTGACCACGAGTCTAGAATACTGTGCTCACAGAATACCATGAGTAAAGTACAGTAGGCCCGTGGTCAGGCAGGAATTCACAGCATCATAAATCATTGTGACTTTCGTGGGTGGAGCAGTGTTGGACCCACAAGGAGCACACTCATATGAAAATGGCCTCACTGTTTTTCAATTAATCTGATTTCTACTTACCCACAGGTTAGAGTGCAGTTGGGAACTGAAGAACGCTCTGCAGGGATATCTGCCCCTCCTGAAGCAGGTACACAACGTGTGTTTGTGTATTGTTTTCTAAAGCTCCGTCTTGTTGTTATATGCATAAGAAAATGATATTTTGAGAGAGATTAGAATTTGACGAGATTTTATGTGCAAACCATTATTTCTAGTTTTGTTCAACTCTGGCTGGAAGGCAGGCAGAAGCTTGACACGTCGAAGACTTGCCGACACTTCAGAACAACTTGAGAGAGACACTGCAGCTAAAAAGTTACATATATATATTTCCTTATGTTTCATTTTAGCTCCTGCATCCCTTTCATGTTGATCTCGGTTACTCTAAGTCAGGGGCCTCTTCACATACTCTGTTCCTATTACCCAGATCTGGTGTGCTCTTAATGTCACCATCTGGGGAGTAGACATTTATGTATCTGACCTTTCTTCAAGTGCCAAAAAGTGTCTTCTAATTATATTTACCCACACATAGCAGAAAAAGTGCTGCATATGGAAAAGATTATTTCCGCTCCAAACTTAAAATGTGCCATATACTTGTAAATGAGAAGATATCGAGAAGATAGATGATGACTCCATGTCACTGTGGTGGAGTCATGATTGGTCAAACTGCAAGACCACACCACACTTCTTTTCTGCAAAGGTGGCCTTGTGATTTCTAGGTGTTAAAGTGGCTCTGTCACCAGGATCCCCCCTATTGAACCAGGCATACTGGCTGGAAGGGATCATCATGCTGATTAAAACTGTACCTTTCTTTTGTCTGTATGATAAATAGCTGCAGAGAAATCAGCGGTTTTATTCATATGCAAATGAGCAATTGGAGCACTCAGAGGCGGGGCTGAATATTCTGAGCACTGCTGTGTAACACCCCTTGTGCTCTGCACACGCCCCCCTCCCCTTGACTGACAGGGCTAGACAGCAGGCTGTGTGCTAGAGCTGTGTGCTAGAGCTGTGTGCTAGAGCTGTGTGCTAGAGCTGTGTGCTAGAGCTGTGTGCTAGCAAGTAAATATCACATACACTATAGCTTGACTGAGATCTGCTCAGAAAGCTGATCTACATATCACTGCTTTATTCACAGGCAGAATATATAATTATACTAGCAGAATAGATATTTCATCTATTTATTTAATGTTTCTGTGTGTTATTGCAGAGAGAAAGTCAATGCAGCTGACAGAAATTGATTTTTACCTTCATTTTTTCAATCCCTATTGGCTGCGGAGTGGGAGGGGGTGTGGTTTAATGGGACACGGGGGCGGGGGTTAAGTCCTTCATTTCAGGGTGGCCTGAATTATAGGTTAATGCCATGGTAATTTGAGGAAACACAATGGGTAGCAGTGGAAGAAAACATTGCTTAGCGCGGGTATATTTAATCCATTTTATTTAATGTTTCTGTGTGTCGTTGCAGAGAGAAAGTCATCCTCCCTCCCATCCCTGCAGCTGACAGATGTTGATTTTTACCTTCAATTGTTCAATCTCCATTGGCTACGGAGTGGGAGGGGTCATGGCCTGACTGAGTCGGGGGCGTGACGTTGCAAGACCTGGGGCGGGGTTTTAAGTCCTTCTTTTGATGGTGGCCAGAATTACAGGTTGATGCCATGGTAATTTATGAGGACACGCCATGGGAAACAGTGGAAGAAAACATTGCTTTGCACGGGTATATTTAATCTATTTCATTTAATGTTTCTGTATGTTGTTGCAGAAAGAAATCCAACTTCCCTCCCACCCCTGCAGCTGACAGAAGTTGATTTTTACCTTCATTTTTTCCTATTGCCTCCACAACGGCCACCTGGAGGTTTACCCCGCCTCCTTTAGGGGCAGGAAACAATTAAGTCAGTGCTTTAATAAGCCTCCTCTCACCACCGGACTTCAGTTGTTTCCTGTCCCTACAGGAGTGCAGGATGTGTCAGTATGCGCACATGCCTTTGGTAAGTTTTCCCAGTGTTCCGGAGGGCTGTGCAGGGGGTCAGGTCGCGGGGCTCTTGCCTCTCTGCCCCTTCTAAGAGTGTCAGTCCGGCGTGTGTCAGCTTCTCCGGGCTTGTCAGCCTTACCTCTATGCTGCTGAGGGTGGCGTGACGGTCAGGGCGCCTGGTGTCTGTCTACTTCCGGGGCCGGGCGCATGCGCAGTGGAGGACGGAGACGCCGGGTCATGTGTCGCGCGCCTTGCGGATGACGTCAGCGGCGTGCGCAGCCGCAGTGGGATTTATAAGACGCTGGTCTTCTCTTCTTCCTGGCTGCATCCGGACGCTATTCCTGCGCTGTGCTGCCTGGTCTTCCGCGTGACAACCATGTCAGAAGGGAAATCTGAGACACCCAAGCCCTCAAGCCCGGTAAGCCTCCTCTGGAGGGCCTCTTCTTACCTCAGCTTCCATAGTGGGTTCTACGTTTGGTGATGGTCCCCCCCCCTCCCCCTCTTTTTTTTGGACGCCTTCTGAAACTTCTCCTTTGCCTTTTAGGGCAAGGAGGTCCAAAAGTCTGGTGAACCATCTCAAAAGAGAAGATGTGTTATGTGCAAAAAAACACTCCCGTCTGCCCACAAGAAATCCCTGTGTCAAAAATGCACGGAGAAAGTGGTCTCTGAGGAGTCACCCTCTCTAATTGAAAGCCTGAGGTCCATTATAAAACATGAAGTTGGGGCTGTAGTGGATGCTAAACTGGCTGCCTCTGTGCAGACCCCCTCTACCTCTAATCCTCTTCCTCGTGTAATGGAGGACAGTGATTCTAATGAGGAAGTTGGAAATGTTTCTTCTGCGGGGGACTCTTCTGATTCAGAAGAATTTGCAGGCCGTCCCCTTTGTTCCATCGACGATACGGATACTCTTCTTAAGAATATACGTACCACCATGAACATGGAAGACGCCAAGGAGCCCCTTTCGATTCAGGACCAAATGTTCCTGGGCCTAGGGGATAAGAAACAAAGGGTGTTTCCTATACACACCAATATTAAGAATATGATACTTAGTGAATGGAGAGAGGTGGAGAAAAAGCAGGTAGCCTCCAGGCTATTTAAAAGCAAATACCCCTCTAAGGAGGAGGACTCTGCTCTGTGGGACAGTCCGCCAAAGGTAGATGCGCCTGTAGCCAAAATTTCAAAGAAATCCTCCCTCCCCTTTGAGGATGTTGGACTATTGAAAGATCCCATGGACAAAAGAAGTGAGGCCTTGTTAAAAAAGGCTTGGGAATCTTCTGCGGCTACCTTTAGGCCTGCAATTGCCGCCACTTATACTGCCCGTACTTTGGGTCTCTGGCTAACCCAGTTGGAAGAGCATGTGGACTCAGGCACTTCCAGGGAAGAGATCTCGGCCTCCATCCCTGTCCTTAAGCGTGGGGCAAATTTCCTTGCCGATGCCTCGGTGGACTGCGTTAGGCTTTCAGCAAAATCCTCGGCTCTAGTGAATTCAGCCCGCAGAGCAGTCTGGTTAAAGACTTGGTGGGGAGATACTACCTCCAAGAACAAATTGTGCACCTTGCCCTGTGAGGGGGATAGGCTTTTCGGGTCTTCTCTAGACGATATCCTCGAGAAGGCCTCGGACAAAAAAAGGGGGTTTCCAACGGAATCTAAATTCTTCCATCAGAGGAGATATTTTCGTACCCAGGGTAGAGGGAAGTATGACCAGAAAAAGAGATATAATAACCAAAACCGGCAGTCTAAGAATAAGAGCAAAGGTTTCCTCTTTAATTCCGAAAAGTTCAATTGTCAGCCCTCAAAATGACGCCAGGATTCCGGTAGGGGGGAGACTACAGCACTTCGCTCCGGCCTGGCAAAAAATAGGATCTTCACCATGGATAATGTCTGTCATAACCAACGGGTATCAGCTAGAATTCTTAAGAAAGCCATCAGACTCCTTTTTTGTAAACAATCGCCTGCAAGGGTCAGAGCAACAGACCTTATTATTCCAGATAGACATGTTACTGGAAAAGCGTGCTATCATTCGAGTTCCAAAAAGTCAAGAAAGGCTGGGGTTCTACTCCCCAATCTTTTTAATAAAAAAGCGGAATGGGTCCTCCAGGGCCATAATAAATCTGAAAAAACTAAATACGTTTATCCAGTACAAACGGTTCAAGATGGAGTCCATAAGATCGACAGTGAACCTGCTTCAAAGGGGGTCTTTCATGGTGACACTCGATTTGACCGATGCATACTACCACATTCATATTTGGCCCGAGCATCAAAGGTTTCTAAGATTTGCGGTCTGGATAGACGAGAAGATCCATCACTTTCAATTCAGGGTCCTGCCGTTCGGGCTTTGTTCAGCTCCCAGAATCTTCACGAAGGTCTTTGCAGAAGTTTCAGGGGTCCTTCACAGCTCAGAGATTCTTCTAGTCCCATATCTGGACGATCTCCTCATTGCCGCTCCTTCAGAGGAGAGGTTAAATCGAGACCTTCAATCCTCACTGAACGTCTTGTTGGAGCTAGGATGGGAAATAAATCTCACAAAGTCAAATCTTCAACCGAGTCAGACCTGTGTATTTTTGGGAATACTTCTCGATTCCGTGAAGATGTCATCTTTTCTCCCCCCTCCAAAGCAGGAAGTTCTGGTAGAGAAGATCTCAGGGTTTCGAGCCAGTCGGTTCCATTAAGAGATGTAATGAAGATGCTGGGGCTTATGAGTGCTGCAATACCGGGAGTGAAGTGGGCCCAAGCCCATCTAAGACCACTTCAAGCCTTCCTCTTGTCCTCCTGGGACAAAAAGCAGTCATCTCTGGACAGCAGGATAGAAGTGCCAGTTCAGGTAAAAGATTCATTACAGTGGTGGATGTCACGAGACAACCTGTCCAGGGGAGTAGACTGGCGGCAGCAACATTACCTGATACTTACAACAGACGCAAGCAAGCAAGGATGGGGGGCTCACCTTCTAGGAGACCTGGAACAGGGGTTCTGGAGTCATCATCTCTCCCTCTCGTCCTCCAACGCAAGGGAACTGACGGCTGTCTGGCAGGCACTCAAGGCTTTTGCTCCAAAGCTGCTTCAAAAACATGTTCGGATCATGTCGGACAACTCGACCACAGTTGCGTACCTCAACAAGCAGGGGGGTACGAGAAGCCCAGTGCTGGAGAACATATCCGCAAAAATATTCAAGTGGGCAGAAAAGAATCTCCTTTCTGTGTCAGCAGTCCATATAAGAGGGGAGCGAAATCTAGTAGCGGACTTCCTCAGCAGGAAGACGTTGAGGGAGGGCGAGTGGAGCCTCAATCAGGTAGTCTTCAATCAACTATGCCAAAGATGGGGTCAACCAGAGATAGATCTCTTTGCCACAAGAGGAAACAGGAAAGTGTCAAAGTTCTACTCTCTTTCCCACACGGATCACCCCTCGCAAGTGGACGCCCTGACAGGGAGGTGGCCCAATGTTCTACTATATGCCTTCCCTCCAATAGCCTTGATCCCGAGAGTCTTGATGAAAGTCAGAGAGGAGAATGCCAATCTCATTCTAGTGGCCCCATTCTGGAAAAAGAGAGCCTGGTTTCCAGTGTTGAAGTCACTTGCGGGTCAGGACTTCTTCATACTTCCAAGCATTCCAGACCTTCTTCATCAGGGGCCAGTCTTTCATCCAGATGTCCCACAACTCCAGCTGACGGCCTGGAGATTGAGAGGTCTATCCTGAAAGGTAAGGGTCTCTCGGATCGTGTGATAGACACCTTGATGAAAAGCCGGAAAAATATAACATCTAAGATTTATCTCAGGGTGTGGAAGACCTTTCTCTTGGCAGTGTCGGACTCTTGGGATCCCTCCATGGCTCCTGATATGGCGGTTGTCCTCTCCTTCCTCCAGTCGGGTTTGGACAAAGGACTCAAAGTAAGTACATTAAAAGTACATGTTGCAGCTCTCAGTGCCTTTATGGGGGTCAAACTTGCAGATTGGGATCTTGTCAGAAGATTCTTTAAAGGTGCCAGCAGAATTCGCCCCGCAGTAAGGTCTTATGTTCCCCCATGGGATCTGAACCTGGTCCTTTCAGTGCTGACGGCTCCTCCCTTCGAGCCTTTATGTGATATCCCTGATAAGTTGTTGTAGTTAAAAACTGCCTTCCTTCTGGCTATTACTACGGCTAAGAGGGTGGGCGAAATTCAAGCCTTTTCAATTAATCCACCATACCTTACCATTTTAGAGGACAGAATAATACTCCGTCATGCTCCGCATTTCTTACCCAAGGTTGTGTCGACCTTTCATTGTCAGAAAGAGATATCTCTTCCCTCTTTCTGCCCGCAGGCATCTTCTGATAAAGAAAAACTCTTCCAGAACCTGGACATCAGAAGATGTGTGCTACTCTACCTTCAGAGGACTAAGGAATTTAGGATCTCGGATCATCTTCTAATACAGTTCCAAGGACCGAACCGGGGGAAAGCGGCCAGTAAACTTACCATTTCCCGCTGGATTAAGCATTGTATTTCGTTTTGTTATGAGGAGAAAGGGATGTCTCCTCCCCACGCCCTTAAAGCTCATTCCACTAGGGCAGTTTCTACGTCCTGGGCAGAAGGTGCCGCGACTTCTCTAGAGGACATTTGTCAAGCAGCCACCTGGTCCAACCCTTTGACATTCTTCAAGCATTACAAGCTAGATGTTCTTGCTAATAAGTCTCTAACCTTCGGAAGGAAGGTGTTATCTGCCGTTATCCCCCCCTAATGATTCTCTGTTATTCCTCCAGGTGGCCGTTGTGGAGGCAATAGGAAAAAACATAAATTACTTACCGGTAATTCCTTTTTTCTGTTAGCCTCCACAACGGCAGGGTATTCCCGCCCTTATCTTATGTTGTTTTGCCTTGAAGTACTAATCTTCGTTTTTTGTTATAATCCTTATGTGATTAATAAATTTGTGTTGCATCTCATCTATGAGTTCTAGGTTACTAACTGAAGTCCGGTGGTGAGAGGAGGCTTATTAAAGCACTGACTTAATTGTTTCCTGCCCCTAAAGGAGGCGGGGTAAACCTCCAGGTGGCCGTTGTGGAGGCTAACAGAAAAAAGGAATTACCGGTAAGTAATTTATGTTTTATCAATCCCCGTTGGCTGCGGAGTGGGAGGGGGCGTGGCCTGACAGAGTCGGAACGTGGTTTCGCGAGATCTGGGGCGGGGGTCAGAGTGGCATGAATTACAGGTCGATGACATGGTAATTTATGGGGACCCGCAATGGGTAGCAGTGGAAAAAAACATCTTTTATTAGTACTGAATGGTCGTAGTCTAAAATTAGTCAATTTCATCTACGATTTTTGTGTGTCGTTGCAGAGAGAAATTCACCCTCCCACCCCTGCAGCTGATTTTTTTCAATCCCCGTTGCCTGCGGAGTGGGAGGGGGCGTGGCCTGGCAGAGTTGGGGGTGTGGATTATCAAGATGCTTCGAATGGTTGTAGTCTGAAATTAGTCTATTTCATCTAAAATTTTGTGCGTCATTGCAGAGAGAAATTCACCCTCCCACCCCTGCAGCTGACAGAAGTTTATTTTTCCCTTCATTCTTTCAATCCCTGTTGGCTGCGGAGTGGGAGGGGGCGTGGCCCTACAGAGTTGGGGTGTGGCTTAGCAAAGCGCTACGCATAGGTGATTTAATCTATTTCATTTAATATTTCTGTGTGTCGTTGCAGAATGGCTGCAGAGTGGGAGGGGGCGTGGTCTGACAGAGTTGGGGGCGTGACTTAGCAAGACGATTCGAACAGTTGTAGTCTATAATTAGTCTATTTTATCTAAAATTTTGTGTGTCGTTGCAGAGAGAAATTCACCCTCCCACCCCTGCAGCAAACAGAAGTTTATTTTTACCTTTATTTTTTCAATCCCCGTTGGCTGCGGAGTGGGAGGGGGCGTAACCTGACAGAGTCGGGGGTGTGGATTAGCAAGACGCTTCACATGGGTGTATTTAATCTATTTCATTTAATGTTTCTGTGTGTCGTTGCAGAGAGAAAGTCAACCTCCCACCCATCCCTGCAGCTGACAGAAGTTGATTTTTACCTTTATTTTTTCAATCCCTGTTGGCTGCGGAGTGGGAGGGGGCGTGGCCTTACAGACTCAGGGCGTGGCTTAGCAAAGCGCTTCGCATAGGTGCATTTAATCTATTTCATTTAATGTTTCTGTGTGTCGTTGCAGAATGGCTGCGGAGTGAGAGGGGGCGTGGCCTGACAGAGACGGGGCGTGGCTTAGCAAAAGGCTTCGAACGGTTGTAGTCTATAATTAGTCTATTTCATCTAAAATTTTTGCGTGTCGTTGCAGAGAGAAATTCACCCTCCCACCCCTGCAGCAAACAGAAGTTTATTTTTACCTTCATTTTTTCAATTCCCATTGGCTGCGGAGTGGGAGGGGGGCGTGACCTGACAGAGTCGGGGGCGTGGATTAGCAAGACGCTTCACATGGGTGTATTTAATCTATTTTATTTAATGTTTGTGTGTGTTGTTGGAGAAAGAAAGTCAACCTCCCACCCATCCCTGCAGCTGACAGAAGTTGATTTGTACCTTTATTTTTTCAATCTCTGTTGGCTGCGGAGTGAAAGGGGGTGTGGCCTGACAGAGTTGGGGGTGTGGCTTAGTGAGACCTGGGGCGGGGGTTTTAAGTACTTCTTTTAGTGTGGCCTGAATTAAAGGTCAATACCATGCTTATTTATGAGCCCACGCAATAGGCAGCAGTGGAGGAAAACATCTTTTATTACTACTGAACTGTAGTAATAGAAAAACACATAAGTTATATTTATGGTAACCGGAATACCTTTAACAGTGTCAGTGAATAGAAATGGATGAGATCCTCAGCTGCTGATAATTACCTGGTTGTTATGGAAACCTGCCCTCCCTGTGTGTGCCTTTGCAGAGAATGGCAGTTGGAGTTTAAAACCAAAGTTCCCAGTTGTAATGTTGGCTAATGGAGATCATATTTTGGGAATATCTCAGGAACGGTATGTCCTAGAGAGATGAGACCTGGTCTAAAACCTTCCCGGACACCTGATGTACCTGTGTGCCGAATTTGGTGAAAATCGGTCCAGTAGTTTGGTCGCGCTTAGAGAACAGACAGACAGACAGAAACTCATTTTTATATTATTAAGAGACAGACACCAGTGATATATGTTACCTTATAAGCCTAGAAAACAAGTTTCATTATGTGGTAATGTTATAGCTTGGTGGTTAAGTGGTTGGTTTTGTGTATAAAGAAATATTTATCCCATAATAAATGTCTATGTCTTTATTATATTTAGAAAGCTAATAAGTATTACTGCTTTCTTTATAATCATATATTGTGTTTGTGAATAAACCACTTTTCTCAATATAGTAAGCAGGGCTCCAGATGGCGACCAAAATGGTCGCCAATGCGACTCATTATTTGCAAATGGCGACAAGACTTTTTAGTCTTGTCGCCATTTGCGCCTGGATCCCACCAGCATTTACCGATACTAAGCTCCGCTACTGCGCAGCCTAGTATCGGAGAACATGGTGCGCGCTGCTGTCAGCGCGCTCCATGTTCCCTCAGCAGCACAGGGGAGAAGGGAGCTCTTCCTCCCCCCTGTGCTGCTGCTGCCGCTGCGACCCGTCAGGGGGGAGAGGAGAGGGGCAGGGCGCACTGCGCCACCAGTGAGAGGGGCGGAGGAGGGGAGGGGTAGGGCGCACTGCGCCACCAATGAGAGGGGCGGAGGAGGGGAGGGGGAGGGCGCACTGCGCCACCAATGAAGTTAAAGGGTTATTCCCATCTTGGACAATGGGGACATATCGCTAGGATAGCGGGACCCGCACCTATATCGAGAACGGGGCCCCGAAAGTGAAGGAGGGCGCACCGCGCATGCACGGCCGCCCTCCATTCATTTGTATGGGGCCGCCGAAAATGAATGGGAGCGCACTGCGCATGCGCGGCCCGGCTCGGCTATTTTCGGCGACGGCATACAAATGAAAGGAGGGCAGCCGCGCATGCGCGGTGCGCCCTCCTTGACTTTCGGGGCCCCGTTCTCGATATAGGTGCAGGTCCAAGATGGGAATAACCCTTTAACTATGTTTAATACAACTACAGGAGGCGAGTGCCGGTGGGAAACACATAGCCGGCACCCGACCTGTATTATAGGGAGCTCCAATATGCCACAGTTAACTACCGCTGACTGCAGCTCCCTATAATACAAGTCGGGTGCCGGGTATGTTATTCCGCGCCGGCACCCGAGCAAAACATAGTTAACTTCACCCCCAACCCCCCAGTATAACAAGCATTGGTGGCAGTGGCCACAGGGTCTGCCCCCCCTTCATTGGTGGCAGTGGTAGATACTGATTGGAGCCCCAGCAGTGTAATCTTGGGGCTCCGATCGGTTGCCATAGCAACCAGGACGCTACTGAAGTGCACAAAGCCCAGGGCAGCAGGGAGCTTTTGAAGTCCTATTCACCCTAATAGATCTCTATTAGGGTGAATAGAACAAGGGATAAAGATCCCAGGTTCTAGCCCCTACGGGGCTAATAGTTACTAAATAAAGAGTAAAAAAAAAGTTAAAGCACATTAGTTCAAGTATAGGAGGCAGCGGCCTCGATAGCAGGAAAATGCGGCAATTAACCCCTCAAGTGCGGCACCTGAGAGGTTAATTGCCGCGGATTGCACGCCCTGCTATTGAGGCTGGGTATGTTATATCGCTGCCTCATATACGGTACTTAAATGTGCTTTATATTCATTGGTGGCGCAGTGCGCCCTTTCCCCTGAGGAGGCTAATAGTTACTAAATAAAAAGTAAAAAAAAAACAACCCAATATATTAAATTTAAGGGCTCCTTGTGTGAATGTGCCTGCATCTATTCCGCAATAGATGCGGCCGTATTTACTTCAATAGGCGGCGTGTGAACTTGCTGCGGCTCTGCAAGAAATTACAGAACATGTCCTATTCTTTTCTGCAACAGCGGACAAGAATAGGCATTTTGAACGGGGCGCCCAGCCATGTGTTCCGCAAATTGTGTAACACATGCCAGGCGGTATTGCGGAGCGGATGCGCAATACTACAGCCATCTGAACAGCCCCTTAATCACCCCCTTTCCCAATTTTACATATAAAATATATTAACAATAAATAAATATTTTACATATCGCCTCGTCCGTAAAGTCCAAACTATTAAAATATTTAAAAAATGTTGTGAACACGTAACAGAAAAAAAAAATAAAATCTGCACAATTCGCCATTTTTTAGTCACCTTGTCCCTCAAAAAAAAAAATAGGATAGGACTGTTCTATTATGGGCCAATATGCAAATCAAAAAGAAAACCACAGAGACACTATCACGTGTCTCAACGATGGTCAAAACTAGCCAGGCCTTTCACCGGGAAGGAACAACCAAGGGAAAGGCAGTCTCCAAAAGGAAACCACCTATGCCAAAACATGGTATCCATCCACAGACAGCTGTTTCGGGGTATTTGCCCCTCATCAGTGTGGAGTAGGAATCTGGCTAGTGGGAGCAATGCCTAGTAAAAGACCATTCAAGAAAAGATGATTGACCTCAGGGAGATCAACCATGATCACCACAGAGACACCATCACGAGTCTCAACGTTGGTGAATCTAAAACAAGGCCCCCTGGGAAAAGCAATATGCAAATCAAAAAGAAAACCACAGAGACACCATCACGTGTCTCAACGATGGTCAAAACATTGCTCCCACTAGCCAGATTCCTACTCCACACTGATGAGGGGCAAATACCCCGAAACAGCTGTCTGTGGATGGATACTATGTTTTGGCATAGGTGGTTTCCTTTTGGAGACTGCCTTTCCCTTGGTTGTTCCTTCCCGGTGAAAGGCCTGGCTAGTTTTGACCATCGTTGAGACACGTGATGGTGTCTCTGTGGTTTTCTTTTTGATTTGCATATTGCTTTTCCCAGGTAGCCTTGTTTTAGATTCACCAACGTTGAGACTTGTGATGGTGTCTCTGTGGTGATGATGGTTGATCTCCCTGAGGTCAATCATCTTTTTTGAATGGTCTTTTACTATTATGGGCCAGACGTTCCATCTTCTCCACCAAGTCTTTTTTTAATTATATGTATTTAAAGGGATTCTGTCACCACCATTTTCCATATTAAGTTATTTATACCACTGGATTTATCTCATCATAAGGATCTCCAAATGGTTATTGTTATAGGGCCCAGATGAAGATTTGTGGTGTAAAAATCGTTTTTTATCAACTGTCAATCACTTACATTAAGGAGCCCAAGGGGAGTTGACCATCGTTGCTGGAGCCCGGGCTCGGCGATTCCGTTGGAGCCCCGGACCGCCCACCTAATTAATATTCACTTCACTGAGTGAGTCAGTGAAGCTCCGGCGCGGCTGAAATCCCGCGCAGGCGCAGTACATCAGGTGAGGCCGCTGCCCGCAGACCGCACGGGCGCAGGCTTCTTGATGTACTGCGCCTGCGCGGGATTTCAGCCGCGGCGGAGCTTCACTGACTCACTCAGTGAAGTGAATATTAATTAGGTGGGCGGTCCGGGGCTCCAACGGAATCGCCGAGCCCCGGCTCCAGCAACGATGGTCAACTCCCCTTGGGCTCCTTAAAGGGAGTCTGTCACCACGATTTTGACTATTAAGTTATTTATAGCACTGGATTCAGCTGACTATAAGCATCTCCAAAACGTTATTGTTATAGGGCATAAATGAAGATCTGATGTTAAAAATACCTTTTTTATCAACTGTCAATCTCTTACTTAAGGAGCCCAAGGGGATGTGCCAGCGATGTTGGAGCCCGGCCACGGCGATTCAGTTGGAGCCCAGGACCGCCCACCTCATTAATATTCACTTCACTGCTTCAAGCAGTGAAGCTCCGGCACGGCTGTAATCCCGCGCAGGCGCAGTACATTAAGTGGTCTGCGCCGTGCGGTCTGCGGGCTAAGCTTCACAGGATGTACTGCGCCTTTTTTTGTGAGACAAGTTGTACTTTTTAATGGCACCATTAACAATTGCATATAATGTAGTGGGAAACAGGAATAAAATTCCAAATGGGGTGGAAAAAAAAAATTATAAAAAAAAAATAAAAAAATCTTCCATAGTTTTATGGGTTTTGTTGTCACGATGCGATAAAGCTGACCTGTTACTTTTGTTCGCTGGGTCAGTTCGATTACAACAATGCCACATATGTATGTTTTTTTTTTTTTTTTTGCGTTTTAATACTGAAAAAAATTTGGAAAAAAAAAACATGTTTTCTTTACATCGCCATATTCTGACCCCATTACTTTTTTATTTTTATGTCTTTGGAGCTGTGTGGGGGAACACATTTTTTGCTGGGCGATCTGTAATTTTTACTAATACCATTTTGGAGTACGTGATTTTCTGATCACTTTTCTCGAAATTTTTTTGAAGTAGATGAAGCGACCAAAAAGTGTTGAATCGGCTACTTTAGCTTTTTTGTTTGCCATATGGGATAAATATTTGTAAAGTATGTATTGTATAGTATGTGGCGATGCCCATGATGTTTATTTTTTTGTTTATGTATTTTAATTTTTGGGAAAGGGGGGTGATTTCAATGTAGAATTTTTATTGTATTTGATTTTTTTTTTTTAATAGTTCCCATAGGGAACTATAACAAGCAATCTAAGGCATAGGAACTACGCTTGGGAGCGGCCGCCATCTTTAAACCCCCCACCACAGACATAATTTCAAGGTGTAGCGGCGAGAAGGTGTTAGCCACAAAACTTTTTTCTTTTTTCTTTTTTTTTTTCACTCGCTTACCTGAAGGACTTTCTTGCCTTTCTGTGGGTGGACAGCAGCTCATAAAGTGCCTGCAGCTCCCAAGAAGCATTGCAATTAGCTCTGGTTAACCTCTTCCTCCCCTCATATATATATATATATATATACTGTACATATGGTGATGCCCCCACAATTTCCTTCTCCACTGTCTAGAGAAGATATAGTTAGATACTTCTATGAATTTAGAGGTAACGATGAGTGAATGATGTCTGCAGCACTTTACCTTCTTCTCTATGAAATCACTACACCAGCACTGAGGGGAGGGGAAAGGAACAGGGAGACTTCTCAACATGTAAGTCCATGTCTGAATGCAGGAGGTGGACTAGAAGTATAAATAGCAGGGGGCGCTATCGGAGAGGAAAATTCAGTGTACATGAAAAAAATGATTGCATGTAATAATACTTAATTTGAAATGCCGTATTTATTGTGTAGTAATAATTTTCATGGGATAAAGCATTTAACAAGCCAGAACCAGTAAGGACTTTATTTCATTAGTAATCCGCCTGTACTAGGGGCTGCCTCTGCACAAGCCATGTGAGACAACACCTTGAGGACATGCAGCTGCCGTACCACTCCAAAACTAATGTGTGACTTTACCTCAAATCTGCACAGTATTTCATTCCTCATCTGCCAGCACGGTGGCTCAGAGGTTAGCACTGGTACCTTGCTGGGGTTCTGGGTTCAAGTCTGACCAAGGACAACATCTGCATGGAGTGTATTCTGGTTTCCTCAAACACAACAAAGACATATTGAAAGGGAACTTAGATTGTGAGCTCTATAGGAGACAGCCAAGGGATGATAATGTCTATAGAGCGTTACGGAATATGTCAGTGGTGAGTAAAATAAAAAATAGCAAATTTGGGCATTATCTTGTGCGGCAGATATATGTGGCCATTCCTTAATTTTGCTCATGAGTATAAAAAATAAAATGTGGCATTGCATTGCATACCGTTATTTTCGCATTGCTGAGTCTTATATGGAAGGGACTTTTTGCCGCCTGACTAAATCCATTAAATACCTTAAATTATATAATGAAATAAATATGAACTTTTGGGGTAATTTATCAAACTGGTGTAAAGTAGAACTGGCTTAGTTGCCTATAACAACCAATCAGATTCCACCCTTTCATTTATGACAGCTCCTTTGGAAAATGAAAGGTGGAATCTGATTGGTTGCTATGGGCAACTAAGCCAGTTCTACTTTACACCACTGATTTGTCACCTATTAACCCTTACATTACATACCCGTATACATGTACGGCGCTGGGGCGATGCGGACACATGGCGCCCGCTCGCACGTGCTGCGGGCGTCAAGGCCGGCAAGTCTCTGCTGTTTCTAACAGCAGAGACTTGCGGCTACTTACCGCCATCGGCAGCGTCTTGCTGGGCCTTTAGATGCCGTGATCACACGTGATCACGGCATCAGGATGCGTCTGAACCCGGAACGCTTCTGGGTGGTGTACAGACGCCCCGAGTGGCCATTCGGGGTGTCTGTACACCATATGAAAACTGTAATCCTCGCTGGCCACTATTCTGGCCACTAGATGGCAGGCCAGTATAAGAGATGAGCAATTCTTGGATTTATCTCCATCTAGTAAATCCCTGATTGCTCATAAAGAAAAAAAAAAAAACACAATATATTAGCTCATATTTGAGCTTTAAAATAATCACAAAAAATTTTTAAAAAATGTTAAAAAACATATAAAAAATAAAAAAAAATATAAAAGTTCAAATCACCCCCCTTTCCATATAATTAAAAAATAAATACCTAAATAACAATAAATATAGACATCATGGGTATCACCGTGACCGAAAACGCCCGTACTTTTAAAATATATAAAAAATTTCCAATACGGCGAATTGTGTGGCGGAAAAAAGCATCCAAATGGCGATTCTCTGTTTTTTGTAGCTTTTTTTTCTAAAAAAAAATTAAATAAAAAGTGATCAAAAAGTCATACACACCCCAGAATGGTATCAATAAAAACTTCAGATCGCCCCGCAAAAAATGAGCCCCCATACAGCTCCGTACACATAAATACCAAAAAGTTATAGGGGTCAAGATATGACGAAAAAAAAAAAAAGGCCAACGTTATAATTATTTTATCACTATCAAAACGCAGAAAAAACTATACATATTAGGTATCGCCGGATTCGTACTGACCAGTAGAATGAAAGTAACTGGTCAGTTTTAATGAACATCGAACATTGTAAATAAGAAACCCTTCGAACTGTAGTGGAATAGCGTTTTTTTTGCAATTTCACCCGCTTTGGAATTTGTTTCCCGCTTCCCACTACACCATATGCAATATTAAATGGTGGCTTTGGAAAGTACAACTTGTCCCGCAAAAAACAAGCCCTCATACAGCTATGTGAACAGAAAAATAAAACAGTTATGGCTGTTTGAAGGCAGGGAGCGCAAAACGAAAACGCATAACCGAAAAAATCTCCGGTACTGATGGGACTCTGCGATGTGGCCAGAGCAGTTTATGGTATTTGGGGCAAATACTAGCCACAGGCTCTTAGTAGCAATTATACTTTGTGTACCTACAGTTATGTACAATACTTGTTTGTAGTAGTATTTTTGTCAGTCACCTATTTGCAAGATTTTCAATAGCATCAAATACATTTTTTTTTCATTTTATTTCCTTTTTTTTCTTCCTAAAGAGGTTGCAACACAGTCCAAATCTAAGCAGCTTTATGATAGAGCTGAAGGCAATATTGGTAAGTAGCACTGATGAATATTTTTTTGCTTGGCAAATATATAAAATATACATATTATTTAGTATTGAATACGTGATTGGTAAAAGTTTTCAGTTCTATACTAACAGAATAGTCATAGCATAAATACACTAAATAATATGGTGTTCATGTCAAGGGGCATATGTATGAAGCCTTTCTGTGAATGGTCTATGAATGTAGAAACGTAGACTTGGAGCTTTCTAACACGTGTGCTGCCAGAAGTCCGGCCCGGCCTCATTCACTATAATGGGGATGGGTGAGAGATGCGCTGCAAACTGCATGCTGTGGTTTTTTTTCCGGCCGTCTCTCAGCATGTTTGCCATGCTGTGGCCACATCTCCTGCCCGTCCCTATTATAGTGAATGTGACCGGGCTTCTGGCAGCACACGTGTGCAAGCGTTAGTACGGAATATTTAATATGGGATTTACAGTATTGAAGAACTTAAAGATATGGGCTCTTTTTCCTGAAGACCAGTATTTCTAGCCTTACAGTTATCTGTTTTCTGATCACACGTAAATGTTATATTTCAGGATACTGCTCTGAAGAACACAAATTCAATAGAAGCATCTCCTGCTCCACAGTATTATTCTTGCCTGGTTAAGGACATAGAGAATTTAGGATGGGATAAGTATGTTTGGATCTTCTGGGTCTTCTCTTCTCTCCCCCCCCCCCCAAATACCCATATTTTTTCTGAAAGTATGTTTTCGGAAAAATTGCATAAAAGTTGATATTAGTGGATGAAAGTGTTACCCAAGGAGAATGTTATATTCACCACACTTCTTAAAAAATAAAATTTCAATGTGTGCAGAGTTCATACATGCTGCTTAGGCCTAAATTTACAAGCACATCTCTTTACAAATTCACCAGAGCTAGAAAGACCAACAATCTAGTTTCAAGTTGGAAATTTTAAAAAAGTAAAAAAAAAACTATAAAATACAGGGATTACAGTCCTTTAAACATAAGTGAACCCCCATAGCCTATATGTTTCCTGAAAGCAGACAACCTGATGAGTGCAGTTCCTTTGACGGGCTGTTACCGGTCATGTCCATCTTCGTGTAAGGCCTTATGCA
This sequence comes from Rhinella marina, assembly GCA_900303285.1. Classification (NCBI taxonomy): domain Eukaryota; kingdom Metazoa; phylum Chordata; class Amphibia; order Anura; family Bufonidae; genus Rhinella; species Rhinella marina. The sequence continues at coordinate 210,545 of ONZH01026435.1, read as the reverse complement.
CACGACCGTATTTTTGTCTGATCCACATTTTTTGCGGATTTCATACGGACCCATTCATCTCTATAGGTCCACAAAAAATGGATGGCACACGCATGTCATCCGTGTGCTGTCCACATCCGTGCAGCCAGGCTGCAAATGATAGAACTTGTCCTTTCTTGTCCGTTTTGTTGACGAAAGTAGGCATTGTGACAGTAGGTCCTGCAAAACTTGCAGGATTCACATCCGTATGTTGCAGATTTGTGTGCAGGAGGCCTAACCTTGTGACACACAGGAATTGTTTTTAAAAAAAATGCTTAAAAGCAAGCATTTACACCTAAAATGCACACTGAAGCAGAGGTTTACACGTAAAAACAATGTAAAAATAATATATCAAGGTTTGCAGTGTATACTATAATCAGACCCTGTGTTCTTAAAGGGGCTATCCCATTGTTGAAGTATTATTGCAATATATTCCATAAAAATATTGTAAGGTTTTTATGTGTATTACATTTTCATCTCTCTGGTAGCCCCCCCCCCCCCGCTTTTAATCCTTCTGGTCCACCTTCTCCTGCATTCATAGGTTGACTAACAAGCTCAGTAGCTTCCCCTCCCACTAGAGCTGGTGTAGTGATCCCATGGTCATCTTATCTAGTGACCATGTTTCCGAGAGAGTACTTAAAGGGAGTCTGTCACCTAATTTTCACCAATATAACTAAGACCACTGCCCCACAGAAGATTGCAGACACATCTCAGACGTACCTGTGTGCACTTTGTGTCTGTTTTCCGTTTCCAGGAAAAGCACTTTTATTCTGCTGGAAAACAGCTTAAAAGGGATTCTCCGGGAATTAAGAAAATGAAAATACTTAAATATTACTGTATTTTTCTCACCCGATGATAAGACGCACCCCAGATTTTAGAGTAGGAAAATAAGAAAAAAATATTCAGACCCTCCATAAATATCAGGACATCATATCACACCCCCATATAAGCCCTCCATGTCAGACCCCCATCAGACCTCAGATCAGCCTTTTCAGACCCCCATCAGACCTCAGATCAGCTTTTTTCAGACCCCCATCAGACCTCAGATCAGCCCTTTCAGACCCCCATCAGACCTCAGATCAGCTTTTTTTAGACCCCCCATCAGACCTCAGATCAGCTTTTTTTAGACCCCCATCAGACCTCAGATCAGCCCTTTTTAGACCCCATCAGACCTCAGATCAGCCCTTTTTAGACCCCCATCAGACCTCAGATCAGCCCTTTTTAGACCCCCATCAGACCTCAGATCAGCCCTTTTTAGACCCCCATCAGACCTCAGATCAGCCCTTTTTAGACCCTCATCAGCCCCCATCAGACCTCAGATCAGCCCGCTCAGCCCGCATGAGACTAAAACAAAAAACCTCTCATACTTTTCCGGCGCTCCCTTGTCTTCTCTTGCCGGCGCTGCACTGTCACCTGACTGCGTGCAGTGTCAGGTTATAGTGCATGCACTACATCCTGATGCTGTACAGGATCAGGACAGTGCAGCACTGGCCGGAGAAGATAGGGGAGCGCCGGACCCAGAGCGGAGCTGCGGCGCAGGAGGGTGAGTATCTTTCCCCGCTCCTGGCACCTAATACATACTAGTGAGCGCTTCCATAATGGAATTGCTCACTAGTATTCGCTTTATAAGACGCACAGCCATTTTCCCTCTACTTTTGGAGGAAAAAAGTGCGTCTTATGAAGGGAAAAATATGGTATTTTATTATAAATATATTCCCAAATACCTTTCATTATTTATAATGGCTCATTTTGTCTGGGGAGCAATCATCAGGGGAAACAAAATGGCATGTCATCTATGGAATTTTGCTAGGATGTGCCATAAATGTCAGATAGGTGCTAGTTTCACCTCTGGGCAAGCGCTGTCTCGTCATAGCGGAGGTGGAGGGATGGCCATGCTTGCAAGGCTTGTTCTGCCGTCACTTTGAGGTCCATTTCTGGAGATAGTACCAGTCCCAGAGATGGTACCCGCATCTGCCTGACAGTTATGGCATGTCCTACCCTGATAGTCCCATAGCGGTGAATGGTAGACAACCTCACATACGTGGCGTACTCTCTTTCAAATATCTTTTTATTGAGAAATATATATTAGACAGAAATTTGGTTTAATTCTATGGAACAGGTGTAAACCAGAATGTCAAAAGGTACGTAATACAATAGACAATGTATAGTTCCAAATCTCATGGAGAAACTGCATTCAAGCTCGATGGTAAATTAGGACCAAAGTAAGTAAAATAAAAAGAACGGTTAACTGGGAAGGGGAGTGAAAGGTAAGGGAGGGGGACTAGGTATCTCCTCTTTGGGTCCGCGCTAGCACAACATACTCAAGCTAATAAAGACTAAGACCTTGAGCAAATGTCATATTTTAGACCTTAGATATCAGTTAGAAAAGAGCTACTATCACTCTACATGGTTTCCCAACTGTGGCATCATAAGAAGGAAAGAAAAGGGGGATTTCTTCTGCATCACAAGTACCTTTATGAAGTCCCTGAAGGCCCTCCATGGACGCCATAACTGGTGTGCTCTCTGTTCACTTCGGAAGCCCCATTCTGGAGATAGTAGCAGATCAATGAGGTAGGACCTGCACCTATCTGACATGACCTAGCCTAGTGATGGGGATACCCCCTTTAACCCTAACATGTACAGTATTCTGCCCACCCCATCATTGATTTAGGGCACAATAAAACATTATATGGTTTGCATAAAAAAAAGCACGAGAAGGCATTATATAATAATTTAGACTTTTAAATGTTTATTGGAAGTGGCAAACACTCCTTCACATTTACAATGCAAATATGTCTGTCAAAGTTTAATCTCATTTAAATTACCTCATCTGAAACTTAATTACATTGTTCAGACTTGGGCAAACAGCAATGAAATCTCTTGATACAGGGCATTTAGAGCAGCTGCATCCAGGCGAAATATGAAGATACCAGTAGACTTAACCGTGTGGTTATTTGTTTACACCTGCAATATTACCATCCCAAATCCAGTCCGAAAACCATCATCAAATATGTTTTGCGGGGTTTTATTCATGATATGAAAATTCATTTCTGTTCTGTACGTTCATCTCCAAAATTTTTTTAAAGAAACACCATTTACAGTTTATTGCTGACCGCTCTGGGTGTCACAGAGGCCACCGTGGTTGCCTAATATTAATATCTGCTAGAACGGGTGCACAACCTGCAGCCCGGGGGCCCTTGATACCATTCTGTGCGGCCCCCAACCATCTGGTAACCGACATGTATGTCTATGTCTTGTGGCTGCTCACATGTATTTTTCATGTATTCTCCCATTAGATGGAAGTCCTGAAACTGTAAGGTATAAACTGTGTATTCAATAAGCCATAAATACAGTATTTCAGTTTTAATACCCCTTTAAATTTTATTTTCGGCCCTTGTCATTGGTTCAGTCTGGCAATGTGGCCCCCAACCAGAAAACCTTGTGCACTCCTGTGCTAGAGCATACCTTAGGTGGTCCCTAGTATGTGGTCCTCAACTACTTTTTATAGAGGTCTACTACCCTGGGTCTGCTATCAGGTGAAGGTCCAATTACGGCAATATCAGATATGTGTAATTTTTTTAATGTTTTACTACTTTTGCACAATAAATAGCTGTATGTCAGCTTAATTTATGCAGGATGAGGTGGAGTCTGGTATTGTTTTAGGTTACATGTGAATTAATGAGCGTCAATTATTATTTTCTATTGGGGAATGAGAAAAAAAGTAATTCTGACAATGGCCCAGATTTTCTAATGTGCTAGTGCCAAAAATATATCTAAAAAGTTCAATTTGGTGCATCTAGGGTTTCTACACTTTTTCCAACATGTCACAGGAAAGGGGCAGGACTTAAGATGCGCTATTTTGCACCAAAACTTTGGCACAATTGTGGCGTAAAATTTTTTCTCAAAGTATGAGTGAGAGAAAAGTGTATGTTTCTGCACCACATGTATCATCCAGCCTGAGCCCCTACGATAAATGTGGTGCAGGCCTAGACAGCCGTTCTAAGCTTATGCCATCTTTAGGATTAGTAAATCTGGGCCAATAGTTTTTTGTGCGCGCCTGGGATGCCAAAAACTGCACCTACAAAATACATAAGGTCGTGTGCATGAGCTCTTATGCTGCGAAATGGCAGTTCTCTGTGCAGTCATTTAAAAATGGCAGTGTTTTTTGCTGTAGTCATTTCAAAACCCCGGTGCGGTTTTTGGCTATATCACGGTTGCAGTGTGTGAACACAGCCTGTGTTATTAATGTCAGGCATATAAGGTTGTTAGTGAGAGACACAAAGTTTGCAGTCTCATGCTTATCCCATCTAATATCATGCTTATTTTCTTTTTTTAGCCGTAATTCTACCTTTTTAAATCACCCTAGCGCAGGCAGGCAGAGATTGGAACATGCCACTGGCAGGCGGTCTTTCCCTGCAGTGCCACATTCCCACTATGCGCTGTCTCTACCTCCTGTTTCTCCTCCCTTTCTCCTTCCATCCCTTCCCCAGATCTTATTGGTTCAATTGGAGGCACTGGTCACTGTTCCTCCTGTCTCAATCACCCATTGTGAATGGTGGACCCTGTCTTATCTATACACAGAGGTGATATCATTACAGGCAGGATTAGAATGATAGATTAGCAGGTAACTGTAGTAAGGTGGTCTGTACAGACCAAGAAGTGGTGCCTATTATTAGGCTTAGTGACCAGTGCGAAAAATGCAGGATTTTATGTTTTTTTTTGTAAAATTGAAAATTGAAAATTCTTTAAAAATATGTTAAACATAAACACATGATTTAAACAATAGGTCATTTTCTGATGACGCGTTCCCTGTAAAGCTAATTTATGTGCTTCCACATCAGAGGAGGGAACATCTTGCTGCTATTGTCCTGGTGTCAGGATGAAACTGCAAATAGGAGGGGGTCTGGACAGCTAGTCTCCACAATCCAGACCTGGACCGTGGTCCGCATGTTAAATACCGCTGACCTAGCATGTGTCTGTGCATATTACCTGTCATCATGTTATTTCCAATATGATATTACGTTGAAATGTATAATTTTTCTTTCTAAATAAAAAATGAAAGACTATAAAATTAAAAAAAAAAAAATGCAAACCTAGATGTACACCCTGGCGAGTCATATGCATGCATTCTTTCCCCACACACAAGATTGCCAAAAGCATGCCTATTTTCAAAACTTCAAAAATCCAGTCCGAAAACCATCATCAAATATGTTTCTGGGAGGCCAAGACATTGAAATTTTTTTTTCTTATTTTTAGGTTATTATTTGTAGATGATGAGTTTCGTACAATCAAATTAAAAATTAAAGATTCTTCAGGACGTGAACACGTAATTGTTGTGAGCCTAAGTGCAAAAGTAAGTGTCCATGTTGTGTTGCTTTAGTTTGTATGAAAAAAATGTGATAATTTCCTCAATCAGTGGAATCTGAGGGGTGCCAGAATGTCAAATATTCTAGATTATCATGCATTTAAAATGATATAAGGCTATTCAACCCATAATAAAGTGTCAGGATATTTATCCTAGGGAGAAACTGAGGATAGACCTGTCAATCATCTGTGGGTAGGGGAAGCTCGGGTACAGTGACTCTTCTCCATCAGCCTATGACTCTTCTTGGGCACACACTACCAGCATTAGCGTGCATTCAATCGACTATACTGTATGTATCTTGCAGTCTGTAAAACGCAGCTCTGAAAAAATACAGATGACTCCCTTGCTGCGTCCGTTTTTCGTGGAATCATTGCAACAATCCCTATTCTTGTTCTCAAAATGGACAAGAATAGGACATGTTGTATCTCTTTTGCGGGACTGCGGAATGGACATACAGATGCAGACAGCATTTTTTGCAGCCCCATTGACATAAATGGGTATGCATCCAGTCCGCAAAAAATGCATATCGGATGCAGCCCAAACTGTCATGTGAATGGAGTCTTAAGCTGTAAATTCTTGGCAACCGCTGTACATTAGCAGTTAAGTGACAGACCTGTGAAATCAGCATCTGTCGCTACATCAGTGAGGGCAGCATAAAGGAGGATTCTGCCCTCTCCTTCAGACCGCACATACAAGCCCTTTCCACCACCTGCCTTCTCCAACTCAAAAATATCTCCCGCATCCACGCATTCCTCAACCATGAGTCTGCAGAAATGCTTGTACATGCCCTCATCATCTCCCACCTAGACTACTGTAACATCATCTCTGTAGCCTTCCATCTTGCAGCCTCGCACCCTTCCAATCTATCCTGAACTCTGCTGCCCGACTAATCCACCTCTCCCCCGGTTACTCCTCTGCCTCTCCCCTCTGCCAATTCCCTCACTGGGTCCCCAATGGCCATCAAACTCAGTTCAAAATTCTAACAAATGCGTATAATGACGTCCACAACCTGTCCCCTCCCTACATCTCAGAGCTACTTTCCCGATACATCCCCACACGTAATCTCCGATCCTCACAAGACCTCCGTCTCTCCTCTACTCTTATCACCTCTTCCCACAATCGCCTCCAAGATTTCTCCCGTGCATCCCCAATACTCTGGAACTCGCTACCCCAACGTATCAGACTCTCACCTACAGTGGAATCCTTCAAAAGAAACCTGAAAACCCACCTCTTCAGACAAGCCTACAACCAGTGACCCTGCTGCTGCTATACCGCCATGACCAGTTTTACCCTCACCTACTGTGTCCTTCCTTCATACCTCGTAGCTTGTAAGCCCTCGCAGGCAGGGCCCTCTCTCCTTCCGTACCAGTTTGTAACTCATCTTGATCACGCTTAGTTCAATTGTCTGTATTATGTATGTATACCCCTTATCATATGTACAGTGCCATGGAATGAATGGCACTTTAATAATAAATAATAATAATGAAAATAATAATGTGACAGATTTCACTAAATTTTACCCTTCTATAAATCTCCTTCTATAATCCCGTGCTTGTCGCTTTAACATGGATAAACACAGAGGAATAAAAGAATGCGAATGGCACACGTCCCGCGCCATAGGCTTGTTTTTGTCTTTTATTAATAACCTTTATTCTGCTCGTTGCCAGCCGCATACATACACCATATTCTTTAGCAGTGCCTTCTGCTTATATTATTAAAAAACTTTCTATCCAATTAATACTTTTTTCATTTTTAATAAACTGGATTCTATTTTGCCCGTTTCAGCCCAACAAAGCAGGTCTTCTAGTTGTGTATATACTCACCACCAAATAATTAAAAATCCCCCTGCCGAAAGTATTAATCTCTTCTACACGAATTTCAGGGAAGCATTAAGAGCCTCCACAAATGTTCTGCCTATTTTCATACATATATAAGTGGATATTTTAATGAATTTGTACTGTCGTTAGTAAGGACTACTGTTACTTCTGAGAGCTTAAGTTATTAAGTAAATTGTCTGAAGAATTGTTTTCTTTTAAAGCCATTTCACAGTTGGCGAAATTACTGTTTCACTTACTAGTCTGTTAAGCAATGCGATAAAGGTGATTACTATGTGCCTTCTTCCTCGGAAGGTATCTCTCTAATTTTACCCTACATCATTAAGTTAGTGAAACAGAGCAGCCTTCCCCCGCAATAGACAATGGCGTCTTTTTTTTTTTTCTTTTTTTTAATCCTCTCAGTAATCTAATATTGCTTGTTTTTACTGTTAAAGGCAGCATTGCCATCAGCGTGAAGATTCAGGTATAAAAAGAGCGGTATTTTTACTGCTTATTTTGTGTTATAAAGAAGCAGCTGGTACATTAAATGAAGAAGCGGACGTGCCCGCATTAAAACCGAGGCGCTCATTATTTAAACCTAGGTTTTCTGAACTGTTTGTGACTTTTCAATAATACCCTCTCTTGCCTCTAGCCACTCAGACTTCCCTAAGCTCACAAAGCTAAGTAGTTCAATTTTTCAGCTTTTATCTTTGCCCAAGAGAAGATAAATGAAACGGGGGCAAAGAATATTTGTGATGGTGTGAGTGTAATCCTGCATTCAGTGTGAAGGGATAAGAACACACTCCCTGAACGTGCAGAAACAACCCTCTGTATGGGGAGATCCTGCAACAAACCTACAGATGAGACGTGTGTGATTTACTGGAGTCCAGCATGATCAGAAACAATGTTAAGGGCGCAAGGTGCATTTCATTTCAGTTTATGTAAAATAATATTTTTGGGGGGTTGGCAAAGTTAACCCTTTCCCTTTTTTAATGCATGATGTATATTTACTTTTCCAATACTCGCATTTCATCAGAACGTCTGGAATGGAAATATGTGGTGTCATCATTTGGCCCAGGCTCTGTTAGTTATGATGATTACAAATCATGGTGATCTCTAGGAAAGTTTATTATGTTAGCAGATTTCCTCAGTGATGCCATTCCAGCATGGTATCTAAGGTTTGAGGAATTAGATCAAATAAAATTAAAGGAGTTGTCCGAGTAATGAAAAAAATAGCACTGTAAATCTGATGGGCAGCAATATATAACTAAGTTAAGCAAGTTTTGGGCAAAAAAAAATCTATATTTCCTCATTTCCCTGGTTCTCTTCTGGCCTTTGTTTACCTGCAAAAACAACAATCTCTGCCCCTCCCCCTTCTATGCAAAGGGAGTGAATACAAGTGCTGCCCTGAGTGAAATGTCTGCCTGCTAGGATACTCAGCAGCATGTTGTATGTCATTAGATCATTCATGCAAACACCAGATCCAACACCTGGAAGCAGTTCATGCTCATCTACTTGAATAGGGCTGAGCTACAACATGAAGAACTGCCCATGGATGATGTTCCTGGAATCAGGCTGACACTTCTTTCGAATCTTGGACACCCCTTTGAAATCATATACAGTGGAGGAAATAAGTATTTGATCCCCCACTGACTTTTAAAGTTTTAATACTAAAAAATAAATGAAACGTCTCATAATTTTATGCCAGCTTTATTTTAACAGTGCCACATAGAATATCAAAAGAAAAACGGAGAAAATTACATGAAATGAGAAATAAAAAATAATTTTCATTTCTTTGAGGGAAGTAAGTATTTGATCCCCTAGGAAAACATCATTTAATACTCGGTGGCAAAACCCTTGTTGGCAAGCGCAGCAGTCAGACGTTTCTTATCGTTTTTTATAAGGTTTGCACACACTTCAGGAGTAATTTTGGCCCACTCCTCTCTGCAAATCATCTCCATATCCTTAAGGTTTTAGGCATGCATTTGGAAACGCGAAGCTTCAGCTTTCTCCATAGATTTTCGATGGGATTGAGGTCAGGAGACTGGCTAGGCCATCCCATGACCTTGATATGCTTCTTATGGAGCCACTCCTTTGTTTCCTTGGCTTTATGTTTTGGGTCGTTGTCGTGCTGAAAGACCCATCCACAAACCATTTTTAGTGCCCTGGCAGAGGCAAGGAGGTTGTCACCAAGGATTTTGCGATACATGGCCCCGTTCATCTTCCCGTCAATGCGGTGAAGTTGGCCTGTGCCCTTAGAAGAAAAACACTCCCAAAACATAATACTTCCACCACCATGCTTGACGGTGGAGATGGTATTCTTAGGGTCATATTCTGTATTTTTCTTCCTCCAAACACGTCGAGTTGAGACCAAAGAGCTCAATTTTGGTCTCATCTGACCACAGCACCTTCTCCCAGTCTGTCTCTGAGTCATTAATATGTTCATTGGCAAACTTGAGGCGGGCCTGGACGTGAGCCTTCTTGAGCAGAGGAACCTTGCGTGCACTGCAGGATTTTAAACCATTACGTCTCAGTGTATTACCAATGGTTTTTTTGGAGACTGTGGTCCCAGCTGCCTTGAGATCATTACTCAGCTCCTCCCGTGTAGTTCTTGGCTGATTTTTAGCCTTTCTCATGATCAATGAGACTCCACGAGGTGATATCATGCATGGAGCTCCAGGCCTGGGTCAATTGACAGTAATGTTGTACTTCTTCCACTTCCGAATAATTGCACCAACAGTTGTCACCTTCTCATCCAGCTTCTTACTTATGGCTTTGTAGCCCATTCCAGCCTTGTGTAGGTCAACAATTTTGTCCCTGACATCTTTAGACAGCTCTTTAGTCTTGCCCATGGTGGAGATGTTGGAGTGTCACTGAGACTGTTGGCAGGTGGCCTTTTATACAGGTGACAATTTGGGACAGGTGTCTCTCATCCAGGTAACGACTTCACTGTGATTAGGGTGTGTCAGTGGTCTGTGGGAGCCAACATTAGTCATGGTTTTACTAGGGGATCAAATACTTATTTCCCTCAAAGAAATGCAAATTATTTTTTATTTCTCATTTCATGTAATTTTCTCCATTTTTCTTTTGATATTCTATGTGGCATTGTTAAAATAAAGCTGGCATAAAATTATGAGACGTTTCATTTATTTTTTAGTATTAAAACTTTTAAAGTCAGTGGGGGATCAAATACTTATTTCCTCCACTGTATTAGTTCAAGCCAGTTTCCAGTTGTTAAGTTAAAGTGTACTTGTCGTTCCAGAGATGGTGCATGGTTCCAGCTGGAGTATTTGGGGCTTTGTGGCATAATTAAAAACAGAAACGCGTAGACTATCTACAATAAAGGAATCTTTTCTGCAAACTACATTCAAGTTTTAATTCCTGATCCGGGCAGCACTTAAAGACGATCCAATTTACATTTTCTCCATTGTCTAGTTAGAAACATACAAAGGACAAAAAAATAACTTTGACAAATCCTTTAACATTTACAGCAAAAGAATTCTTATAGGGATTGTCCTTAAGCCATCAGTAGCTGTTTGGCGGGGATCTACCACAATGCACCCCCTCTACATCGCCGGAAATAGATGAGGGAACTATACAACTACATCCGTTCACTTTAACGGGAGGAGCGCTGCAGAAACCAGCTTTGTCTACGACACAGTTATGGAGCATGGCCAGAGCTGATCAGCGCAGTGTTGGATCCCTTCCAGTGAGATATTGATGACCTATCCTGAAGATAGACCTTCAGTATAAAAGGATTGGACAACACCTTTAAATCCTTAGGACCAGAAATTCTGTCAGCTGTTTTACACATAGAATGTCAAGCCTTGAAGAACTGTGAAGAAATGAAAAACAAAAAACATTTTAACTATTTTTATTTTTGGGACTCATTTCCTAAAAGGTTTTTCTTTCTTTACAAATGTTACAGAGCTGGATGTGGATCTGCTGTTCCACTGAATGGATTTGACTTTGGGCTACACCTAATAGCTTTGCCCTGGTGTCCTTATGGCTTTCAGTTTTTAACAGTCAAGTGACACCAGTGCAGAGACCCCAGAGATCAGAAAAACTGTAGTCAAGACAAGCAGCATTCATGCTATTCAATAAACAGTTCAAAAGTCAGGGCAGGCAGCACAGCGTCGATCCAAGAGGTAGGCAGAGGTCATGTCAGGCAGCAAAAGGGTCAGTTCTAGATAAAAGGCAAGCGTCAGTATATGGAAGATCAAATAGGACAATAGTGTACCTTCGCAAGAACTAACTACTAGGAACCTATTGCTCAGGCACTCTCTTCTGTGAGATGGGGCTATGTATACCCAGTGGAAGGCTGGGAGCACCTGGGGAAGAGTGCACACTTGCCCTTTAAGAGGCTGAGGTTAACACTTGCTCCTTAGGGAGAAGAGGGGCTGCAGACAGAAGGAACAGGCTGCACAAGGCTTAGCAAGACCACAGGCCATTATAAAAGAGAAGTGTTGTGGCTGTATCCACTGGAAAAGCATAGGAGGACCCTGGCGGGCAATAACCCCTGGAGGCAAAACAGAATGGTGAGTGACCTGATGGCTATGCCCATCAGGAACAGCAAGACACCAGAGGTCATGGACCATGGACAGCAGACATTTTGTGTGCTTTTCTTTAACAGTTTGAAAAGCAAGAATGTTGATAAACTGGTTTATATTAAATCACCTTTAATTTTAGAGGGGTTTTCTGATCTGTAAGGATTATATCCAAATGATTTACCAGCAGTATAATCAATGTTATCACTTACAGATGTATTTGTCTGTAGTTGAAATGCCTATGTAAGCTGGACTCGCATGCATTCACAATGCTCCTGGTGTTTGTCTCAAACTTCTGTGACCTCCCAAGAAGACATAACCACGTGAAGTACTGGAATTCACACATTCTTCTCTCTTTGGCAATCTCCACTGCTCTTTAGCTTATTCTCTGTGTCAGTGGAGAGGATGTATACTTGTTGGGTACAATAAATAACAAATCAGAGGATGTGGTGGTAGCCCCTGGACTACACTCCTTACTCCAACAAAAAGAACCAGCCCCAAAATATTAAGGTGAATGCATAATCTATTAAAATATAACCTTTAATAAATATCTATAAAAAATCATAAGCCAATAAATAAATCAATGCCGTAAGCACAATAAAGCACCAAATTCACAATAATGTAAATAGTAAAAATACAACATGGTCCTCTCAGGGATACAGTTGGAACAGTCTTACTCATCCGTCATGAGCCTTGGTGGAACAGTGGATGGAGACCAGGACAGGGGTCGGTGCAGAGGTGACGGGTGCCTGAAAATGGAAGATCCTGTGGAAGTGGGCACAGTCCCTAATCTTAACCTAACGTCTCAAAGGGAAAGGGACTGCAACCACCCTACCTATCTACACAGAGCACCCGCCCTGAAAGGGGCGACCCCGTCCGGATACCTGTCCCTAAATCCAGGGCCTAAACCCTAAAATACATATCTTGTACCCACTCCCGACATGGCACATCTCTGTCATAGACTCATCAGGGGAGTGTAACGATAGACCACCTGAGATGTCCAAAATGTCTAGCACCTCCAGGTAGTGCAAAGCTAAAGAGACTATAGCTAATTAAGAGCATACACCATTTCAGTGGGAACAGGTGTAGCAGACAAACACAGAGCCAGTGGGAACAAGTGTTTGTAGTAACAGGTATAGCTAATGTCTATAACCTATCCCATGACAGGGATAAACAACAACAACAAAACAACTCCCTGGTACTGGGGAACAAGCGTCTCCCTGGTGCTGGAGAACTGGGTGCCTAATAGCAACCTTGTTGGGTAGCAGAGCAATGTCTCAGGGTGTTGCTTGTTAAGACGGGGAGTAACTAAAGCACTACTTTAAATAGAGGCAGTGTCTGTAAGAGAGGAAAGGACTCATAGGAACTGTTATTCTTTACATTCATATTTTCACCCATAGTAAGCTCTGGCATCATCAAAACAACTGACCTGCACACAGCTGGTCAAGATAATAAATTATGATGTATGGTGTCATCATCTGGTGATTGTGGCTCTGTATAAAACCAATTTTCATAACATATTAAGGCATTCTGAGTTGTGCAGCCAATTTATATTGATGACCCATCCTCACGATCAAGCTGACTGAAGAGGAGGCAGAGCTCCATGCGAACGCTGCTTCCTCATCATTACACTGCATATCCTCTTGGAAACGATTATAATTAGAAGTATTCACTCTGGTCACTTGAAGGGAGTGAGTACTTGTAATTACACTACACCACAGCTCCACAGGAGATGACTTGTAGTGTAATGAATAGGAAGCAGCACTCGCATGGAGCGCTGCCTCCTGTTCAGGCAGCTGATTGGTGGGGGTCCAATCAGATATTGATGACCTATCCTGAGGATAGGTCATTGCTATTAACAGGCTGCACAACCCCTTTAAGAGTCACTGGCATTTTGCAGCTGCAAAAAGTGTCTCACTGGAGGACTCAGTGAGTAGTGGTACTGCCATAGGGGAATTGAAAACTTGCTGCCAGATTCCTCCACAATTGTCAGCAGATCACTGAAATCCCATCTATACCATGTGACCACCTTTCTAGGAACCCATTGAGCAAAAAAGCAGACTACCCTATCAAAAAAATAGAAAAAAACTAATGATAAAGCTAAGGCTAGTTTCACACTAGCGCTTGTATATCCGGCAGGGAACAGCCTGTCGGATCTCTTTACATTCCAGCATTGCCCCATTTACTCTAATGGGGATTGGTGGAGATCTGGCCGCAACCAGGCAAATATGCCGAGAATCAGTTGAACAAAAACCGCTACACACATATACAAGCACTAGTATGAAACTAGCCCAAATTCCCTCTAGAATATAAAGAGAGAAGATACAGGAAGGAAGATTTAACAGGTTTCATTTTATTGAGTACGTCTTTAATGGAACACTAAACCTTGAAATTAATTCTAAAAGTAAGCATGAAACATAATTGTCCGGGCTGTTTGTCATTCTGCAGCATTTTCTGCACGATCCTGCAGGAAACGACATTGTTAATCTGCTGCTGATCTGCACTATCTTCAGCTGGAGACCAATTGATGGGTGGGACTTCGTGAAGGGAATGAGGACTAAAGAAGAACTCACACAAAAAACCTGTTAGAAAGGTACATGATGTAATCTGTAGTGAAGGTAATCTTACCAGTGTCTATATTTGTGAGTTATAACCTCCCTTCTGAGTCTCAGCAGTCATGTGACTACCTCTCCAAGTGACGCAGAACAGGAAGTCAGTTACTTCTCCTCATTCCTATGAGACTGACATTAAAGCTCCCACTGGAATACAGAGAAACTGACTTCCTGTCCATACATAAGATGCTGTGTTATTTGGAGAGTCTGGTTGCTGGTCACATGACACGGCTGAGGCCCAGAAGGGAGAAGATAACTCACAAATACAGTCATTGATGAGAAGATTACCTTCACTACAGATTACATCATGTACCTTTCTAGAAGGTCAGAGAATTACATTCTTTGCAGGATTTTTTTAATAGTCTTTGGGGGTCATTTAACAAACTGGTGTAATGTAGAACTGGCTTAGTTGCCCAAATGAAAGATGGAATCTGATTGGTTGCTATGTTCAACTAAGCCAGTTCTACTTTACACCAGTTTGATAAAAGACCCACTTTTGCAGCCACTTGTATTTCAGCTTATCACAGGACTGTGAGGAGGTGGAGGAGGAGAGGGGTATGGATGACCTCCTGAGACACAGAGATTTCATTATATGTTCACTATATTATATGTTTCCTATTTTTCACTTTAATATGAGACAAAATAGACCAAAAGGAAAGGATGAGATGAAGGGAGAAAGTGCTGGGATTTTTTATTTATTTTTTTTGTTTATGCATTTTCTGTGTTTATCCTTACTTTAAAGGGGTTGTCTCATCTGAGACATTGGTGCATATTGCTGGGATATACCACCAATGTAAGATAGATGCGGGTCCCATCTCGGGGGCCACAAGCCTGACCACCCTCCAGTCACTTCTATGGAAGTTCCGAAAATAGCCAAGTGCCGGCTCAGCTATTTCCAGAATTCCCATAGAGATGAATGGTGAGGTGGCCGTCCATGCGCGGTGTGCTCTCCTTTAACTTCTATTGGAGTTCAAGAAATAGCTGATTGCACTCACTAGGCCATATTCGGAACTATCATAGAAGTGAAGAATGTAGAGCATGCCAAACATGCAGCCGTTCTAGAGATAAGTGCAACTCCCGCACCTTTCTGACATTGGTGGCATATCGCTCAGATCTGAGCGATATGCCACCAAGGTCTCAGATGGCACAACCCCTTTAAATATGCTCAAGTATTAAAGAGAGATTATTATGTAGTACTGTATTATTGTATGTTTAGAATTTGCTATATAAATTGTAGAATTGTCTTCTATTTCCAGTAATTATTATATTAAGTGTTTTTTATTATATATATATTTAGGTTATATAGTTTTTCTGGTATGTAATTAATTAATTAGGTACTGCAGTATATTTTTAGGTATCAATTAAATTAATTGGTTCTTAGAAGTTTATTGTTAATTATCTCATCCTACTCAAGATATTGATAGGTGTTGAGGGCTCAATTTAATTATTATTCATTTTCTTAATTATATTCAATAGAATGAATCAAGTGTAATTAAATGTTACTTGGTTAAGGCATCATGGCGACAGAATCACCTAGTGGTTAAATTGGGAGCATGATGACTAATGGTCAGTGTAAATAGATACCCATGGGAAAGAAAGATCAGCATTTGTTAAAAAGGAAAACCCCAAGTTTCTTTCATCTCTTTTCCCTAAGTTTCTTTCACTCTGTTTCTCTGTGGAGTCCTAGTATTTGTTTCAGAGGTCAGAGGACCAGTAGCAGGGGACGGATCAGTGGGCACCAGTCAAGAATGTTCTCTGATTCCAAAATAAACTGATAGTAGCAGATGTACACTTTATATTGGGTTCCAGAACGGGTACCCATATTTTTCGGACTATAAGACGCACTCCAGGTTTAGACAACGGAAGATTAGGAAAACACACAGTGCTATAGTATGCACATTATACACGCACACAGATCTCCAATACATACATTATACACACAGCAGTGCAGAATGTGCACTATACACATAACTTTGCAGCAAACACATTATGCACACAGATATATAAAATATACACACAGCTCTGCTGCATACACACCTGACAAACACACACAGATATATAAAATACTAGCAGAAGGACCCGGCTTCGCCTGGGTATATTTCATCTATTTCATTTAATGTTTCTGTGCGTCGTTGCAGAGAGAAAGTCAATGCAGCTGACAGAAGTTGATTTTTACCTTCATTTTTTCAATCCCCATTGGCTGGGGAGTGGGAGGGGGTGTGACCTGACCAGGTCAGGGGTGTGGTTTAGCGGGACCTGGGGGGGTTGCTTTTAAGTCCTTCTTTTGAGGGTGGCCTGAGTTACAGGTCGATGCCATGGTAATTTATTTAATGGGTAGCAGTAGAAGAAAACATCTTTTATTACTACTGAACAGTCTTAGTCTAAAATTAGTCTAAAACATAAGTTATATTTATGGTAACCGGAATACCCCTTTAACAGTGTCATCCACAGCGCTCTGCCCCTTTAAAGCAGTGAATAGAAATGGCTGGGTTGTTATTTACATGAGCTCCTCAGCTGGCTGCTAATTACCTGGCTGGGTTGTTATGGAAACCAGTGTGTATGTGGAGAAAATGGCAGTTGGGATTTGAAGTGAAATGCTCCCAGGCTAATATTGGCTAATAGAGATCATATTTTGGGAATATCTCGGGAACCGTACGTCCTAGAGAGCTGAGACACGGAAAACCTTCCCGGGACACCTGATGTACCTGTGTGCCGAATTTGGTGAAAATTGTTCCAGTAGTTTGGTCACTCATAGAGGACAGACAGACAGAAACTCATTTTTATATATATATATATATATAAGAGATACACACAGCTATGCTGCATACACAGCTTTGCAACATATACACACATAGCTATGCTACACATCTGTTTGTGTGTGTGTATGTGTATAGAAACAAAAATCCACGGCACATCCAAGTAGTGAGTGAAGTGATGTCCTTTATTCACCCATGCAACGTTTCAGTCCGCTTGCTGGGACTATATATACACACACACAGTTAAGCTGCATACCCACCTGAGAAACACAGCTCTGCTACACAGGCACCTTTTAGCAAGAATTTTTTTTCTTGCTAAAAAAGTGTGTTTTATAGTCCAAAAAATACTGTACATTATGGGGAATAATAGTATTTACTAAAATGGAAGCATGGTGACAGTGTGGATCATTTTTTTAAATTTGTCTACCTATTTTTTATGTAATGTATACAGTTGTATAGAAAAGCCCTTTTTGATGCCGTTAATCTGCAGCATCCTGATGTATACCAGGCATTCATTTGTCACTAGGACAGCATTTTGGCACAAGTTGCTGATTAAGATCAGGGACACATTGAAATATGGGAGATTTCCTTGGTGAATATGCCATCAAGATGTGGACTTTAGCTTTAAAGAAGCTGTCCTGCTTGGAGTCGACAACCTCAAGGGTTGGAACCTGTGATTAATAAAAAAAATATATATATCCGCAATCCTGTCTTTCTTTTGCCCCTGTCATGCTCCCCATAAGGCCCCTTTCACACGAGCGTGACGGATTGGCTCAGGGTGCATTCAGGAAACTCGCACCATTTTGCAAGCAAGTTCAGTCAGTTTTGTCTGCGATTGCGTTCAGTTGTTCAGTTTTTTCTGCGCGGGTGCAATGCGTTTTGATGCGTTTTTCACGCGCGTGATAAAAAACTGAAGGTTTACAAACAACATCTCTTGGCAACCATCAGTGAAAAACGCATTGCATCCGCACTTGCTTCAGGATGCAATGCGTTTTTCACTGAAGCCCCATTCACTTCAGTGGGGCCAGGGCTGCGTGAAAAACGCAGAATATAGAACATGCTGCGTTTTTCACGCAACGCAGAACTGATGTGTGAAAAAAACGCTCATGTATACAGACCCATTGAAATGAATTGGTCAGGACTCGGTGCGGGTGCTATGCGTTCACGTCACGCGTTTCACCCGCGCGGAAAACTCGCTCGTGTGAAAGGGACCTAAGACCGACATTAGTTCCATCACTAATTACTGGCCTTAGAGGTCACATGTGCTAGAATGGGATGTCAGTGCCCCTTTCCTGGAATCAGGCAGGAGTGCAGACAGGTGAGAGTTGTTGTTTTTTTTTTTTTTTTTTTAATTGAGCACAGGTTCCAACCAATGGTGCTTTTGGCTCCTAGGCTGAACAACCCCTTTAAAAATATCTGTTGTCTGTCTTAATGTTATGTTAATTTTCTGCTTCTTGATAACATTTGTTTGCCTTAAAGGGAGTCTGTCACCTCCATATGCCCATATAAAGCACTTAAATAGCCCCATAGCAGATGTAATCATAAACGTAATGGTACCTTTGTCGCTTTCTTTTGATCTTTAGAAGTTGGAAAAACGTAGTTTAAATCATATGCAAATGATCCGTTGGAAGTGCCCAGAGGCGGCGTTTACTGTCGTGGAGCCCGGGCTACTGTGCTTTTTTTACATATTTTCCCCGCCCTGCACCTGACTCGGGTCCTCCTTCTCTGCCAGCGAGATCCCACGCCTGCGCAGTCTCTCGCCGGGCCGGGGCATGCGCACTGCGATGCCCATTTTGGGCGCGGCATCGCCAAAGTCACTGCACATGCGCCAGCCAAAGGCGTGAAACATGCAGTGCGCATGCCCAGGCCCCGCGAGAGACTGTGCAGGCGTGGGATCTCGCCGGCACAGAAGGAGGACCTGAGACCACAGGAGCCCGGGCTCCATGACAGTAAACGCCGCCTCCGGGCACTTCCAACGGATCATTTGCATATGATTTAAACTACGTTTTTCCAACTTCTAAAGATCAAAAGAAAGCGGCAAAGGTACCATTACATTTATGATTACATCTGCTATGGGGCTATTTAAGTGCTTTATATGGGCATATGGAGGTGACAGACTCCCTTTAACTTGTTGCATTTTTCATTTTCTCTGCTTTAGTACCCATATAAAGCCCCGGATTGTTGTGTAGACTTACCAGTAGCATTTTCCGTCTCATGGACACCACAGGTAAGCATGTCCTGTTTTGTACTTTGTTTTATTAGGTGGGTGGTTTTTAGCTGTATGATAGGACCGCTATTATTTGTAGCCCCCATGTGTTGAGGAATCAGGTATTGGCTGGTAAATTTTGCAGATCTAAAATTGTGCATCTAAAATGTAATATAATGTGCTGTTGTTTTGAATAAAGATAATATACAGTTTTGTGTATACAGCTCCTGTGCACACCTATGTGTCCATAATTACAGATTATAAAACAAAACTCCTATGCAGTCCGATGCTGGAGTCATGTCTTACTACATTCTGTCTGTCTCCCCTTCTGCTTTATGTAGGCCTTACAAGATGAGTTTTGGCAAATGGAGCAGTGTGTGTAGGCTTTAAATGTATATTTTTTTATGATGTTTTCCATTTTGCTGTCATGCGTTTATGAACCGAGAGTTGGGGTGAAAAAACATAAATATCAGAACGCTTTTAACCCCTTAAAGGGGTTGTCTCTGTTCAGACCTGAACTTGGACACAACACGATCTGCACTTATTCACCATGAATGAGTGGAGCATTGGAGCTTTTCATTCTCCAATGCTCCCCCTTTCCCTGTGCTGAATCCCGCAGGGCAAGGTATTCTCTTGAGATCCAGTGACTTATCAGGCTCTCCATGGGTAAGCTAGGCGGAGGCTTCTGCCTAGTAGTGAGCCTGGTGACGTCACCGACACTAATGGGCGGTCTTAAAGGGAACCTGTCATCTCTGAAACACCCCCTGAACTAGAGTAAGAGATGTATAGTGTAAGTGATGCTGAATCCGAATATGTAAGCTTTATCTTCATACTCACTTCCATTCAGACGCTGTGCTCCCACAAACCTGCAGTAAAATGCACTCAGTGGACTCCGGTGCTCACTCACATAATGGAGAGGACTCAAAGAAGAGTCCAGTGAGTGCATTTTACTGCAGGTTTGTGGGAGCACAGCGTCAGAATGCAAGTGAGTATGAAGATAAAACTTACATATTCGGATTCAGCATCATTTACACTATACAGCGCTTACTCTAGTTCAGGGGGTGTTTCGGAGATGACAGGTTCCCTTTAAGCACATGTTTTTACAAGCTAGGGCAGCGCTAAAGACCACCCATCATAGCCAGTGACGTCGCCGGGATCACTGCTAGGCGGAAGCCTCTGCCTAGCAGCGTCCTAAAGTAAACAAACAGCCCTTGCCCTGTGTGATGGGCAAGGGGGGGCATCGGAGCATGACAAGCTCCAATGCTCCACTCATTCATGGTGAATTGGTGCACATCAGGTTGTGTCCGGATTCAGGTCTGAACCCTGACAACCCCTTTAAATAGTGGGCCCATTTTTGTCATTTTTTTCCTCCCCACATTCCAATAGCCATAGCTTTTAAAATTTTCCATTGATATAGCCATATGAAGGCTTATGTTTTGTGGGATTTGTTTTTTAAGTGACCATTTAATTTACCTTGTCTTGTATTGAAAAACAGGGAAAAAATTCTTAGTGGGGTAAAATTGAAAAAGAAAAAAAAAACAATTGTGACAAGGTTTTTGGGTTTTGATATTGCTCTGTTCACTGTGCGCTAAAAATAACTATGTTCTTATTCCATGGCTCAATACAACTACAGTGCTACTAAACTTCTATGTTTTTATTGTTTTTTTTTTTACTTTAAAAAAAAATAAAAGCCTTTGCAAAAAAAATCAAAATTTTCCTTGCATCGTTATTTTCTGACAGCCATAACTTTTTAAATTTCTGTCTACAGAGCTTTATGAGGGCTTGTTTTTTGCAGGACCATCTTTAGTTTTTATTCGTGCCATTTTTGGGTTACATTCAATTTTTTGGGGAGGATAAGGTGACCAAAAATGGCAAATCACGTGTTTTTATTTTTTTTTTCTGTTAAGGCGTTCGCAGAAAAAAATATTTTTATATTTCTCGGATGTGGCAATACCTAAACTTAGGTGTTTAATTGGGTGCTAAACTGGCTAAATTCTGTAACTGCGTTGTGAATGCATGTTTGTTGATTTAGTAACTGCATGCAGTAAAACCACACACAGATTTGTATTGTATTGGCAGCACCCTAAGGGTACATTCACACTTAGCAAGTCTGCTGTGGATTTGCTGCAGATTTCACCCTGTGCAGGAAGATAGATAGATTAGATAAATAGATAAAAAAGAAGTCAGGCAGCACTCTCAGCTTAAAAAAGTTGATATAATTTATTCACCCATGCTGGAAGCACGACATTTCGGCTTTATACTGCAGCCAGTATAGAGCTGAAACGTTGCACATCCGGCATGGGTGAATAAATTATATCAATTTTTTCAAGCTGAGAGTGCTGCCTGGCTTCTTCTTTTTTGTAACTTTGGGTCAGTGTCGGACGGGCTGGCACCTCCACATGGTTTTCTGTTTTTTCCCTTTTGTCTTGTGCTGCCATTTTTTTGAGTGTTTAGACAGATAGATATATTAGATAGATAGAGCTGATAGATAGATTAGATATTAGATAGTAAATAGGGCATTATGGTGGCTCAGTGATTAGCACTGTAGATAGATAGATACCTGAAGAGGGGAGGAGTGGCGACTATAATGTGAGGTAGCATGCTTGCAGAAAGAGGGTCCGATTAACAGGCTGCAGAGCCACTGTATTTAGAATAGTTTTCCCACAATTGCTGATGTGGTTTCTCTTAAAGAACCAGTTCTATGAATTTTTTCTAAGAATTGATTAATTGTTAAACTGCCCTGCAGAACCGTAACCAAAGCCACTAGTAAAATTGCTTTTCCTCATTGAAATTGAAACCACAGCACTCTCTAAAAAGGTGCATTTTACAACCACATTGTGTGAATGAGATTTCTTAACATAACGTTACCATCTAGCTGGTACTGGGCTCTACATGCACATAAACAATGCCTACATAATATGTTAGGTGACTGATACTACTACAATATATACTGGAATACACCCATCTAAAAAAGACATTTTCTTCTACAGTGAACACTTGGCCCGACTTGGGGTTGGCTGCTTAATAGTCTTTTGAAGTATGAAGTGTCACATATTTCATTATTCATGTTCTGCTCCATCCAGGGGCGGATTGAAAACGTAAATTTGCCCTGGAAAAAATACTAAAAGTGGCCCCGTTTTAAAGGCTGGTCAAAAATCATGGAAGGCAGGGCCAGCAATACCATATTGTGGCATATTATACCACCCAACAGAGCCAAATACCACAATCCATCACAAAATACTGCCAGCAGCACAAAATACATCCCCAAAAACTTCCACTGGCCGGCTGTGAGGAGGGCTCAGGTGGCCACCCGGGCATCGGCCCACCAGGAAATTTCCCTGTAAGGTCTGTGGCCATTCCTCCCCTGGATCCATCTGTAGGCCTAGAAGAGAGCTTTGAAAATGGCAGCTAGGTGCTTATTTAATTTGATATAGTTACTCCATTTTTAGATCCAGATCTTCGCTCAGCATTTAAGCCAATCATGCTTCTAGCTGTACAGTTACATCTCTAGAAGTCTAGAATGGAATATTAACATTTACAGAAATTGTAAGAAAAATATCAGATGAAAAGTGTCCAGTAACCTTACTTTTCTTTAAATCTCATTTCTGACATACGCTTGCAGATACAGTTCGGCATAGTCCTGTCCTAAATAATGAAATCAGTTTGTAACAAGTTATAAAGCAGGGATCGCGCCTGGTATTTGTGAGAAACATATCCACTGATTTCTTTCTTTTGATCTCTCAAGTTCATATAACCTGCCCACTACCTTTCAATAAATTATTTATATGAAAACATGAGGGTTTCCTTAATTTCAGATACTACATTTTTGATCAAAGCAGTATTCAGATGTCTCAGTATTCTGCCTGTTATACCGCACAACATATGGAAGTAATTCAGAATATTTGTTCATATAGGATCGATAAGAAAGTGGTGTGAAGTAGAACCAGCTTAGCTGCCCATAGCAACCAATCAGATTCCAGCTTTCATTTATCACAGCACCTTTGGAAAATGAAAGGTGGAATCTGATTGGTTGCTATGGGCAACTAAACCAGTTCTACTTTACACCAGTTTGAGAAATCTCCCCCATAGTGTATGTGGTGGTGTGGACATGAGGATTATATCATGTGATGCAAAGCAAACAATACTGGGTCTTCAGCAGTTACTGCGTACTGAACTGCAATTTTGTGATCATTTTCAGGAAGGGGTTTTCAGACAACACTCTTGTGCTTTAGGCATGTATTACACCAACAGATTATCTGACCAATCATTGGTCAAATGGCCGTTTACACACACAGATCTTTTATTATATGCTCCAACTATTGGTCTGATTGGACAGAAATTGGTCAGATAATCTGTTGATGTAATACAGTCCTTGGATACAAGGACACTGGTTCTTCACCAAAGTACCCATATGTTACCAGTCATCCTCCATTAAAGGGGCCGGGTATTTTAATATATCTTTTCCAGCACTAGGAGCCACAACTTACTAATACATTGAACAAATGACTTATAAATTGTTTTATGTAAACCCATCAATGCTCCCTCAATAAGTACAGTGCTGTGCTATGCTTCCACTTCCGGTGATGGGGGACATGTTACCCCACCAGTCCATGAGCGGCCTCTTTAGAGCCCATTCACACTGACTTTGAGACTGAAATGGCACCAACTCCAAACAGCCTCCTGTTCATTTCATTGGAAAGCAATAGGGATGAGCGAACTTACGGTTCGGTGTTCCAGTTATGTGACAATTCCATTATGGATTCCTGTACCCTGGACTATAACAGAATTCTATGGCGACATACACCACAGAAGCCTTTAAGAGGAATGCCATATCGCACTCCATCATAATAGAAGTCTATGGGCAGCATAACCCAAACTTGCAAACCAAGTTTGCTCATCCCTAGAAAGCATTGGACTGCATCGGAAAGAAGGAAGTAGCACTCCCATTGAAATGAATGGAAAGTGGCCAAAAGCTGCGCTGTAAGCTCAGTATGCGTCCATGTTGTTTTTGGTGCAAATCCGTGCCAAAAAACCCTATCAGAATATTCTCTTTTGAAATTAAGTATACACAAAAAAGTGCCTGATGTGTTTTTTAACAAGCTTTTTAATGCAGTTTTAATGTGGATTCCTGTACGTTTTTACAGTGGGAATTCTGGACACTGATTCTGAACGGATCATGTGTTAAAAATGGACAGGACACTTTTTTTCTGCAGTGCAGTTTATTAAACTGCAAGTGGGGAAAAAAAGTGAAGTTTGAATTAACATGCATGCATTTTTGGCGCAAAAAAATCTTGTGAGCATACCTAGGGTGTGTTCACATGACGGATTCTGAAAATCTGCCTATAAAATTCAGGGGATTTTTATGTGGTTTTTCAACCCTTTTGTCAGTACAAAACTGCATTTTTAGCTCCTGGTTTTGGCATGGATCTTCTGCAAAAACCATGCAAAAAACAAGTGGACACGTAGGGGTGTTTTTTTGACACTTTACATTCATTTCAATGGCAGATGATTCGGCCTCAGTTTAGGGCACGTTACTTCGTTTTTTCCACGCAGAAAAAAAAACAAGTACTGTTTCCCATTAAAAAGAATGGAAGGCTGTTTTGGGGCATTTTTAGTGATGATTTTGAGGCGGAAACGTGGCAAAATCAGCATGAAAAAAACTCTGTGTGAACTGGCCCTTAGAATAACACCGCACAGCAGTGCACATATCCTAGTTTTCTGTGCTGCACGCACTATGGTTCCTCCATCAGTAACCTTGTTAGGGCTGGAGCACAGCAAAAGATAGTATTTTAAATAACAGTGGCTGTCCCAGTACAAAGTATTACTGTATTACTGTTTTCTTTCCTTTTAGCAGCACAAAGACTAATATAAAGAGACGCTAAACTTGATGTCGATCTGGTAATGTGCTGTAAAGTCCGTGGAGAGACTGACTGTAGTGAGATTAATGGAAAATGTCTGCCCAATCCATGCTCACTATCCATTTCTCAGAAATTCACATATCCGTACTTCAGTCCTTATTATACACTGTAATTTTATAACCTGTGCACTTTAGTTAGTGCTCATTCAGAAAGGCATAATATATAGAATTTGCAGCCAGTGAATGAAGCCGGTGCCTTTGTGCAGCTGTATTTATGTCACCACCTTGCATATATGTAGAATGCAGAAATGTACCAGGTTTGGAGTTTGAGATCAAAGGCAAACGTCACACTGTCACTTCAGAATGCCGCCTACTATCCTTTTTGAAATACCACCTTAATTAGTTTCAGGAATTCATTTTTTTTTCCCCTCTTACAGCGCTGCTCTTTGGAGTCTTACTTTTGACTTAAATATCTCATGATAGTAAGAGCATAGGGCTCTCCATAAGTCAGATTTTCCAAATTTTACAGTTTTATTATATTTTTCACCATCTATGAACATTCATATAAAAAGTAGGCCTAGATGAGCACTAAACCTTTCGCAGTCACCCGGGTACCAAACGGACACTAAACTATATAACTGACTGTTTTCTTTCTGTGTAAATGGCCATTTTAGGCCAACTGTCCTTCTTTGACCACTTTTGATAGATACTAACCCCGCATCCCACAAGACCTGACACCTTGGAGGTACGTACTGTGGCACAGCCATCTAGCCATCACAGTGTACAGGGCATGTCATATTTGCAGACCTCCTGTCAGTTGCTCTGGAGGAGTAGGAGCATCTATGCATCATCCAGGCAGCCCTGTGATTTTGGTGGAAGCTTGTAACACAGCTCCCCTCAGAGTCATGGCTCCAGAATGCAGCTAAGGTGTTCACAAATGAACACAAACTATTGCAAGTATCCAGTATCAAGTGCAGGGATCAGCAACCTCCAGCTGTTCAGAAACTACAACTCCCAGAATGCTTTATTCACTTCTATGGGAGTTAGAAGAGAAGCCGAGCATGTTTGCATGCTGGGAGTTGTAGTTTCAAAGCACCTGGAGTGCTGAAGGTTGCTGATCCCTGCTCTAGTGTATATGATGAGGTTGGTCAGTCCAGACTGCTGTAAATGCTGCTGAATACTTTCTTTATTCAAGTAATAAGAAAAAATTTCCAAGTGTTTTTTTTTTTTTGTTAGCTCTGACCCCCTGCTCCTTCAGCTCTGCGGTGAGGTAAATGAACACTGGCCTTTGGGTTCCTTCACCCATAATAGCTGATTACGAGAGGTACAAATGAGCACAAGGTAGAACGAGAAAATGTGTCATCGGGAAATGACCTATTGTTTAAAGGGGTTCTCTGGGATTTACATATTGACGACCAGTCCTCAGGATTGGTCATCGATATGAGATCTACGGATGTGACTCTTGGCCTTCCTGGCGACCAGTTGTTGAAGGAAGCTGTGGAGCTGAACAGAACTCGGGTGAGTGCTGTGCCCTCCTCACAGCTTACCAAGCACAATGCCGTCCATTGGAATAGTGGCCTTGATTGGTATTGTAGCTCAGCCCCATTCACTTGAATGGGAATGAGCTGTGCCTAGGTCATGTGACCAGTGAACATAGCGTCACATGGCCTACGAAGATGCCTAAGCGCTCACGAAGTGCCGTGGCCTCATACAGCCAATCCTCAGGGTGTCAGAAGTCGGACCCATGATCTGATATTGATATTCTGAGAGTAGACTATAGATATCAAAATCCTGGAGAAACCCTGCAAATCGAATTTTTATGTGAAAGGAAATCTGTCATCACTTACTAGTAGAGGAAACAGTAGTCCACTGTAGATCAGTGCTTGTCTGCAGAGTCTGATGATATCTCTGGTATCTCCATATGCGCCAGCAATCTTTAGAAAAAAATGCTTTTTATAATATGCAAATTACCCCCTGGGGCAACAAGGGTAGTTCTGTTGCACCCATAGGCTCCGCTCTCTATCTGCTAGGCTGGGCCCTCACCACTGTGACAGACAGGCCAGGCAGTGAAAACATATTCACACTTGGCCCCAAAGTCTCTCGGGAGTACATTCAGCAAATGTGGAGTAAAGGGATGGAGATTGCTTTTCTGTCCGATGGTCTTCATCCCTTTATTGTGCATGTGCTGAATGCACTCCCACAAAACTTTAGGGCCAGGCCTAAATATGTTTTCACTGCCTGTCTGTCTCTGTCACAGGGATTGGGGCCTGGCATAGCAGACAGAGAGCAGAGCCTCAGGGTGCAACGACACTGCCCTCGTTGCACCTAGGTGGTAACTTGCATATTATAAAAAGCTTTTTTTCTACAGATTGCCGGCACATATGGCGATACCAGAGATATCATCAGACTCTGCAGACAAGCACCTATCTACAGTGTGCCACCGTTTTACCGGCTAGTTATTAATGACAGATTCCCTTTAGGGTCCATTCACCCGTCTGTAGTTCTGGGATCGCATCCATTCCGCAGTTTTGCGTTATTGGTGCAGACCATTTCATTTCACTGGGGCTGCGAAAGATGCAGACAGCACACTGTGTGTGTCTGCATCCTTAGTTCCGTTCCGCAGAGCCTCAAAAAAGATAGAGCATGTCCTGTTCAATACCTATACAAGAACAGGCATTTCTATCATAGGGCTGGCCATGTGCAAAACACTTACGGACGTGTGACTGGACCCTTGTACATATTTTGAAAGAAATTTTGGCGCATGAAATAAATTTTCACACTGGCCAATGAGTCTTATAATCGACACATCCTCTTCTCAATGATTCACCTCAAGACTACAGTTCCTGTGGTCCATGTGGCTGCTGTAAAGCTTTTCTCTGGATGCTCAGGCAAGATGTCTGCCCCCTATAATCAGAAAACAGACTAATAAATGTACAATCGCAAAATAAAAACACTTTAGAAAAAAGGATGTGTAGAAGTGTCTGGGTTTAATCTTGGTGATGTAACCCATCCGTCTCCACAATCCTAATGTTTATTCTTCTTTCTTAATGATTTTTTCTTTATTTATGACTCAGTGGATCTTCTTGTTCATTTCGGCATGGCCACGGCTTGCGGACCGCAAATCTACATACGGTCACATGCATGTAACCTAAGTTGCATTTTGTGAAAACTCGCAAAGCAGCCATTGTGAGTCGAGATGTGCTTCTGTAAAAGAACGCCGTGCTGCCATCCTCCCCATTACCATGGACGCGTGTCCCCAGTGCGTGACAACCGGCTTATCCCATATTTGCTAAATAATCTTTATTCAGCGTTCTATTAGATTCAACCTTCTTTCTCCAGCATTACTATAGAGAAATCCTCTAAAAGTCAGAAGACGGCCTGATTGATTTTGTTCTATTTATGTCCACTGCTTTGTCTATAGCAAGGTTTTGTTAATGCTACCAGACTTCAAAACTTGGAAGAATTTTATTTTATTTTTTTTTTGTTAAAAAAAATAAAATAATAGATGCCGTTTCTGGCATCCATATTAAAAATGGGTAATTTTCCTTATGGCCCCTGTCTTCCTGCTGGGTTGATAATGTTTTGATGTATTTTTCTTTTGCTCTGATGAGAGGTCTGCCGCTGGTGCAGTGACATATTCATTTGGATGAATAATTATAACTTGCACAATGTCAAGCTGAAGATGGTAGGGTTTTGTGCGTCATGACAAGTCTACTAGCCAGTGCAGGTGTCTCACAGCATGATCAGAAACAGCTAGTGTATTCTGGCTCAGAGGAGACATTTAGAGTGGTAAGAAATCAGCACCAAGGGCGATGCTGCCTCTGCTTCTGTTCCTGTGCAAGTCAAATAAATGCAAAGTGCTTCTCAATGACAAGTGTTCAAGCGTTCATTTCTGTGAGTTGTAGATTTTCTTTTAATTAACGGGATAATTTGTTATTCATTAAAGGTTTCGCCGCCTCGTCACGAAAGCCGAACGCAGACAATATTACTGCCCCATAAGAATAATTGGCCAAACACTCTGACCATGCATCACGGTGATACATATGTGGACTGAAAATGACTAATGGGGCCGCGCAACCCAAGATGCCCTAAAGTATGAAGGCCTGAAAAGAGGATCGTTGTAAATGACACTATCCTTTTGCCATCATTAATGCGACATTGTACCAGCTATGATTATTCATTGAAATGAATGTGTCAAAAGATGGCTTTGCTTAAAGGAGTGTCATTTCAGCTTTCACGTTTTTTTTTTTTTTTGCTGCGAAAAAAGAGAAAGGGAAAAGAAAATCACCTTTGTGTGTTGGTACTTGAATTAGGAAAAAAAAGGGAGCGCGCTCTACTAACACATTGAAAATTGAGTTATAGATCAGAAACGGCAAATCTGGCACGCCGTCATTTATTTTACACCGGAACTTTATATGATGGAGTCTAAAACTGAATGTCCACTTTTCTTTTGTTAATATACAAAACTCTGCTAATTAATCCTAATGATTGGAGGTGCGTTTTTCTGATACAGAGCTCCAAACCCCCTGCATAGAAATAAGGTTAAAATGGTACAATTCTGGCTGCCCTCTGCTACCACTAGAGGGAGCTTAGAAGTTATAGGGGTTCTCCAGGCTTTTACTATTGATTACCTATCCTCAGGATAGATCATCAATATCAGATTGTCGGGGATCTGTCACTATGACGCCGATATGCCGTCTCCCTTCTGTCTTCCTGTCCGCTGCTGCTGTCTGTGGTCATTGCAGCATTGGTGGTTTTGATTTTAGGTGTGTTAGGGCACTATTGCATTGAACAGTATATTTATTATGGGTGTGATGTTTTTAAAGGGAAATCCTGTACTACGTAATTGGTCCTGTGTTGTCTGAACCGTCCCTCACCCAACACTTATTATTCTGAGCAAATTGTATGCGATTCAAAGAGGTTCTCAGAGACTAGGAACCTATGGTCAGGGGCCAGGGATGGTACTAAAGTAATTTAAAAAAAATATTAAAAAATCACAATTGCTCCAGGTCCAGCGCTGAGCTCCGGTACCATCTGCTTCCAGTCACCACTGAACCGGAAGGAAGTGTAAAGTGCTGTCTACGCACACATCACCATCGCTGGCCAATCAGTAGCCTCAGCAGTGACCTATGCAAGAATAGGTCAGCACTGAGGCCGTTGATTGGCCTGGCAGCGGTGATGTGTGCGTAGATGGAATGTCACACCTCCGTTTCAGCAGGGATTGGAAGAGGCGAAAATAGGAGCCCGGTGATGGAACCAGACTGTTCTTATTATTTTGGCGCAATCCTTGCCCCCTGACTAAGGATTTCCAGCCTTGGAGAACCTATTTAAAAGGGAACCTGTCACATTGAACACGGTGTCTGAGCTGCAGCAGCAGGTTATAGAGCAGGAGGAGCAGAGCAGATTGATATATATAGTTTTATGGAAAAAGCTTCAATATAACTTGTATTTAGAAAAAAAAAGAGGAATTTCAGTCAGCACATCCCAGTGCGCAGGTGCACGTTGCTATGGCTAAATGCACAAGGAAAGGAAAATACATACAATGCAACGGCACACTGCCAACCAGATAAAGCACAAAATGCCATATTGATATGAAGTATTCTGGAGCTAATGCTATGCTTGTTTAGTAAATTTGAGATTCTTGGCAAATATATTTTGTACAAAATTATCTGAGTCCGTCCACCAAATCGTCAAGGTGATCTCTGTAGAACGGGAACCTAACACTATTTCCTACCTGTTATGTGCCAACCTTGGCTTCCGTATAATCAGGAGGTGTTGTGTCACGAGGGGGTAGACAAGGGTAGTGTGCCCTGAGCTAACCCCTCCTTCTCTCCCTGCCTACTTGCCTCAAACGGCCCTAGGTAGCCGCGGACAACCACGAAGGCGGTCCCTACACTGTATAAGTGCGCAGGAAGGGAGAGGGTACACAGGGACAGACAAAACACAGACGGAACAAACACAATGATAGATAGTCAGCAAGCCGGGTCAAACACAGGAGGTCACGTAAATACCGAGGGGTCAAGCAGAGAGAAGTCAAAAGTCCAAAGTCCGAAATCCAAATCCAAGTAAACAATCCAATAACTGAGAACGCACAAGCACTGATCAATGGTGTAAGCAAATCGCAGGCATCTGAGTGAGGCAGTTGCCATCTTTAAATAGCCCGCCCAGGATCATGTGATGTGGCCAGCATCACATGACCTGAGGCGGAGCAAGCTGTCCAAACAATATGTAAAGTAGCCATGTGGTGTGATCAGCACCACATGGCTAAACCCAAACAGAGAATTAACTCATGAAGTGCTGGCTGACAAGACCAGCACTTCAATTCCCTATTGCTCGTCTCTAGGGGGGCGGAGAGGTCCGGCGATGTCGTGCAGAGGGAGCGCGACGCCGACCTCGCGTGACAGTACCCCCCCCTTCACGAGGGGCCACCGGACCCTTACCAGCGGGAGCAGGCTTATCGGGATGCTGCAGATGGAAATTCCGAATGAGAGAGTCGGCATGCATCCTAGTCAACGGCACCCAAGATCTGTCCTCCGGTCCAAATCCCCTCCAGTGTACGAGGTACTGGAAGGAATTACGGACCCTCCTCACATCCAAGATTCTGGCAATCTCGTGTTCTACCCGTCCCGCTACCTCAACCGGAGGTGGAGGCTGTTCCTCAGGACCAACAGGAGCAACGTAAGGTTTAAGCAAGGACACATGAAACACATTATGGACACGAAGGGAGTCGGGCAAGCATAACTCAAACGAAACCGGATTGATCACCTTGGTGATCCTGTAAGGACCAATATAACGCGGTGCAAACTTGTAAGATGGAACCTTCATATTAAGATTCTTAGTGGATAACCACACCTTATCCCCAACCATAAAATTCACAGCCTTAGACCTCTTTCTATCAGCTTTAACCCTTTGAACCTCTTGGGCCTTTTCCAGGTTCGATTGAACCTGTGCCCAAACTGTGCACAGTTCCTGGGAGAAATCATTAACCTCTGGGACAACCGATGTAGATGGGAAAAAGGAGCCAAAACGTGGATGGAAACCCATGTTACAAAAGAACGGCGACACTCCAGAGGACGAATTGACACGGTTATTAATGGCAAACTCAGCCAGAGACAGGAATCTGACCCACACATGTTGGTTGTCTGCCACATAACATCTAAGATATTGTTCAACAGATTGATTGAGACGTTCAGTCTGACCATTAGTTTCTGGATGAAAGGCTGATGAAAAGGACAAAGAAATGTTAATCTTATTACAGAACGCCCTCCAGAACCTAGACACAAACTGTACCCCTCTATCAGAAACGATATTCTCAGGAACACCATGCAGTTTAACAATATTATCCATGAATATAGATGCCAAGACCTTAGCAGAGGGTAATTTACACAAAGGAATAAAATGACACATTTTACTGAACCTGTCAACTACCACAAAAATCACAGTCTTACCCTCCGAGCATGGCAAATCCGTGATAAAGTCCATGGACAAATGTGACCAAGGTCTACTAGGTATGGGTAAGGGATGTAACTCACCCATAGGTCGTCTCTTAGAATTCTTGGACCTGGCACAAGTGTTACACGCAGTTACAAAAGCTTGAATATCCCTGGAAATCGATGGCCACCAATACTGCCTCGAAATCAACTCCTTAGTGGCATGGATACCAGGGTGTCCACATAAAACAGAATTATGACACTCACCCAGCAGTCGTAAACGCAAATGAGCCGGCACAAATAATTTGTCATTGGGGGTACCAGTAGGAGCGAGATGCTGTCCTGCCGAGATCTCAGAAGCGAGGTCAGGTGCGGTGGCGGCCACAAAGATCTCAGCTGGAAGGATGGGTTCCGGAGGGGCGTCAGGAGGTTGATACGCCTGGAAACTTCGGGATAAGGCGTCCGCTTTAACGTTCTTGCTTCCGGGTCTGAAGGTAACAGAAAAATCAAACCGGGTGAAGAACAAAGCCCACCTCGCCTGCCTAGGGTTCAAACGTTTAGCGGACTCCAGAAACAATAAATTCTTATGATCCGTGAGGACCGTGACACGGTGTAATGCCCCTTCTAAAAAATGACGCCATTCCTCAAATGCCCACTTAATTGCCAATAACTCCCTATTACCGATATCATAGTTCCTCTCAGCAGGCGAGAACTTGCGGGAAAAGAAGGCGCATGGCTTAAGATTAGTTAAGGTGGAAGATCCCTGGGACAGTACAGCCCCCACACCGTCTTCTGATGCGTCCACCTCAACCACAAAAGGCCTACTCTGATCCGGCTGGATTAGCACAGGAGCATTAGTAAAACACCACTTTAACCTTTCAAAGGACTCAATAGCTGCAGGAGGCCAATTACCCAGATCGGCTCCCTTGCGGGTAAGATCAGTAATTGGCTTGACCACCAACGAAAAATTTTTAATAAATTTGCGATAAAAGTTCGCAAATCCCAAAAATCGTTGGAGCGCCTTCAGGGAGGACGGTCGCACCCAATCAAGGATGGCCTGCACCTTGACAGGATCCATTTTGAACGAGAAAGGGGTCAAAATGTATCCTAAAAAGGCCACCTCCTGAACACCGAAGATACATTTCTCCCCTTTGACAAAAAGCTTATTTTCACGCAAAACCTTCAGTACCTGTCTGGTGTGGGAGACGTGGGATTCCCAATCAGCAGAGAAAATAAGAATATCGTCAATATAAACAATCATAAATCTCCCAATAAATGCTCTGAAAATATCATTAACAAAATTTTGGAAGACGGCGGGTGCATTACTCAACCCAAAGGGCATTACTAAGTACTCATAATGACCTTCAGGGGTGTTGAATGCCGTCTTCCATTCGTCTCCCTCTCTGACTCTGATCAGGTTGTATGCCCCCTTCAAATCTAATTTAGAGAACCAGCAGGCACCCTGAACCTGATTCAGTAAATCAGGGATAAGGGGCAGCGGGTACCTGTTCTTAACCGTGATCTTGTTTAGTTCCCGGTAATCAATACAGGGCCTCAATCCTCCATCCTTCTTGCCAACAAAGAAGAAACCTGCCCCCATTGGAGAGACTGAAGGCCGAATGTGACCCTTGGCCAGGCTCTCCTTAAGATAATCCCT
Organism: Rhinella marina; assembly: GCA_900303285.1. Lineage (NCBI taxonomy): Eukaryota > Metazoa > Chordata > Amphibia > Anura > Bufonidae > Rhinella > Rhinella marina. The sequence continues at coordinate 176,283 of ONZH01026435.1, read as the reverse complement.
CATACATTGTCGCTCAGGAGTGGAGAGATTATAAATGCGGCCCTTGGGATACTTGGATCCCTCCATTATGTCAATGGCACAATCGTACTGCCGGTGAGGAGGAAGGAAATCAGTCTCCGACATGGAGAAGACATCCGAAAATTCTCTGATAAATTCGGGTAGGACGAGAGACTCCGCGGTACCTCCTAGCTGCAGTACAGATTTGCAACAATTGACACAATCATGTCCCCATTTTTCTAATTCACCTGCTGGCCAGTTGATCACAGGGTTGTGAGCCTGTAACCATGGCAGCCCTAACACGAGGTCAGCAGGTAAATCCTTTAAAACCAGAAAGGAACAAGTCTCAGAATGGGAGATTCCCACAGTTAGGGTGACGTCAGGAGTACAAAACTCCACTCTCCCATTGCGCAATGGGGTGGAGTCGAGGGCCACAATTTGAATAATCTCCCTTAGAGGGACTATCGGTATACCCACTGATTGTACAAAATCGAAATTAATAAAATTAGCAGCGGAACCACAATCAACAAATGCTTGACCAACCCCCTTAAGTTGATCATAGGTAACAGAGATAGGTAGTAAAATTTTTCTCCTTACCACCGCTGGAGTTACCTTACTCCCCGCTGGGGATCTCCTAGAGGGCGGAAGCTTGGGACACTGCTGGAGCCAATGGTTCATCTCACCGCAGTAAAAGCAGGCTCCCTTCAGACGTCTCTGTTCCCTTAAGGTTCCTCCTAACTGCATGGGCTCCTCCGGAACCCTGGTGGAAGATGGACCTGGCATAGGATTCTCAGGCAGGATGGCCACAGGAGGAGTGCTTGACCGTTCCTTCCGTCTCTCTCACCCGACGGTCCAACCTGACTGCTAGGGTCATGGTCGCTTCTAAGGAGTCAGGAGTAGGATAGCCCACAAGAAGGTCCTTCAGTTGGTCAGAAAGCCCTGCCCTAAACTGGCTTCTTAAAGCCGGGTCATTCCAACCAGAAGAAACACACCACCTCCTAAACTCCGCACAATAATCCTCCACAGGACGGTTACCCTGCCGAATGTCCCTGAGCTGGGCTTCAGCAACAGCCGTCAAGTCAGGCTCCTCATACAGTAACCCAAGAGCCCTGAAAAAGGCGTCCACCGTCTGACGGCTAGGGGAGTCTGGGGGTAACGCAAATGCCCACTCCTGCGGATCACCCTGCAGCAGAGAAATAATTATTTTGACCCGCTGCTGCTCGGTGCCCGAGGAATGAGGACGTAGATCAAAATAGAGCTTGACACTCTCCTTAAAGGAATTAAAAAATTTTCGATCTCCAGAAAACCGATCCGGCAGCTTAATATGAGGTTCCACACTAGGATTGGAAGTGGAAGGGGCCACTACTGAGGAGGATAGTAGCTGCTCCTGATGTTGGAGCCTATCAGCCAGGCCCTGCAGAGCTTGAGCCATACCCTGGACCTGCTCCGTGAGGGCCCGCAACTGATCCATAAGTTGGGCCTGTGATTCTGTCACGAGGGGGTAGACAAGGGTAGTGTGCCCTGAGCTAACCCCTCCTTCTCTCCCTGCCTACTTGCCTCAAACGGCCCTAGGTAGCCGCGGACAACCACGAAGGTGGTCCCTACACTGTATAAGTGCGCAGGAAGGGAGAGGGTACACAGGGACAGACAAAACACAGACGGAACAAACACAATGATAGATAGTCAGCAAGCCGGGTCAAACACAGGAGGTCACGTAAATACCGAGGGGTCAAGCAGAGAGAAGTCAAAAGTCCAAAGTCCGAAATCCAAATCCAAGTAAACAATCCAATAACTGAGAACGCACAAGCACTGATCAATGGTGTAAGCAAATCACAGGCATCTGAGTGAGGCAGTTGCCATCTTTAAATAGCCCGCCCAGGATCATGTGATGTGGCCAGCATCACATGACCTGAGGCGGAGCAAGCTGTCCAAACAATATGTAAAGTAGCCATGTGGTGTGATCAGCACCACATGGCTAAACCCAAACAGAGAATTAACTCATGAAGTGCTGGCTGACAAGACCAGCACTTCAATTCCCTATTGCTCGTCTCTAGGGGGGCGGAGAGGTCCGGCGATGTCGTGCAGAGGGAGCGCGACGCCGACCTCGCGTGACATGTTGGTTCCTTGTAGTATAACTTGTATTTAATGCATTTAAATTCCTGCTTTGAAGTTAAAGAGACGGTCCTATAAGTGATTGACAGCGATCTCTGTATACACAGTCATAGAGGGAAGGCTGTCAATCTCTGATAGGACCGACCCCAGGATGATCAGTAATCCTGTATTGTATGTATGTGTGTGTATCCTTATAAAACTACCGTATATATCGATTTGTTCAGCTCCTCCTTCTCTATAACACGCTGCCTGTAGATTACATCACATTTTAGGGTGAAAGGTTCCTTTTAATTAAATCTCATCCACACGCTGGGGGAAGGGGGGGAAGGCATTCAGCTGTGGCCATCCACTGCGGATTTAACCCTTTGCAACGCAAATACATGTCTGTGTGAAAGTCTGCATCCAGCTCCCAGATTTTGCCGCACCAATTTACATCCCATGTGGACGTAGCCTGAGACACATTGCTAATTACGGTGTATTGCGTTTACCCTGTTTCCATTTGTCTAATACTTTATTTTAAAGGGGTTACCCCACAAATTTAAAACTTTTTCGCTTCTGATATTACCTGGAAGACTTGCTTCCCTTTCTGTGGGTAGGCAGCAATCCATCAAGTACCTGCGTCTCCCAGGATGCAGAGAGAGCAGGGAAGCTACTGTACTGAGTATGTTAGTCCACCTCTGAATGTAGGAGGTGGACCAGAAAGATAAACAGCAGGGGGCGCTAGAAGAGATGAAAATATGATGCACATAAAAACACTATATTTTATTGCATGTACCATATATTGCAATAATACTTCATTTAAAAACTGCTATACCCCCAGTAATAATAACATCCTATATTGTGCTCCAGGTAATAAAGCCTGTATAGTGTCCCCAGAAAATAATGTCCCCTAATATGTCCCTGTAATAGAAATGCCCCTACAGTTCCTCCCCAATAGCAATGTCCCCAACACTACCCCCATATAGTGTTTGCCCTCACACAGTAATTTCCCCCACACTGCCCTCACAGTAGTAATCCCACCCATAGTAATTTGCTCCTACACTGCACCCATATAGTAATTTGCCCCCACATAGTAATTTGCCACACACCGTCCCCCATGTAGTAGTTTGCCCCCCCATGTAGTAGTTTGCACCCCAATGAGGTGGTTTGCCCCCACACTGCCTATCCTGTTGTAATTTGCCCCACACTGCCCCCATGTAGTAGTTTAATCTCACACTCCTCCCCATATAGTAATTTGCCTCCAATGTCCCTTCAGTAATATGTCCTTCTGTGACCTCAGTATTGTCCCCCAAAGTTGGCACACAAAAAAAAATAAATAAATAAAATAATAGCTAATACTTACCTATGTCCTGGTGCTCACTCACAGATGGTACGGGCCAGGATGAGGCTGGTGCACACACGTCACTGTGCTGCGCCCTGGCACAGGTGCGCAATGACGTCCACCTGCGTCGGGATTTTACTACCACATGGGCCTCAGACCTACTAAGCCTCAAGCCTATAGTAGTGATTGTTGGCAGGGCAGGGAACTATGCACTCCCATGCCCTGCTGTAGTATGTGGGCATTTGGGTTGACGTTGGGTCCCCCCAGTGATGCCAAGCCCGAGGCTGCTGACCCGAACGCCATTATTATAATCCTCCATTGGTCACGGCATCATCTCAGCCATGGTGCAGCTGTGCAGTGGCAGCTATGTGAGATGGCACCCTGAGGGTAAAGTCACATGCAGCAGCTGGACCATGGCTGAAACCAGCATGTGGTTTTACTTCAGGTCTGTGCGATATAGCATTCCTCAAAGCTCTGTTTATTGCATACTAGCAGGATGACCCCTTTAAGACCTCCGACCATTCACTGTGGCAAAAAAAAAAAAATTAAGAAGCCACCTGGAAGGGGGCTAATACTTGTTGAATGCATTCTATTTGTATATCTTTACCAAAGCTTACATTTTAATCTAGGTTCAGAGAAAAGCAACTGCAAATGGATTTTTTTTCTCCTTTTGTCTCTTTAATGTATTCAATAGAATGGGAATAAAAGTGATTATAAGCAAATTTATGTCAGCCGTAAAGAAAAGGTAAAGAAATGAAAAAGCAACTTTTGCAGACATATGAAAATTACACTATTAATTTTAAGTGTCCTCAAGCACGTGAAATCACATTCCAGGGAATGTGTGAAAATTATTAAAAAATGGAAATCCTGGTACTTACGATGAGGGCTTTTATGGCGGTTAAGTGACTGACATTATCATATCTTTTCAGGTATTAAGTTAAAAAAGGCCTCTTCAAAGTAATAACTGTTGCATGTTTTACACAGGTACTTGTTCCGAATTTGTTACAAGTGCTTCTTCTCTATTAATGTAGTTCTATGTCACCAGAACAAATCTGAAGTTTCCTTTTAGTGTTTACCTTCATTGATGAGACTTGCTTGAAGCAATGTCAGCCACAGAAGTAAAAAACAGGAGGTCAGAGTGATAATTAGCGCATACCGTAGCAAGAAAAGGTCCCTGACAACATTTTGACAAAAAATTTTGTGCTTATGCTCGACCCATAAGTTATATTTAAATGATATTTATTTTAGTTGTGCCAAAATATCCGTTCATGTAAATGGTTAAAAAAAATGAATATTCCAACTTTAAAACAATGCAACATTTTACATACTACTGATGTTCATTATGGTTAAATGAGTAACGTAAGATTTAAAGGACTCTAAACCTAGAAATGAATGATAAAGAGGAGATGCGTCCGTCCCCAGTGTTTATCGGTCTGCAGGACTTTCTGTGTGTTCCTGCTCTTACAGAGTGTTTAACCCCTTCATGACCAGGCAATTTTTTGTGGGGTTTTTTTTTTTCATCCCGGCCTTCCCAAAGCCGTAACTTTTTTATTTTTCCATTTACTTAGCCGTAAGAGGGCTTGCCTTTTGTGGGGCAAGTTGTGCTTTCTAATGGCACAGTTTATGGTTGCATACAATGTAGTGGAAAGCAGGAAAAAAAAATCCAAATGGGGTGGAATTATAAAAAACAAACACAATTCTGACACAGAAAAACTGACCTGTTACTTGTATTCTCCGGGTCAGTACGCTTACAATGATGCCACATATGTATAGTTTTTCTCGCATTTTAATACTGAAAAAAAACTTTGGAAAAAACTAAAAAATTTTTCTTTCCATCGCCATATTCTGACCCCATAACTTTTTATTTTTATGTGTACAGGGCTATTTTTTTTGCAGGGCGAGCTCTACTTTTCATTGATACCATTTTGGAGTGTGAATGACTTTTTGATCACTTTTTATTTATTTTTTGTGGGAGGTGAAGCAACCAAAAAAACAGTGAATCGACCATTTTGACTTTTTTTTCCCGTTTTGCTGTATGGGATATTTTTATATTTTAATAAATAATAGTATGGGTAATTTCACATGCAGTGATGCGCTTGATGTTTATTTTTGAATTGTTTATGTATTTTTACAATGTATATTGTGTGTGTGTGTATGTAAGTATGTGTATATATATATATATATATATATATATATATATATATAATCTCCTTATATCATAAAAATGAGTTTCTGTCTATCTGTCTGTCTGTTCTTTATGCGCGACCAAACTACTGGACCGTTTTTCAGCAAATTCGGCACACAGGTACATCAGGTGTCTGGGAAGGTTTTAGACCGGGTCTCAGCTCTCTGAGAGATTCCCAAAATATGACCTGCATTAGCCAATATTAGCCTGGGAGCCTTTCTCTTCAAATCCCAACTGTCATACTCTCCACAGACACACACAGATTGAGTGCAGGTTTCCATGACAACACAGCCATTTCTCTTCACTGCTTTAAAGGGGCAGAGTGCTGTGGATGACACTGTTAAAGGGTTTTTCCGGTTACCATAAATATAACTTATGATTTAGACTAATTTTAGACTAAGACCGTTCAGTAATAATAAAATATGTTTTCTTCCACTGCTACCCAGTAAATTATCATGGCATCGACCTGTAATTCAGGCCACCCTCAAAAGAAGGACTTAAAACCCCCGCCCCAGGTCTCACTAAGCCACGCCCCAGCCCTGTCAGGCCACGCCCCCAGACCCCCCCCCCACACATGGGGATTGAAAAAATGAAGGTAAAAATCAACTACTGTCAGCTGCAGGGATGGGTGGGAGGGTGACTTTCTGTATGCAACGACACACAGAAACATTAAATGATTCTGATAGTGTATAATTTTTATTTATTTTTTTTACACTTTTCAGTAGTTCCCCTGGGAACCTGAATCAGCAGATTTCTTCTCTCATATACTCCACTGTGTACTCCACACAAGGAAATCTATAAGAACTTACGTGCGGCAGCCTCAGAGTATTCAGGAGGACCGAGGCTGTCGCACACACCATCCAGCTCCCCTGATCGTCACTAGGGGGAGCCACGCGCGGCCAGGAGCAGTTGTCCTGTTTTTGACCTCCCACATTTGTCCACAGCATCTGAGGGGTGAAATACGTTTGATCAACGTTATTGTATGAATAGTTCAGTATATGATATATGAAAGAAAGTTATTAACCAGCTCATTATTTTACCTCACAGTCCAGATCTCCAACAGTGCAAATAACTCTTGGAGAAAAACACATTGGCCACAGGCAGTTTGCCTGTGCACGGCAGTCTGCAGCTTGCTATGCACTGTAATACATAGAATCTGCAGAAGCCAAATGTTGCAAATGTTAAAGGGGTTGTCTGAGTTATTTTTTTGTTCTTTATATGTTTCTAACTTGTCAGGTATAACAACTTTCCCATATACTTTGTGTTTCTAAAGCTGCTGGTTTCTCAGAGTTGACTGAGGGTCACATGACCTGTGATGTCACCTTATCTCCCTGGTCTGTGATGTTTCGTGTACAAGCCTCAGAGTTCAGATAACAGTCTATACACGAGACGTCACTGGCCACGCCCCCTTTCTTTGCCGGGCTCCTTCTATCTGCTCTCTCCCTGGATTCCTTCAGATAAAACATTAACCCCTTCAGCCAGAACACACTGAGGGCTCAAGGCTTTATAACAAATAGTAGCTGCAGCAGTGAGAGGAGACAAATGCTGGGCAAGGAGCTATAGAGGAATTGTACAAGAACAGGTAGGGAGAATTTCCTGTGTGTATCAGCAGTGTCATTGTACAGCTGGGACTTGTAGTCCTACACAAACAACATGCTGCTGAGTATCCCAGCAGGCAGACATGTACTCACAGCACTTATATTCACTGCCTTTGCAGAGAAGGGGGGAGGGGCAGAGATTGTTATTACTGCATGTAAACAAAGGCCAGAAGAGAACCAGGGAAATGAGGAAATATAGATTTGTTTTGCCTAAAATTTGCTGAACTTAGGTATATATTGCTACCCATCAGATTAACAGTGCTATATTTTTTTTTCCATAACTTGGACAACCCCTTTAATAAAACCTTATTGCAAACATGTTTTTTAGCCAAATGATATAAGTGCTCCCAAAGGAGTCAAGCTTTTGTTTGCTTTTCATGTGGTTACTGCTCTATAAAGTCTGTGAGGGACGTTTACTAAACCCCACTATCGTAGTGTAAAAAAGTCACACATTATGGCGCACACAATATGTTCACCACAATTTGTGACCTTTTAGGCCTCTCGCTGCTTTTTTGAAGTGTTGGGAAAAAGCTTTGTGAAAGGGGAGGGGCATCATGGCCTGATGAATTTACTATAACTATAGCTGACGTCTACGCCAGCCTAGGCTTTAGTTTCTGGCGCATGGCAGGCCAAATATGCATCTAATTTATTAAAAGGCATCTGCTTCTTAATAATTTAGGCCCATCTCACAGCAGTGCAGGGAGATCAAGACTGACATGTGGGTACGCCAGTCTTGATAAATCTCCCCATTGTTTTTTATAGTTGGATGTTTCTTCTCCGCATTATGTGTGTCATTAAATCGTTGTGCAACTTTCTTAACAGAGTAATATACAGGACATATACAACCAAGTTTTGTCTACCTTGGAGTTACTGAAAAGTTTTTGGGATACATTAGATGAAATTGACACAAAAACATGGGTACTCGAACCAGAAAAGCCAACTCGTAGTGCTACCATGAGAAGAATTGCAATTGGTGAGTCGTTATTGATAAAGTTTTAATAGGAATACTATAGGAATAGCATAAAATAGAGTTATAAGAATAGATAATCCAGAATTGTCATGAATAAATGAATAAATACAATTTTTACTGAAATAGGCAGGCCAGGAGTGGTGATAGATCCTCTAAAGGGGTTTTCCCAAGATCAGATTATTGATGGAACAGACTCAGGATAGGCCATCAGTATCTGAAGTAGAGGTCTGACTCTCAGCACCCCTGATCGGCCATTTTTCACATATCATTTATTGATTATCCAAAATAGAGGAGACACATTTTGAATGTGGAGAAATGAAAAAAAAACATGAATATATAATATTTGCTGATAAATACTTTAGTGTGAACTTTAACACCAGTATTATACCATTCAAATTGGTACTGTCTGGTGGTAAATCTATGACTGGTTTGCAACAACGTCAATTGCCAGTACATATGGTTATAACTCAGGATTCCTATGGTGAGCCACATGTGCCTCCCAAGCCACTGGTTGGGGACCACAAGGGTTTAAGTGGGCAGGATCAGAGGTTCCACCACGTCATGGTGTGCCAAGGGGGTTACATAAAGTTTATGATATAAATAATATGCAGGATTGTAGCATTATGTTACATGTAGTCTGTTATTAAGGCTGTTTTCCATTTGCAGGTAACAATGTGTCCATCACAATTGACCTGGATCCAAGACATCCGACCATGCTTCCAGAATGTTATTTCCTTGGAGCAGAGCATGGTTGGTATTTGACTAAAAAAGCATTTTGAGTCGTCTTTTGTTATTTTTTATTTCTGCCTAATTGTACCAGAATTGTCTTTTTTTTTTTTTTTTTTTTTTTTAACGGGAAAGTAGAAATCTAGTTAAGTAAAAGTAAATACAATCACAGAAAAAAACGTGGTCTAAAATGGCAGAAAAGTGCTCAGACCCCATATGCTGTTGCGCATATCAAACCGGGGGAGCAATTCCTGCACATGTGGTCTGTTGCTAACAGCAATCCCCAGCAAAAATGCATACAATGGATGATACCTGCAGCGGACCACGTGTACCACAAAACCATCCTACACAAGGTAACAAATTGTGTGGATGTGGCGAACTATAAAATCAAACAATCACTAGTAGAGGTGCACTGCGGCGGTAATGCAATTGACAATATATGGCTAAACCCTCACACCGATGTTAAAATGAGACTTTCGCCAATATATTCTTATATCAAGAACATACCGGAGCCCGAGCACCGCGTCAAGGTATCTTAGAGTGGCTCGGGACCTAACACTAACCTACCTTGCCGTTGGGCAATTGCGGAAGGAGCATATAGGCCGACACACAGCAACCTACTCCTAGTTACCTCCAGCGTGAAATCACACATACAATGGGAGGAGACTATGAGCCCCACCTACTAATGACTCATGTGACTCAGGCTACACAGGTGCACCAGAATGTTACCATAAGATGTAAGTAATGGTACACTCAGACCTGGAGTTGCCACACCTCCAGGTATAAATGTTCAAATTAGGGTTGTCACGATACCAGAATTTTGAGTTCGATACCGATACGTACAAAAGTATCACGATACTCGATACTGATACGATACCTCGCCAAAATAAAGAAGAACCTATTAATGCCACCCTGGCCCTTATCTGTGCGCCCCTCACACCCCCCCCCCCAGACCTTGCTTTTGACCCTGCTCTGTGCACCACCCTGGCCCTTTCAATGCAGCCCCTGGCTCTTATCTGTGCCCCTTTGGCTGTGCCTACCTGGCCCCTGTCTGCACCCCTGGGATCTGACCCTTGTCTTTGTACGCCTCTTCCTGGTCTGCGCCCCTGGGCCCTTATCTGTGCCCCACTCCCTCTTTGTCTGTGCCTCTCTGGTTGTCGTCTCTGCTGCCCCCTGTGTGCGCCACCCTGGCCCTTATCTGTGCACCCCTCACCCCCCCCTTCCCCCCTAGGACCTTGCTTGTGACCCTGCCCCTTACCCCTTATCTGTGCACCACTGGCCCTTTTCAGTGTAGCCCCTAGCCTTATCTTGGTCCCCCCAGGCCTTGTTTGCACAGGTGTACTGTGACATCACTGTGTTTATTATCCCTGTACTGTGACATCACTGTGTTTATTATGCCTGTACAGTGACATCACTGTGTTTATCTCTGTACTGTGACATCACTGTGTTTATTATCCCTGTATGGTGACATCGCTGTGTTTATTATCCCTGTACAGTGACATCGCTGTGTGTATTATCCCAGTGCAGGAAGAGGTAAGTGGTCCGTGTTTGTGTGTTTGTTTTCTATTTTTCAGGGTCGTGAATGCAGAGGACTACATCGGATTCGGTGGACTACGTCGGACCAGCTTTTTTTTTTTTTTTTTTAAATAAAATGGTCAAACAGGGGTCTGGGGGAGTGTTTATTTCAATAAAATGTTTTATACTTGTGTGTGTGTATTTTTTTTTACAATACTACAGTTTTAGTAATTACGGCTATCTACAGACGGCCCTGATTACTAATACTGGGCTTAGTGCTTGCCGGTATGGCAGGCCAGCACTAACCCCAACATCTATTACCTCGGCACCCACCGCCACCAGGGGTGCCGGGAAAAGCCGGGTACCCGCAGGACCGGACCTTCTAAATTGAGGGTCTGGCTCTGGGGCGGCTGCAGGCTGGTACCATTAGGCTGGGAAGGGCCAATAACCGTGTCCCTTCCCACCCTGGTAGTGGCAGGCTGCCGCTGCTGGTTGTATCTGGCTGGTGAAGGAAAAAAGGGGGGGACCCCACGCCTTTTTTTTTTTAAATAATGAAATTTTTGAAAAAAAAATGGCGTGGGGTCCCCCCTTTTTTTCTTCACCAGCCAGATACAACCAGTAGCGGCAGCCTGGCACTACCAGGGTGGGAAGGGACACGGTTATTGGCCCTTCCCAGCCTAATGGTACCAGCCTGCAGCCGCCCCAGAGCCAGACCCTCAATTTAGAAGGTCCGGTCCTGCGGGTACCCGGCTCTTCCCGGCACCCCTGGTGGCGGTGGGTGCCGAGGTAATAGATGTTGGGGTTAGTGCTGGCCTGCCATACCGGCAAGCACTAAGCCCAGTATTAGTAATCAGGGCCGTCTGTAGATAGCCGTAATTACTAAAACTGTAGTATTGTAAAAAAAAAAAAATACACACACACCAGTATAAAACATTTTATTGAAATAAACACTCCCCCAGACCCCTGTTTGACCATTTTATTAAAAAAAAAAAAAAAAAAAAAGCTGGTCCGACGTAGTCCTCTGCATTCACGACCCTGAAAAATAGAAAACAAACACACAAACACGGACCACTTACCTCTTCCTGCACTGGGATAATACACACAGCGATGTCACTGTACAGGGATAATAAACACAGTGATGTCACCGTACAGGGATAATAAACACAGTGATGTCACAGTACAGGGATAATAAACACAGTGATGTCACAGTACAGGAATAATAAATCTCAGATCAACACATTGTGCCCCCATCAGACCTCAGGTCAGCGTCTTGTGCCCCCATCAGACCTCAGATCAGCGTCTTGTGCCCCCATCAGACCTCAGGTCAGCGTCTTGTGCCCCCATCAGACCTCAGGTCAGCCTCTTGTGCCCCCATCAGACCTCAGGTCAGCCTCTTGTGCCCCCATCAGACCTCAGGTCAGCCTCTTGTGCCCCCATCAGACCTCAGGTCAGCCTCTTGTGCCCCCATCAGACCTCAGGTCTGCCTCTTGTGCCCCCATCAGACCTCAGGTCAGCCTCTTGTGCCCCCATCAGACCTCAGGTCAGCCTCTTGTGCCCCCATCAGACCTCAGGTCAGCCTCTTGTGCCCCCATCAGACCTCAGGTCAGCCTCTTGTGCCCCCATCAGACCAGCCTCTTGTGCCCCCATCAGACCAGCCTCTTGTGCTCCCATGTGCCCCCATCAGACCTCAGGTCAGCGAGTTGTGCCCCCCCTCAGACCTCAGATCAGCCCACCCAGCCACTTTTAAAAAATCATACTTACCTGTTCTGGCCGCCGCCGCTGTCCTCAGGTTCCCCGCTCCACTCTCTTGCCTGCCGGCGCTCACTATGACCTGACGCTGCGTCAGGTCATAGTGCGCGCCAGGGAAGACGGTGGAGCGCGGAACCAGTGAGGACAGCGGCGGCCAGAACAGGTAAGTATGATTTTTTTTTTTAAGTGGCTGGGACCTGGGTGGGCTGATCTGAGGGGGGTGCGGGGGCCCTGGCAGCGCGGCAGCACGGCAGGCAGATATTAGAACATGGGGCAACGCATTAAAGTGATGCGCGCGCCATGTTCTAAGTATCGGACTGCAAGAAAACTCGGTATCGAGCTTCGGTACCGCACTAGGTACCGAAACCGTACCGAGTTTTCGATATATCGTGCAACCCTAGTTCAAATACAATCACAGAAAAAAAAAGTGGTCTAAAATGGCAGAAAATTGCTCAGACGCCATATGCTGTTGCGCATATGCAATTCCTGCACATGTGGTCCGTTGCTAACAGCAATCCCTAGCAAAAATGCATACAATGGAGGATGCCTGCAGCGGACCATGTGTACCACAAAACCATCCTACACAAGGTAACAAATTGTGTGGAGCAATTGCTCCTTCCGAGCCACTCTGAGATACCTTGACGCGGTGCTCAGGCTCTGGTATGTTCTTGATATAAGAATATATTGGCGAAAGTCTCATTTTAACATCAGCATGAGGGTTTAGCCATATATTGTCAATTGCATTACCGCCGCAGTGAACCATTATTAGTGATTGTTTTAAGTAAAAGTAAACACTGCTTAAATAACTTTCCTACTGTTAATTATATTATTACTTACAGTGGTACAGCCCTTAAAAGAGAAGCTGAACAGCAAAGTACATCTATGGTAAGTATTATTTGCCGGTATAGTCTCTAATGTAGGGTACAGAACTTGTCAGTTCATACTTTTACTACACATCTTCATATTTGTCACTTCTAGACCCCTGTTAAAATAAAGGTAGGAAATAAGAATATCTTAAATTAAGGCTTCATTCGCATGTAATTTTATGTTTGTGTGATTTTGGTGGTAAAACCAGCAGGTGTTTTTTACAGATTTTTTTTCAAGTTGCTTTGCTGCCTTTTTTAGTTTTTTTTTTTTTTTTATACTGTATACTTGCAGGTGTTTTTCCTAGCATTTTTCAACTCCCATAGAGATTCCCATAGGAAAATTACCCTCCCAAAAAACAACAAACTTGAAGCATACTGTGCTGTCAAAAACGCAAAAAGTGTACCTGTCTCATAATTTTTCAGAATAAGCTGTCGTATGTATGCCTGAGGAATAACCCTATTTATGGCCATTATATTGCCTGTGTCTGGCATTTTTAGCAGTTTTCTCTCTGCAGTCTGTTTGTTTTAATTTTTTTTAATGCAAGTAGCCATTAAAACAGGCATGTCAGAAGTGGTGACAAGTCCTCTTTAATGGAGGACATTAGACAGCACTCTCAGCAGTTTAGATGTAAATCCAGCTGTGAAGTTAGACAGTAAATCACTTATAAACAGCAGCAGTCTCTGTTTCAGCTTCTCTGCCTGTACCTGTCTCTAGCAGCCTCTTTATTCTCCTTTGATTTGTATGTAATCTGATCCTCCAGTGAGCAGTCAGAAGAAATTATCTTTGATGAGCTATATTACAAACTTTCTTCTAACCAAACTTCTAGCACTATAGTTTGTTTCGTTAGACTGTATGGGGTCCTGGTGATATTAGATATACAGATATGCATGGGTGCAATATCGGCATGTGAATGAGGTCTAAGGTTGGTGTATGTTACATGGTCATTTTTTCTTTATGTTGGGAAGTGGGAGCAAACCTGTTCTGATCTTGCATCACATTTAAAGGTATTGAAGGGTTTTCCAAGGGTAATAAAAATTGGCCCACATCTCATTCTTGTTTATAAGGCTGTGCAATGTTGGCAGTAGTGATGTCACCACAGTAGGCTGTGCTTAGCTGGCCTTACTTGACTTTTTGCTGCACTGGACCACAAGTCATTACACAGACTTGTAAATAATTATGCAGTGGGGGAATCAAACAGCTACTTAGGCCCAACTAAATGTGTTTTTTTTTTTTCAGTTGAAGCCTTGTCGGTTCATTATAAGTATTCTGTTTTCACCAAAAACAGATAACTCCAGCAATACTATGGAGATACTTTGTAACTGCAGCGATCCATCATTTGTTAATGTTTACCCTACTGCTTGATTTAACCCTTTCTACCCCGGAGGTTTTTTCGGTTCTGCATTTTCGTTTTGCGCTCCCTGCCTTCAAACAGCCATAGCTGTTTTATTTTTCTGTTCACATAGCTGTATGAGGGCTTCTTTTTTGCGGGACAAGTTGTACTTTCCAACGCCACCATTTATGGTGTAGTGGGTAGCGGGAAAAAAATTCCAAATGGGGTGAAATTGCAAGAAAACCGCTATTCCGCTACAGTTCTATGGGTTTCTTATTTACAGCGTTCGATGTGCATTAAAACTGACTGGTTACTTTCATTCTACTGGTCAGTACGAATCCGGCAATACCTAATATGTATAGTTTTTCCTGCGTTTAGCTGGTGATAAAATAATTAGAAAGTTGCCCTTTTTTTTTTTTTTTTTTTCCTTGTCATATCTTGACCCCCTATAACTTTTTGGTATTTATGTGTATGGAGCTGTATGGGGGCTCATTTTTTGCGGGGCGGTCTGAAGTTTTTATTGATACCATTCTGGGGTGTGTATGACTTTTTGATCACTTTTTATTTCATTTTTTTTAGAAAAAAAAAGCGACAAAAAACAGCGAATCGCCATTTGGACGCTTTTTTCCGCCACACAATTCGTCGTATTGGAATTTTTTTTTATATTTTAAAAGTACGGGCGTTTTCTGTCACGGTGATACCCATGATGTCTATATTTATGGTTATTTAGGTATTTATTTTTTACTTATACGGAAAGGGGGGTGATTTGAACTTTTATATCTTTTTTATTTTTTATATATTTTTTTAACATTTTTTTAAATTTTTGGGTGATTATTTTAAAGCTCAAATATGAGCTCATATATTGTGTTTTGTTTTTTTTCTTTATGAGCAATCATGGATTTACTAGATGCAGTTAAATCCATGAATTGCTCATTTCTTATCCTGGCCTGCCATCTAGTGGCCAGAATAAGAATTGCAGTTTGAAAACTGTAATCCTCACCAGCGAGGATTACAGTTTTCATATGGTGTACAGAAACCCCGATTGGCCAATCGGGGCGTCTGTACACCACCCGGAAGCGTAGGCTTCCGGGTTCAGACGCATCCTGATGCCGTGATCACGGCATCAGAAGGCCCAGGAAGTCTCCGCAGACGGAGGTAAGAAGCGGCAAGTCTCTGCTGTTAGAAACAGCAGAGACTTGCCGGGCATGACGCCCGCCGCACCCGCGAGCGGGCGTCATGTCCCCGCACCGCCCGAGCGCCGTACATGTACGGCGCCGGTCGGGAAGGGGTTAAAGGAAATGTGTCATCAGAATATGGTCTATTGTTTAAATCACATTTTTATGTTTAACATATTTTTAAAGAATTTTTGATGATATTTTTTATTTTCCATGTTCATATCTAGGTTTAAATAAAAACCATACATTTCTGCAGTTTTCTCACTGGCCACTAAACCTAACAATAGATGCCACTTCTTGGTCTGTACAGATCACCTTACTGCATTTATATTATTCTAAACCTGCCTGTAATGATATCACCTCTGTGTACAGATAAGACAGGATCCACCATTCACAATAGGTGATTGTCACATCTTATCTATTCTTTCCTTTTACAATGACCTCTGCACAGCTCCCATAGAAGTCAATGAGGTCCCCTCCTGACCATTGTGTCTATGGACCATGGGGCTGCTATAAAGCAATTTTTTTTAAAATTCTTTGTAAATACTGTTAAGAACAGTTCAGCCAAGATGGCATCCCCCATAATCCTGTTCAGGAAATGAAATTTGTAATCAGAAAATCAGATTAGAAAAAAGGAGATGTGTTGCTATCCGGTTTTAACTGGTGGATAACATTTTTGAAGAATCTTTAGTAATTGAGTACACAACTTCTGAAATCTCTTGAATTCAGCACTGGAAAGCTCATAGTACTAATCCCATTGACTTTACTCCAAGTTGAGGGCTATAGTTTACATGTAGGTTTAAGCCATTACATTTGATCTGTCTGTAATGTGTATTATGCTCTCAATTTTAGGGATCCTGAGGTTGGTGTGCTGCAAAACTTTAAGGCTATTTTAGAAACTGAATTCCCATCAAAATCTGATTTTGAGAAATCCGTAAGTTATCCAGTTGTGGCTCATTTGAGCTATACTATTTGTGACTGTCTTATTAGCCATATGTTTCCGCCTTGTAGTCCTGTATCATATACGAAGCCATGGGGCATGGCTATAGCCGTTTTGTGCTCTTATGTGAATTGTGCAGTTTTGGTTGGTTGGAGTGTGACAAAACAGTTGCAGTCCTTCATATGAATGGGGCAGCAGACATGCATGCATACTTCTACTCAATTTGACTCTATGGGACTGCCAGAGGTAGCAAAGTACAATAGCTTGACTATCTCCCATAAAGTTGAATGAAGAGTCAGGGTGCATGTGTCCTCTGCTCCATTCAAGAGGGGGAACACAGAATTCCATTCTAGTGATCGGCAGGGGCTCCAGCGGTCAGACCCGCTGCTAGATACTTATTACATATCCTGTGGATAGAGATAAGATGTTGTAATGGGACATCCCTTTAAAGGGGTTATCCCATAAAGGAATAAAGGACATTTGGCACCTATTTTCAAGAGAAGTGATAAAAGTCTGAACGCTGAGTGCCCCGCAGATCACTGGGGGGTCCTGAGCACCATTGTTCCTCCACATTACACCACTGCAGTGAAAAGCTTTAATAGGGCATTGTTCACATCCAGACTACTACCATACTGCCGTCCGGCAGTCATGCATTCAGGAAGAATGGAAGCTCAGAACCCCCCACTTTCTAATGATCTGTGGTGTCCCAGGAGTTGGGCCACCAGTAATATCACAATGACAAACATTTGTAATGTGCTTTTATCATAATAGCACTCAATCCCAGCACCCAGTAGGGTCTATTCCCTAGAAAGCTAATATTCCTATTAAGAAAACTCCTTAAACCTTTTAGCGTATTTTTCGGACTATAAGACAGACTTTCCCCCCCCCCCAAAGGTCAGTGAAAAGTGGCAGTGCATCTTGTATTCTGAATGCTAATGACTGCTTCCATTATGAAAGCAGTCATAGGCATGTGGTAGGTGCAGGGAGCGGTGCAGGGAAGCACTGTGCTCACCCTCCCTGGTCTTCTTCTGGGCCCCCCTCTGCACTTTGTCGTGACTGTGTACAGAGTCAAGACGTAGTTCATGTAGGAGCGCATTATGACTTGATGCCGTGTTACCTCAGGCTGGAAGAAGACCAGGGAGAGGTGAGTAGCAGTGCTGTCCTGAGCATTTATTTTAACATTTGATCTGAGGCTGATGAGGGTCTGATTTTCGGGTCTCATGATTTTTTTTTTTCTTGTTTTCCTCCTTCAAATCCTAGGTGCATCTTATAGTACAGTGCGTCTTATACTCTGAAAAATAAGATACTCTGTTGACTTACTGCCTCCTTACAGCTCCTCGTGTGTAATCCTCCACATTTGTTACCCATTATACTGAGTTTGCAACTACAGTACAGACCAAAAGTTTGGACACACCTTCTCATTCAAAGAGTTTTCTGTATTTTCATGACTATGAAAATTGTAGATTCACACTGAAGGCATCAAAACTATGAATTAACACATGTGGAATTATATACTTAACAAAAAAGTGTGAAACAACTGTAAATATGTCTTATATTCTAGGTTCTTCAAAGTAGCCACCTTTTCATTTGATTACTGCTTTGCACACTCTTGGCATCTCTTGATGAGCTTCAAGAGGTAGTCACCTGAAATGGTATTCCAACAGTCTTGAAGGAGTTCCCAGAGATGCCCTTTTGCCTTCACTCTGCGGTCCAGCTCACCCCAAACCATCTTGATTGGGTTCAGGTCTGGTGACTGTGGAGGCCAGGTCATCTGGCGTAGCACCCCATGACTCTCCTTCTTGGTCAAATAGCCCTTACACAGCCTGGAGATGTGTTTGGGGTCATTGTCCTGTTGATAAATAAATGATGGTCTAACTAAACGCAAACTGGATGGAATAGCATGCTGCTGCAAGATGCTGTGGTAGCCATGCTGGTTCAGTATGCCTTCAATTTTGAATAAATCCCCAACAGTGTCACCAGCAAAGCACCCCCACACCATCACACCTCCTCCTCCATGCTTCACGGTGGGAACCAGGCATGTAGAGTCCATCCGTTCACCTTTTATGCGTCGCACAAAGACACGGTGGTTGGAACCAAAGATCTCAAATTTGGACTCATCAGACTAAAGCACAGATTTCCACTGGTCTAATGTCCATTCCTTGTGTTCTTTAACCAAAACAAGTCTCTTCTGCTTGTTGCCTGTCCTTAGCAGTGGTTTCCTAGCAGCTATTTTACCATGAAGGCCTGCTGCACAGAGTCTCCTCTTAACAGTTGTTGTAGAGATGTGTCTGCTGCTAGAACTCTGTGTGGCATTGACCTGGTCTCTAATCTGAGCTGCTGTTAACCTGCGATTTCTGAGGCTGGTGACTCGGATGAACTTATCCTCCGCAGCAGAGGTGAGTCTTGCTCTTCCTTTCCTGGGGCAATCCTCATGTGAGCCAGTTTCTTTGTAGCGCTTGATGGTTTTTGCGACTGCACTTGGGGACACTTTGAAAGTTTTCCCAATTTTTCGGACTGACTGTCCTTCATTTCTTAAAGTAATGATGGCCACTCGTTCTTCTTTACTTAGCTGCTTTTTTCTTGCCATAATACAAATTCTAACAGTCTATTCAGTAGGACTATCAGCTGTGTATCCACCTGACTTTTGCCCAACACAACTCATGGTCCCAACCCCATTTATAAGGCAAGAAATCCCACTTATTAAACCTGACAGGGCACACCTGTGAAGTGAAAACCATTTCAGGTGACTACCTCTTGAAGCTCATCAAGAGAAAGCCAAGAGTGTGCAAAGCAGTAATCAAAGCAAAAGGTGGCTACTTTGAAGAACCTAGAATATAAGACATATTTTCAGTTGTTTCACACTTTTTTGTTAAGTATATAAATCCACATGTGTTAATTCATAGTTTTGATGCCTTCAGTGTGAATCTACAATTTTCATAGTCATGAAAATACAGAAAACTCTTTGAATGAGAAGGTGTGTCCAAACTTTTGGTCTGTACTGTATATGTTGTATATACAGTAACTGGTATTATACTACAGTGTACACCATATGGCAGGCATGGCCAACCCTCGGCTCTCCAGCTGTTGTAAAACTATAACTCCCTACATGCCCTGCTGTAGGCTAATAGCTGTAGGTAGTCTGGGCATGCTGGGAGTTGTAGTTTTGCAACAGCTGGAGAGCCTCAGGTTGGCCATGCCTGCCATATGGTATAGGAAATATCATATTTTCACCATCCAGTTCTTACTACAGTAGTACCCTGGGTCCATATGACACAAGTAAAGATGCTGGATATAACCCACACTCTTGCTTTAGTTTATACTTCTGCAGCACAACATCCAGCAGGTACAGGCCATGTTCCTCCTCCTGTAGCTTTATCTGAAGCACGCTGTCACCACATATCCATGAAAACAATAAGGTGTGCTAATGTAATGTACTTTACTGCAAGCAGCAGGGGAACGGTGCAAAGACAGTAGTAAGTACGGTAATAATTACCGGCACACAGCAAACAAGTTGCTTTTTTCCACCATTCCCCCTACGTGCTCAATATTTACTTAATCTATCAAACTTGAAAATCAGTTCTGAAATCTCCTCATATGAATCAGGAGCCAGGAAACCTGCAATTTCCATGGCACTCTTCATTTTAAAGCACTTAGATCCTGGATCACAAAGTGCTGGTGAATGCAGAGGAGGAAATAGTTCTCTACTTCCAGCATTAAATACCCATCATTTGGGTGAAAAACTATACACACATGAACATTGAAATGGCCTTAACCCACAAAATGCCAGCACTGTATGGTAGTGAAATGTCTGTTCTTTTTTTTTTTTAAGTGTACTATACAAAATCCATTTCTAGTTATGCTTGACAATTTAGCGACCCGTTATATTAAAGGGGCCGTGCCAAGTTATCCCTAAGGGGGCATTCACACGACCGTAGTTTCGGTCCGCATTCACATTTCTTGCAGATTGGATGCAGACCCCTTCATTTCAGTGGGGCAGCATCCGTATGTCCATTCTGTCACAATTTTTTGCACAAGTCTTAGAGTAGTTACTACTAACAATTTTAGATCCAGTAGACTGTTCTATCAGGGAACAGCCTGCTGGATCTCTCTGCATGCCGGCCCTGCCGGAAGCTACCACATTGCTGTCCAGCTCCATTTGCCATAATGGGGACCGGCGGAGATGTTTAACGCAAATGTGAAACTAGCCTTAATATATTGTCCTCATTCTTGAGTTTCAAGGTTTATTTAATGTTTTTTTTTTTATCTGCAGGATTTTACTATGGACTGTGGGATATGCTATGCTTATAGGCTTGACTCCGCCATTCCAGATCAAGTTTGTGATGATCCACACTGTGCACAGCCCTTTCACCAAGCCTGTTTATATGAGGTAATGTTGTGCCTGCTGAAAAGTGCCAAGGTTTAGGAAGATGTCCTTGTAAATTTGGAGCTTTAACACAGAAAAGATAAATGAATATATAAATGTTAGACATTCTCTGTACCACTACTACACTGATAGGAATTCTCAAAATAGGACTTTTAGGTGAAGTTCACATCAACAGTAATGGTTTCTGTTGTTCTGTTCCATTTAAAGAGGACCTTTCACCACTCCTGACATGCCTGTTTTAATAGCTTCATTCATTCCCCATGTAATAACAATTCTGGAGCATCTATTCTTATGTCTCTATGTTGTGCCATTCATTTATTATGTCTACTAGAACTTATGAATGAATTGCTAGCAGTCTGCAGTAAGGGTACAGAGGGGAGGTAACCAGTTGGGGGGGGGGGGTGTACCTGCACAGTCTGAAAATGGCAGCCCTGATTGGATAGAGTGAGTCTGCAGGTACACACCCCCAACTGGTTACCTCCCCTCTGTACCCTTACTGTAGACTGCTAGCAATTCATTCATAACTTTTAGTAGACATAATAAAGCAATGGCACAACATAGAGACATAAGAATAGATGTTCCAGAATTGTTATTACATGGGGAATGCAAGTAGCTATTAAAACAGACATGTCAGGAGGGGTGAAAGGTCCTCTTTAAAAACAGGAGAGAGAAAAAAAAACATTTCCGCTATTATTTACATTGATTTCAATCATGTAATATTACAGTTTGAGTCTGTTCCATAATGTTTCCTTTGATTTTAAAAGGAGAAAAAGCCCTGTCTGCAGAAATTAAAGCCATGAATTATGGACAGAAAGAGGCACTGTTCAGTTTGTATCTGTTAGTCAGTCCATTTATCGGATCCCAGTCTCAAAAGCTAATGCCCCTGTCACGTTCAGTAGGTTGTACTAGTCTGTTAGGAGTCCCCCTGCCATATACACTGCCTTTAGCAGTGGGTTATCTGATGCATGATACCGCAGCTATACCGTAGCGGCTATGGGTAGGTGGAGAAACAGGAGGAAAGGGGAGAGAAGAGGATACTGGGACCTAACTAAGAGCAGGAGCAGGTCACTCATCATATTGGGAGTTGTTGTGTTCAGAAAAAAAATAATTTTTTTTATTTTTGCATAAGTTGTACTTGAGAGGATAGCCCTTTTAATTGCTGTTTGGTCAGTTGTACATAGAAGTTCCTATACCAGCTGCACAATCAACAAAAAAAATGTAAAAATGAATAGCCGCAGAATAAAATCTGTTCATAAAGCTTAACGTGCTGGCTCATAATACTCAATGAATTACCTGGAGGAAAAAATCATGGCCAGTATGGGTCACATAGCAGCACATCAACTTTGAATTGTTGAAGCACCATATCCCTTGTCCACAGCCAGATTTCAAAACTCTCAATATAACCATATACAGTACAAAGTTCCTTAGCAGTTCTGTACTATATTACTATAATGAGTGTTTTCTGTTTTCCCCATTTCAGTGGTTGAATGGGCTCCCCTCGAGTAGACAGAGCTTTAACATCATATATGGGGAATGCCCTTACTGCACCAAGGTAAGGATAATGCTTATTTTCTTTGTTTTATGTATCTAAGCATTTCTTCTCCCTGAGCTCTCGTGTGTCAATGAGTTGAATAGACTTGTTAACAGTGCCTTGAAAAAGTATTTATACCCCTTGAACTTTTTCACATTTTTTCATGTTGCACCCACAAATGTATGTATTTTATTGGAATTTTATGTGATAGACCAACACAAAGTAGAAAGTATGTGTGAAGTGAAAAGAAATTGGTTTTTGAAAAACAGTTTTGAAAATTTTTAATAAAGATCTGGAAACTGTGGCGTGCATATGTATTCAGCCCCCAAGTCAATACTTTGTAGGATGACCTTTTGCCGCAACTACAGCTGCAAGTCTTTTGGGGTCTCTACCAGCTTTGCACATCTAGAGACTGAAATTTTACCAAAATAGCTCAAGCTCAGTCAGATTGGATGGAGAGCATCTGTGAACAGCAATTTTCAAGTCTTTCCATAGATTCTTAAAGGGGTTGTCCAAGTTATAAAAAAAATATAGCACTGTAAATCTGATGAGCAGCATGGTTCTCTTCTGGCCTTTGTTTACCTGCAGTAACAACAATCTCTGCCCCTCCCCCCTGCTCTGCAAAAGGAGTGAATACAAGTGCTGCCCTGAGTGACATGTCTGCTGGAATACTCAGCAGCATGTTATATGTGTAGAACTACAAGTCCCAGCTGTACAATGACATTACTGATGCACACAGGAAATTCCCCTTACCATTCTTGTGCAGTACTCTGCAGATCTCCTCCAGTGTCAACTTTGTGTCTATAGGATGAAGAGGTCAGATCCTGTGTGTCTTCATTGCTACTGTTGTAAAGCCTTGAGCCGTGTGTGTGTTCTGGCTGAAGGAGTTAATGTTTTATCTGAAAGAATCCAGGGAGAGAGCAGAGAGCAGGAGCCAGCAGAGCAGGGGGACGTGGCCAGCACAGTGACGTCTGGTGTACAGACTCTTATATGCTTGTGCACGAATATGAGAGGAGCAGGAAGGAAAGCTGACATCACAGGTCATGTGACCCTGAATGAAATCCGAGAAACCAGCAAGTTTAGAAGCAGAAATGTATGGAAAAGCTGTTATATTTGATTAGTTAAAACACACACAAAAGGACAAAATAATAACTCTGACAACCCCTTTAATGGTATTTAGGTCCGGACTTAGGGCCATTCTAACACATGAATATGCTTTGATGTAAACCATTCCATTATAGCTCTGGCTGTATGTTTAGGGTCGTTGTCCTGCGGGAAAGTGAACCTCCACCCCAGTCTCAAGTCTTTTGAAGCCTCTACCAGGTTTTTCTCCAGGATTTCTTTGTATTTAGCTCCGTCCAACTTCCCATCAACTCTGACCAGCTTCCCTGTCTCTGCTGAAGAAACGCATCTCCACAGCAGATGTTTCACAGTGGGGATAGTGTGTTCAGGGTGATGTGCAGCGTTAGTTTTCTACCATACATAGCGTTTTGCATTTAGGCAAAAGTTCAATTTTGGTCTCATCTTACTTGCTTGTGCAAACTGGACTTATGTCTTGCTTTCAAAAATGTCTTCTTGCCACTCTTCTATAAAAGGGCAGATTTGTGGAGTACACGACTAATAGTTGCACAGGCTGAATATGTGCGTTTTTTCCACGTGGATTCTCAGACAGAAAAATCCGCAAAGTGTATGAGATTACACTTTGACCTGCCACGTGGATTTGAAACTAAATAGTGTGAAGATTGCTCTTCTTTAAAAAAAAAAAAAAAGTGGCATGTTCCATTTTTTTTTTTTTTTTTACATAAAAAGGACCCCATACAAATCAATGGGTCTATGTAAAAAAAAAAAACGCAACCAAACGTAGGACACGGGTTTATCGTATTTTTCACACAATACTAGTCCATTCAAGTCATTGATTAAAAAAAACCTGAGCCACACTGAAAGATGGTCCGTTTTTCAGTGATGGTTGCTAGGAGGTGGTGTGTGTTATTCTTCAGATTTATTTTGCACGTATGAAAAAGGCATGAAAGCTGATGAAAACCACCAGAAAACGCGTAAGAATCGCAGAAACAAACTGACTCCATTTTTCCCTGACATGACTGGTGCTATGTTGTCACTCCTGTGCATAAGACTTAAAGGGGTTGTCTGAGTTATTTTTTTGTCCTTTGTAGGTTTCTAACTAGCCAAATACAACAGCTTTTCCATACACTTTCTGCTTCTCAAGCTGCTTGTTTGTCAGGTTTCAATGAGGGTCACATGATCTGTGATGTCAGCTTGCCTCTCTGCTAATCTTGCATTCGTGCACCAGCAGATTAGAGCCTGTACACGAGACGTCACTGTGCTGGCCACGCCCCCTTCTCTGCCGTGCTCCTGTTATCTACTCTCCCTGGATTCTTTCAGATAAAACATTAACCCCTTCAGCCCGAACACACTGATGGCTTTACAACAGCAGCTGCAGATGTAAAGAGACACAGGATCTGCCCTCCTCACCCTACAGACACAGAGCTGGCACTGGAGCTGATCTGGAGGAGATGCAAAGAACAAAGAAGGTAGGGGGAAGATCCTGTGTGTATCAGAAGTGTCATTGTACAGCTGAGACTTGTAGTCCTACACATACAACATGCTGCAGAGTATTCCAGCAGACATGTCACTCGGGGCAGCTCTTGTATTCACTGCCTTTGCATAGCAGGAAGGGGCAGAGATTGTTATTACTGCATGTAAACAAAGACCAGAAGAGAACCAGGGAAATGTGTAGATTTTTGTGGCCTAAAACTTGCTTAACATAGTTATATATTGCTGCCCATCAAATTTACAGTACTATACATTTTTTTTCATAACTCGGACAACCCCTTTAAGGATTTTCCTACAAGTGGTTTCCAAAACTCCCAGCAGGTAGATCAATGCCTGCTCCCTTTTTGCAGACGGATGTAAAATTGACCCTTTCTCTAGAATGTTTGATTTCCCAGAACAGCCGTCCAGTGTCTGCCATGGGCACTAAGGGGTAAAATGTGTATTGATAAGTGATGTGACTTAATAGAATGAGTGTCATTCAGACTATACGGCTTACCTACAGAGAACAGACTCCAGCCTCTATCAAGTGCAGAGAAGAAAATTAAAGCGCTCTGAAGAGCTGTGGGCAATTGTGGGCGAATATTATTTGTGTTCACTAGTTTTTTGCATGATGCCTATTTGTTAGTTCATTGTGCCTTTACTTATTTTTAACTCCTTCAGGACTAGCTGAATAGTTGTTTTGTTTTTTTTTACATTACCAACTTCCAAGAGCCATAATTTTTTTTTTTAGTAGGTTGTACTTTTGAGGTGAATATAACGTACTGAAAAACGGTTGAGAATCTATCCATTTAAATAATTTCTTTCCAGTTCGGACAATAGATTTTCCTTCACAAAGTGCAAAATAGTATGTTTTATTGACCAAGTTAAAAAGTTAATCAAAAAGTCAAATTAAAAAAAAAAATGCATGTAAACCATTGGCTCTTCTCTTAATTGTTTAATCTCCTTATCTGTACTTTCATCCTGTAGCCTAGGCGTAAATATCCTTTATGTAACTGTATCTATGGTTGTATAATCCAATGATATTAAATATCTGTCTATACTAATTATTTCATTTTCAGCCAATCACCCTGAAGCTGCTTAATAAGCCATTTTGAAGCTCTCGGAAATATAGTGGAATTCAGGCACCTGAGGAAGATGGAGTGAAGTTCATCATACTACATATATTAGATAATAGATCATCAGCAGAAGTACTGGAACTGCTAAACCGTATTTATATATATCTTGACGATCGTAAAGATGGTCCGGTTCCGTTGAAGACATCTGCCTTCTCTTCAAGTCGTCATTAGGAGCTGTATACCATACTTTGTAGTCTTGAGTAGCACACACATTTTGTGGTCTCTGAAAGTAAACATATACAGAATATGAACTTTAGCAAAACCTAAAGCAATACTGCAATAATTTCAGAAGCTGCATTAAAAAAATGCCTATTGAATTGTCATAGAGTATGTGAAACAATAAAGCAACTTTGTAAATGGTCTGAAATCTCCCACTAGTTATTGTGTACAGATGGGGTGCACAACACCTTTTGGTCCACATTTTCATATTGTTCTGATTCATGGGGCCACAGTAAAACGTTTACCTCAGCTTCTGTGGCCATTTAATGACTATGATGTACATTTATTGTGCTGGTCCCTAAAATCTCACATTGACCATTGTCCTAGGAGACAGGCCAGAGTGCACCCGATTTGTATTTTTGGCACTGTGATTAGCTTGGACCACCAGAATCATGGGAGCCCTGTGTCTGCCAGTGTTATGAGGTGCCATCTCCAGGAGGAGGATGGCACCACTGCTATTACTGCTGCCATTTTTCGCCAAACGCCATCTTAGCTGCCAGGCCTTCACAGGCAGTTAGACTGGTGTTGGTTCTAGGCCTGCCATTAATTTGCCCTTGTACTCATACAGCCAGGGTGTGAGCAGCAATGGTCAAAGCTTGACCGCCACACCATCTGGCAAGCATCAGTCCTGATCCAAGGACTGTCAGGCCAGAGAACTAATCAGCTGTGAACCGTGTTTCCCAGTCCAGAATAAGGTATGTAAATGAGCTCTTAGCAAGCTCTGCCTCTAATGCCACCAGATGTACGGTAGCTATCTTATAAGTCAATGTTTGACCTTTTAAACAGGCCTTGAGACATGACGTGGATAATAATTAAGCCAGCACGTAATCTGCAGACAGTTGTTTCGGGGTCATGGCTCCTCATTAGTGCAGAGCACAGACTACTGGCTTAATTGGGTGGGAGGCCTTGGTCAAGATTCCGAGCATGCCAGAGAAACGTTGCCTGGCCTATAAAACTTCTCACGTCGATTAGGTGCTCTCCATAAGGGGATATAGTATCCCATACTTACCAAAGTTTCAGATGGTAAAATCGGGTTATCTGCCATGGGAATGCCCTGACCCCGCCCGGGAACACCCACTAATTGGCGGTGTTTGTGTTAACCCCACCCAATTTTGGCCTAGGACAGCACAAATTTGTCGAGACTGCCTCTGAAAATCAGGGATAGTCCTGCGAAATTTCAGGACAATTGGCAACTATAGTATCTCTGAATAATAGTCCAGAGACATCTTAACATGCAGCAGGCTATCAGCTGTATTCCTGTGCACTCCTGGTCTATATGAACTAATCACATTGTATTAGTCACTAGAAAAAAATTCAAATATCGTACCCATTTTTAAACACAACCTAAAAGCAGTAACTGAGAGGTGCCTTCATGGACATGTGTCACAGTCGGTGTTATTGATCGTGACACAGGTTGCTGGTTGCTTACATTTGTGCTCTGGCGTACTGACTGAGGTTGTTGCCATGTATGCTGGTTGCCAGGGGCAACGTGTAGTTTTGGTAGTGTTACAGTCTCTGTTGTTCACTGTGACATGGCTTCCATGTTGCTCACATTTTTACTCAGGCGTACTGCCTGCAGCTGTTGCCGTGTATGCTGGTTGCCATAGGCGACGTGTAGTTTTGGTAGTCTGTGTGTTCCCTGCTCCGTGTGTACTTTCTCCCTTCCCTGTCTGGTTCTCATGGGGTTAACGTCTTGACCTGGGTGTGGTCACTGGGTGCTATATTATCCTCTTGTTGCTAGCCTGGGAGTTTAGCTTGGCACCGTACCTGGGTTTCCATCTGCCCAGCCTTTGTGGCCACCTAATAAGTCATCAAGGTCACCCTGTCTTTCTTCCTTTCCCGGTTCTATGTTTGGTGTGGGTTATATGTTCCGGGTTGGTGTATATGTCTTGTCTAGTTTGTTGTTCTGTGTCTGGTCTGGAGGCTAGACATTCCCTTGTCTGTGCCTTTGGCGAGAGGGCTCCAGGGTTCCCCGGAGGGGGAACATGGAATCTGTGAATAGTTGCTGGGGTGCTGGTTCCTGGGTGTGTTGCCTGTACTGTGTCCTGTGTGGTGTTTGGGTTCCAGTTGTTGGTGTGTGGACTGCTGGTTCTTCTTCCAGCAGACTCTGCAGGTAAGTGGCCAAGTGCACCGGGACCATACTGGAGGTGCAACCAGTGAGCTTCGGCTAAGTGCATCCCTACCCTCTGGGGCTCTGTGGAGAATGGGGCTCACTGGGTTTGGCCCTAGGTAACCAGTGCACTTGGTCTAGTGATATTCCTTTCCACTGGTCTCTTACCCGCTGATCCGGTTTTCTTCTCACTGTTATGTCTCTGTGTATACCTGGTTTGGTGTATCCTTGGTGTCAGATGTTCTAGGGGTCGGTTAGACCCATACTAGAACATAACAACATAATGGGTTGTTTTCTGTTACAGCATCACGCTGGTATTGTGTGCAGTTTACAGAATTGATAGTGGATCCATTATAATCCATTGAATTATAATGGACCGTTACGGTTTCCATTTAGGTTAGAAAGTAGCATGATATGGTGCTCTGACCATAAAAAAGGCAAATCAGAAAAAATAATGCAATAATGTGGAAAAAACGCCCGTCTTGTTCACTGTGCATACCGGAGATGAAGAGAGTACAGGCTTACCAATGGTTTATAGATGCTAGGTACTTCTGAGGACAATTCCGTATGGGTTGTTCTCTGTGACTTGCTTGATGTATCTTGTATAGTACTGGTACCAAAATACGGATCATATTCATCGTTGTCATCATTTGTGTAAAGGTTTAAAGCAGTTTTCTTGAAATAGGGCTGTTAAATAAAACATGCTTAGGAAAATGTATTCCAGTGAAAGGTTTAGCAGAAGGAACTTTACTTACAGTGTATCAGTGCAGAAGGAGACCTACAGCCTGAAACCTCACTGTACTAACCGAACCTGCCTGCAAATCCAATATATGAGGAGGTGTCTGAAAGTGGACAACCCAAGCTGGCTGCCTATAGCCTATAACCTATACCCTTCACCAGTATGGCATTCTGAGATTATACAGTGAGGGCAAACTAGGCATGAGTAAACTGAATGCATGCCTTCCTCTAGTAACTACACCTGCCCCCAAAACCATATATAGTAGCCCCTCAAGATACAATATTAATTGGTTCCAGGATGACCATTATATGTTGAAACCATCGTAAGTTGAGTAATTGGTTCCAAAGCCCCAAAATGTCATCCAAGATAAGAGAAAATGAAGATTTAAGAAAAATAAGCAGATAACTAAGACAGATAATACATATAAGAGTCAGGAATAGCTGCTAACTAGTAACTAATCCAGCTATTTTCCAAGAGAATTGGCTTTGATTGGTTGGATCTGATTCTGAGACATTGTACCATATGTTGAGTCTAGTTTCAACTTACAATGAGTCAGAAAAGACCATTGTATGTTGAAAATCTTGTACTGTATCTTGAGGCCACTGTATCGTGAGGGATCCCTGTATTAGAAGGTCTTTACTGGACAATCCAATAAACAAAGGACAAACAGATATTTAGGTAAGAGTTGTGTGCATTCCCAAGGTGTGTTTCATACAGCCAGAACCTAGCCTCTGTTTTACAGCCACAACACCAGGACCTTCTACGGCCTTACGGAACTGAAGTTCACTACAATGCACTATGGTGGTCCATGTTCACTTCAGGAGAACCAGCAGAAATACAGAACTTAAAATATGACCACCTCAAACCAGACTTATACAATTTTTGAACTCATCACTGCAGGCTTGCCATTACAATTGTAGGGAAATAGTTCATAGGACTACAGTAGGTACTGGCAAAATAGTAATAAGATTTACTACCTTTGGTGTTTTTGAGGAAAGGCTTCTGTTCGGTGGATTACTTTTCTCCGCCCATACATCTTCAGTGTCCCTATTCCGTTTCCAGATGTCACGCTACAGTCAAAAGGTAAGGAAAGAAATGACGCCAACTCCACACTCAGAGGCAAATACTGTAATACATGCCCCAAACTGGAAGTGTAGAGTCCGTAACTAATTGTGCAAATCGCATTTCTATTAGTAACACAACCAGTGTCATCAGTAGGGCCCATTAAACAATATGATACAAAGGGCTGATCACTCTGCAGCTATGTATGGTGGCTGAGAATGCTGTGGGTGCTAGGGCTTGTATTAGGAGGGTGCTCTGTGACCCTCATCAGCTGGACCAGTCATCACACAGTGGAGATGTACCTCTACTGTGGATATAATTCAAAACTTAGCTGCCAATGTGGTACTTGCCTTTGCGAGAGTACCTTAATACATAACTTTTATTTCAGTAATTAAAACATTTTGCTGTGCTCTATTAAAAATCCTGCTAATGATCGCTGTACGGATACCGATATATGCCAAACGGGTATGGGTACCACTGGATTTGCACCTCCCATGATCACTCTTTCTCATACGTAACTGTCCTGTTAGTTCCGGTCAACTGTTAGAGAGCACTGGCAGGTACTTGTTTGATCATAGCTGCAGTAGCAACTAAAACACTTTACTATTCACTGCCCCCAATAGTAGATGGTTTTAGTTGGTACTGTTGCTGTGATCAAACAAGTACCTGCTGATGCTCTCTAACAACTGACAGGACCTAACAGTTGAGGACGGTTAATAATGGAGGTGCAAACACAGTAATACCCATAGCCGCTTGGCATATATCGATATCTGTACAACAATCGTTAGCAGGGTTTTTAATAGAGCACAGCAAATTAATCACTGAAATAAAAAGTATGTATTACAGTACTCTCGCTAACACAAAGTGCCATATCAGTACAGCGCTTTGAAATAAATGGCACTTTAATAATATATAATAATACTAATATTGGCAGCTAAGTTTTGATTGATAGGAAATATTACCCTTCATTTTGCCAGGGTCCAAGTACTTGTAGATCTACTATGGATATGTGCCCTAGCCTGAGTTGTGTGTATATTTTAGATAATCTTTGGTTTGGGCGTAGAGTGACATGTGCCATACTATTCTTCTGAAGTAGAATTTTAAAGATCACCTGCTGTGCTACTCTTACTGTATCAAAGCAAGGCTACTCAGAAAAAATGTCAATTACTTACCGGTAATTTGATTTTCCGGAGTCCATGACAGCACCCGGAGAGAGGATCCGCCTCCCAGGACAGGAAACCCACAGGTATAAATCTTCAAAGGAGCCTCTCCCCTTCAGTGTAGTTTTCAGAGACAAGAGACCACCTTTCTCCAATTCATGTATATTCCGATCAGCACAAAAAGCCTTTTTTTTTTTTTTTTTCTGCACACCCGTGACAAATACCATCACCCACAAACAAGAACCACACCCAAAGAACGGTAGAATAAAACAAAGGGGGGGAGTAAAGGGGTGCTGTCATGGACTCCGGAAAATCAAATTACCGGTAAGTAATTGACATTTTATCCCTTCGTCCTATGACAGCACCCAGAGATGTCCCAGAGTGAACACAATTAGGGGGGGACCACAGCCTGAAGGACTTTACGTCCAAAAGAAAGATCAGACACCGAAGAGAGATCTAATCTATAGTGTCTATAGAAGGTAGAGGGTGAAGACCACGTAGCAGCACGGCAAATATCTTGTATAGAGGCCTCCGCTCTCTCGGCCCATGAGGTGGCTACCGCTTGGGTCGAGTGCGCCGTCCAACCCGTAGGAACAGGTTTCTGCATGGAAACATATGCCAAGGTAATTGCTTGTTTGATCCATCTTGCAATGCTACTTTTACTAGCTGACTTGCCCTGATTTTGGCCCGAGAATTGTAAAAAGAGAGAGAAAGATTTCCTCCACTCCTTAGTGGCTTCTAGGTATTTTAAGACACATTCTCTGACATCCAACTTATGGAATTCTGCCTCTTTCTGATTTTTTGGAGCTGCACAAAAGGATGGCAGTATAACCTCTTGATTCCTATGGAAATTTGACACTACCTTGGGAAGAAAGGCTGGGTCAGGTTTCAACACTATCCTATCTTCCTGAATGATAGTGAAAGGAGGAGCGATGGAAAGGGCCTGTAGCTCACTTATTCTCCTAGCTGATGTAATGGCCACCAGAAATACACATTTAAATGTCAGGATTTTTATGGACACACCGTCAGACGACTCAAAGGGCTGCTTAGCTAGGGCCTGTAATACTAAATTCAAATCCCACGGAGGGGCCCTGATGTTTTTTAAAGGGAAGGACCTAGAAACAGATTTACAAAACCTCGTAACCCAGGGATGAACGGCTAATCTATAATCAAAAAGCACACTAAGGGCCGCAATCTGCACCTTCAGGGTACTCAAAGCCAAACCTTTGTTTACCCCTTCCTGTAGGAAATCGAGAACTGCCGGTAAATCTAGACCTACTGATGTGGAGGGCGGGATACCTAGGAACTTAAAGAAAGTCCACCAGGTTCTGGCGTAAATAGTCGTAGTCACTGGTTTTCTACTTTTTATCAATGGTAGAAACCACTGAAGATGACAAAACTCTGGCTAACAACAGGCTCCGCTCAAAAGCCATGCCGTCAAATGAAGACCTTTCACAGGAGGGTGAAGAATGGGACCCTGACTCAGGAGGTCTGGAATATCTGGGAGAACCTAGGGATCTGCTACTGACAGGATTCTCAGCCAAGAAAACCAAGCCCGACGAGGCCAAAATGGAGCTATGAGAATCACCCTTGCTTTGTCCTCCCTGATCTTTTTTAGAACCTTGGGCAATACTTGAAGAGGGGGAAAAGCATATAGCAGACCGTGGTCCCATGGTTGCACCAGAGCATCCACTGCCGCCGGATTGTCTGACCGAGTCAGGGAGAAGAATTTCTCCACTTTTCTGTTTGCCCTGGTAGCAAACAAATCTATTAGCGGCATCCCCCATAGTTTTGTTATCTTGGAAAAAACTGCATGATTTAATGACCACTCTTTCTGATCTAAGAAATGTCGGCTTAGGAAGTCCGCTTTCCAGTTGTCTTTTCCCCTGATGTGAAGAGCTGACAGCGAAAGGGCTCTCCCTTCTATCAGAGAAAAAATCTGGACTGCCAGGGCCCCCAGAGATTCGGAACGGGACCCTCCCTGGTGGTTCAGGTATGCTACAACGGAACTATTGTCTGATAAGATTCTCACATGATGGTTTTGAACAAGAGGAAGTACTTTCTGAAGGGTTTTGAAAACAGCGAGGAGTTCCTTCTGATTTGAAGAACTGCCCCGAGTCTGGGACCCCCATAACCCCTGGACTGGACTCCAAATCCTCCGTCTTCCCACTTCCCACTGAAGGGCTCTGCCGTGTATTTGGGCCCATTGAACTGCAGGAATGCACGAAGTCAGAGTTCCCAAAACCGACATAGCCTTCCTTATGGATATTTGCGGTTTGTATATCAACTCCTGAACTACCGACCTTACCTTCTCGATTTTTTCTTGAGATAGGAAGGATCTCTGGACTTCTGAGTCTAAAATTATCCTGAGGAACTGCTGTTTCCTCCCGGGAAGTAGCTTTGATTTTTCTAGATTCAGAATCCAGCCGAGTGATTCCAATGTAGCCATCACCTGACGTAGCTGATTCTTGCATTCCCGATGCGATGATGCTATAATTAAAAAATCGTCGAGGTAAGGGACAAATAGGGTGTTCTTTTCCCTTATATTGGCTGCCACCTCGGATATTAGTTTGGTAAAAATCCTTGGGGCCATGGCAACCACAAAGGGCAACACCTGGAACTGAAAATGCCTCAGACAGCCCTGAAAGGTCAATGCTACCCTCAGGTACTTCTGATGGCCCCGAAAAATAGGGAGATGGTAATAGGCGTCCTTGATATCTAGGACCGCCATATAACAGTTTCCATATAATAGATCCACCACTGTCCTTACCGTTTCCATCTTGAAGCGTCTGTAATGAAGGAACTTGTTCAGGGATTTTAGATTTACAATAGTCCTGAATTCCCCGTTTGGTTTCTTCACAAGGAAGAGGGTAGAATAATATCCCATCCCTTCTTCTTCTTTTGGACAAACGACCAGGGCTTCCTTCTTTAGAAGATTTTGCACCTCTTTTTCTAGTGCTATCTGACAATGAGAACCCAACCTCGTAATTATGAATTTTTCCGGGGGTTGAGTTTTTAGGTCTAGTTTGAACCCTTCTCTTAGCGACTGTAAAAACCAGGAATTGTTCGATATTTTTTCCCAGGCTGGGAGGAAGTTTTTTAGTCTTCCCCCCACCCTGGCGTCATTGGGAACTCTGCTTCCTGTTATCCTCGGAGGGCTGACCCCTAAAGAGGAACCCCTTGGCTCTGGCCCTAGAGAACTTCCACTTATTGTTCCTACCAGTGGGGCTTTTTTCTTTTTCTGTAAACTTTCTTCCTCTCTGAAAAGAGAAATTCTGCTTGTGAAAGGAAGTAGGGAACCCCTTTTTTCTAAACCCCGCTTTTTCTAATATATTATCTAATGCGGGTCCAAATAAGAATTTACCCTCACAAGGTAAACTACACAGGCGACTTTTAGAGGCTACATCCCCCGACCAATTCTTAAGCCACAACGCACGCCGTGCGGAATTAGCCATAGAAGAGGCCCTAGCACAGAGTCTGACAGAGTCTGCTGAGGCATCAGCCAAAAAATCCACTGCTTTACTGATCACTGGAAGGGATTCTAGGATCTTTTCCCTTGGGGTTTTTTCCCTAATCTGTTCTTCTAATTGTTTCAACCACAAGATCAAGGCCCTTGAGGTACATGTAGCTGCCACAGATGGTTTGAAAGCTGCCCCCACCGATTCCCAAGTCCTTTTCAGACAGCTATCTGCCTTCCGATCCATAGCGTCTTTAAGCTGCCCCAAGTCGTCAAAGGGAAGCGAGGACTTACGGGATACTTTAGCAATAGGGACATCTATTTTTGGGGCCCTGTCCCACTGAGCACAATCTTCCTCAGTAAACGGATACTTTCTTTTGACTGCACTCGGGATAAAACTCCTCTTATCCGGGTGCCTCCATTCTCTGTCAATCATAGATGAAACATTCTTATGTACAAAGAAAGTGCGTCTCTTTCTTGATTCTGGGCCCTCAAACATGACATCCTGAACCGTACGCATCTCCCTGGTTTCCTCCATACTCATAGTAGCCCTTACCGCCTTAATAAGTTGATCCACCTCCTGTAAAGGAAAAAACGGTCTTCCACCTCTATCCTCATCTGAGGAAGAGGAATCTGTCTCAACTTCACCACTCTCTATTCCTATTTCTGAACTAGAAGCATTCAAATCTAGAGAAACTACAGTACTTCTTTCTGTATGTCTTGACTTATGAGGACGGAATTCTTTATGGGAAGTAAGGGTGGAATGTATTTCATCCCTAATTATTCTCTTCATATATTTCATCATTGTCGGTGACTCTTCAGTAATAGTATTTTCAATACACCGTTTACAAAGGGCTTTAACATAAGCAGAATCCAGTTTAGTTTTACAGATCCCACATTCTTTATGACGGGATTTGGAGGTTGCTTTCTTAGGTTTATCCTAATAAGACACACATAAGATGTATATACATAAGCACCCCAGAGGGAGATTAAAACATAGAAAAACAAACACCCATACCCACATCCTACCACAGGTACTGGGGTAACGGGGTTCTTGGGGGTTTCACCCGGGCTCTCCATGTCTGGTGTCCCCTTCTTCCTGGATCCGGCAGAACCCAGCAAGGATCTCAGGGTAGGCTAAATGTGGGCTGCAAATCGGTGGGTGGCTAGAGAGTACTGCTGTAGCGTTGCAGCGCTTCCGGCT
The DNA here is from genome assembly GCA_900303285.1 of Rhinella marina. Lineage (NCBI taxonomy): Eukaryota > Metazoa > Chordata > Amphibia > Anura > Bufonidae > Rhinella > Rhinella marina. Next base: position 140,246 of record ONZH01026435.1, on the reverse strand, counting down.
TTCACACTCCCCCTTTGAATCTGGCGCCTCTTTTCTCCACGTGAGTGACGCTGTGACGTCATCTCCGTGCGCCCCGCCCCCTTCTTCCTATGCTGCCGGAAGGAGGAAGCTGTTTGAGGCCTGGCGTCTTCATGCCGCATGCCGCTCCTCCTCTCACCTGGTCTCCCGACTCCCCGGGGAGGGAGCGCACGCCCGCTATGCCTTTCCAAGGAATACTGCGCCGTCTTCAAGGTACGTGGAGCGGGGACATCCCCGGCGCGTACCTCCGCCCAGAAGCCTTAAACATAGGGAGAAACTACTCCCCGTAAAAAATAAAAAAGAACACCTGTAAGTTGTCCTTCCCAGGACAGGAAACCACACTGAAGGGGAGAGGCTCCTTTGAAGATTTATACCTGTGGGTTTCCTGTCCTGGGAGGCGGATCCTCTCTCCGGGTGCTGTCATAGGACGAAGGGATAAAAAAAAAAAAAAAACGAATACAAGGCCTTAAAGTGGTATTCCCATCATAGACAATGGGGGCATATCACTATCACCTCTGGGACTCCCACCTACAAGGAGAACGGAGCAGGGAGAGCTGTGGCTGGAGGACCCCGGATTTCCCGGGGCCTTCCGCCAACCAAGCACTGCTCTTAGTAGTAGTGAATGCGAGCGCACCGCACATGCGCGGCCCCTGCTCAGATTCATTTCTATGGGGCGGACAAAAATAGCGGAGCCACGGAGGCTTCATTGAAATAAATGGAGGGCGGATGCGCATGCGCCCTCCATTCATTTCCCCGCTCCGTTCTCGTTGTAAGTGCGGGTCCCACAGATGTGACCCGTGCCTATCAGACAATGGGGGTATATCCTAGCGATATGCCCCCATTGTCTATGATGGCACAACCCCTTTAAGAGAATCCCGTCATTCCTGTCTTGTTCACTGTGTATACCGGAGATGGCTTACCAGTGGTTTATGGATTACTTCTGTGGACAATTCCGTATGGGTTGTTCTCTGTGACTTGCTGGATGCATCTTTTATAGTACTGGTACCGAAATATGGATCATATTCATCACTGTCATCATTTAAGTACAGGTTTACAGCGCTTTTCTTTAAATCATGCTGTTAAATAAAACATGCTTAGTAAAATGTCTTTCAATGACATGTTTATAAGAGTGAACGTTACAGTCAATCGGTGCCTAACAGGCAAATGAATGCTTATTTTAGCTTTTAAAGGAGACCCCAGTCTGAAAACTCCATCTACCAGCTAAACCAGCCACCAAAAGAACATGAGAAGGTGTTGTCTGAAAGTGGACAGTTCCCCAGTTGGCCCTTTGTAATACTGCATTTTGAAACAAACGTAAAAAGGCAAAATGGGCATTTAGATAAGCGTAAATTGCATTCCTAAGGTATGTTTCACACAGTAGGAATTTAGTGTCCATATTTACAGCTACAACACCAGGCCCTTCTGCACCTTTATTGGACTGAAATGTACTACAGTGCTCTATGGTGATCTATGATCACTTAAATAGAACCAGCAGTCCTGCACCAGTAAGAAAGAGTCTGGTTTCAGATGGTTGTATTTTAACATCAGTATTAGGAAGAGTTCACATCGCCATTATTTTTCCGTTCTCCTGATCTGTCAGAAGAACAGAAAAAAAAAGAAAAAAAAAAAAAAGCGGATCCTGTAAAAAAAAAAACAAACACATTCTTTGCCTCAGGCTGAGTTCACACTTCAGTTATCTGGTAAGTTATTTTTATCAGTTGTTGTGAGTAGGGATGAAAACAAAGAGCTGCATAATGGAAACCAGACTGATCCGTTACACTTGGCCATAGACTTCTATTATGACGGATCAAAACGGAATGTCTCTTAAAGGCTTCTGTTTTGCATTCCGTCTACGAATTCCATTAAAACGGAAACCATAACGGAATTCCTACACCACCCAAACCTGTAAAGTTCGGATTTGCTCATCCATAATTGTGAGCCAAAACCAGGTGCGGGTCAAAGACGCAGAAGAGGTGAATATCTTTCCCTTATCTCTGTGTAGGCTTCACTACTGTTTTGGCTCACAATAAGGGCTCATGCACACGGCCATGCCCATATTGCAGACACTGGCCGTGTGCACGCCACATCACGGATGCGGACCCGTTTACTTGAATGGGTCCGCAATCCAGAAGGTCGGTGCAGAACGGAGGCACTGAACCACTACGGACATGTTCTACTTTTTGCTGTGCGGACGGATCAGTCTGCAGAAACCGCACGGATTTTGCCCATGCATTGCAGTCCCCAATGCACAGAACAGCCAATCAACGACTGTGTGGATGAGGCCTAACTGATAGAAATAACTGACCAAATAAAGTGTGAACTATTTGTGCCTTTTGCACAATCGAAATCCATTTGAGCCATTTCCATCTGAGATCCGTTTTTTTTTTGGCTGGAAAAAAAAGTCATGCATGCAGTACTTTATGTTCAGTCTAAACAACGGATGGCAAATCTGCATAACGGATGCACAGGATCCGTTTTTTAGTGTTTTTTTTCTTTAATTTTCTGTTCTGATGGATCAGAAGAACAGAAGAATAATGGCGACGTGAACTCTTCCTAATACTGATGTTAGAATACAACCATCTGAAACCAGCCTTACACAACTCCTGCAGGTTTGCCATAGAACTACAGTAGGTGATATAGCTGCTCATTAAGACATTTTAACCATCACTGTGCTGCTGGTGTTTGCAGGAGTAGCAATAAGTACCTACCTTTGATGTTTGGGGGAAAGGGTTCAGTGGATTACTTTTCTTTGTCTGTACATTATCATCTTCGGTCTTCTTATTCACATATTTCCGGATGTCTGGCTATAGACAGAATGTAAGGGAAAAAGTGAAGACAACTATATACTCAGGAGGATGCACAGTATCGTAAATGGAGGAGATAGAATATAGATTATGATAGTCAGGTATGGGGTGCTATGATAAATAGTCACTTATACACGAAAGGTCTCCTTTACCTAGATGAATAATACGGGTGTACTCTTAGTGTGGGCTCACCATTCTACCACCAACAACAATCCTAGCGATATGACCCCAATGTATGAGATAAACCAACCCCTTTAAAGGGGTATTCCGGTCACAGTAACTATAACTTATGTTTTAGACTAATTCATCATCAATAATTACCAAATATAATGTCAATTTCACATATTTACCATTCAGTAGTTATAAAAATAGAAAAATACTGATTGTGGGCCTTAAATGTCAATTTCACATATTTACCATTCAGTAGTTATAAAAATAGAAAAATACTGATTGTGGGCCTTAAAGGGGATGTCTCACTTCGGTAAGTGGTATTTATCATGTAGAGAAAGTTAATACAAGGCACTTACTAATGTATTGTTATTATCCATATTGCTTACTTTGTTGGCTGGATTCATTTTTCCATCACATTATACACTGCTTGTTTGCATGGTTACAGACCACCCTGCAACATCAGTGGTGGTCGTGTTTTCACAATATATGAAAAAGCACCAACCTATGTTCGCTCCCATGGTCCCAGCCACCAGACAGGCTGATGCTTTTTCCTATAGTGTGCGAGCACGACCACCACTGCTGGATTACAGGGTGGTTGGTCTGTAACCATGGAAACGAGCAGTGTATAAAATGATGGAAAAATGAATCCAGACAGCAAAGAAAGCAATATGGACAATAACAATACATTAGTAAGTGGCTGGTATTTACTTCCTCTAGATGATAAATGCCACTTACTGAAGTGAGACAACACCTTTAATGATGAATTTTATTCATTTTTATGAATATAAAACACAGCTGTTGCTTTCTTGAGGCTTTTTTTAGACAGTTTTTTTCTTTGCAGAACTATTGGGCTTTTATTGTTAAAAAAAAAAAATCATACTATTTTAAGCATTTAAAGAAGCGAAACTAGAATTAACATTTCAGTCTACCCCCAATTTTAATATATAACATATCCTAGTTAACCCCTTTAAGGGGTTGTCTCACCAGCAAATGGCATTTATCATGTAGAGAAAGTTAATACAAGGCACTTACTAATGTATTGTGATTGTCCACATTGTCTCCTTTGCTGGCTTGATTCATTTTTCCATCGCATTATACTCAGCTCGTTTCTAGGGGTTGCGACCACCGCTGCGACACAGATATGAGGTGGCCGAGACAGGAGATGCTGCTCATGTGTGCCTCTGAACGCATCCACGGTCCCGGCCACCTGAGGCCAGCACTTTTTCCTATAGTGTGCAAGCACGGCCACCGCTGCTGGATTGCAGGATGGTCATAACCCCTGGAAACGAGAAGTGTACAATGCGATGTAAAAAATCAATCAAGCCAGTAAAAGAGGCAATATGGACAATCACAATACATTAGTAAGTACCTTTTTTAACATTGTCTACATGATAAATGTCATTTGCTGAAGTGAGACAACCCCTGCAAGGACACACTTGGTCTCCCAATGTAGAAGAACTAATGCTGATATCCTGGTCTTGTTTTAAAGCTTAGATTCTTAGCTTTCAAATAAGACCGTACACATCTCCAGCTGCTACAGAGACTGAGCATCCCCTCCTTCAGCTGTCTGTGATTTCAGCCAGTTTGGAGGAGGAGGGGGTGGGGCAGTAAAGGATCTAACAGGTTACAGAAAGGAGAGAAAACAACATCCTCTTTCATGTTCTCAGCAGGACAGCAACATGATTTTCTCTGCATATTACTTATCCCCCTCTACTCCATCATACTTGCCACACATGGCCGTCCTTTTTCAAGTAACAGAATGACTATGTAAGTGCTTGTCGATCTAATCAACCCTTTGTGCCAAATTTGGCCATTTATTGATGCCATGACCACGATGTCGTTTTCATGTCACTCTGTTCCTCCTGTCCATATACTGTCTGTAGTACACAATATGCAGTGATACCCATTACATACTACAGTAGTAGCAATAACGATTATCATTAGAGAGGAATCTAATATACCCCCATTCCAAAAAGTAAGAACACTGTAAAATGTAAATAAAAACAGAATACAGTGATTTGCAAATTTTATAGACCCATATTTTATTCACAATAGATAACAGAACACATATCAGATGTTGAAAGTGAGACATTTTACTATTTTATGAAAAAATTAACTCATTTAGAACTTGATGGCAGCAACACATATCAAAATTTGGGACAGGCAACAAAAGGCTGGAAAAGTAAGAGGTACTAATAAAAAACAGCTGGATATTAGGCAGAGACTCAGATGATGGTGAGAGATTCACCAATCTGCGAAAAACTGCGTCTAAAATTTGTGTAACAATTTCAGAAAAATGTTGTTCAACATAGAACTGGAAAGAATTTTAATATCCCATCACTTACAGTACATATAATCAAAAGATTCAGAGTCTTTTCTGGTCCAAAGCTCATTTAAAGTTGACTGAGACATAAGGGAAAAGTGGGGTCAGATATATCAAAATTTGAAATTATTTTTGGAAACCATAGATGCCATGTCTTGTGGACTCAGGAGGAAAGGTACTATCCAGCTTGTTATCAGAGTACACTTCTAAAGCCTGCATCTCTGATGGTATGGAGCGGCATTAGTGTCTATAGCTTGGGCAGCTTACACCTCTGGAAAGGCACTAACAATGATGAACAGTGTGTAGACACAGATGGCATGATAAATCCGTAAACACAGTCAAAATAGAGCATAATTCCATGCTAAAACCACGACCGTGGACCATGCTGAAACATGGATGTTTAAATACAGACATTAAAATGAATGGGTATGTGTGCCAGGGCTGTGGAGTCTTTGCATAAATCAATAGTACAGATATGTCATGACAAAAAGAGTTTGTAATATTTGTTTTACTAGATATCTTTACCCTGAACTTTCAGTATCAGGCTTTTCTCTGGGTACAGCTTACTAAGGGCCTGATTAACACTGTCTAGGTCTAAGACTTTCTTTGTTGCCCATAGCAACCAATCAGAGTCTCCCCTTTCATTTATCCAGAGCACTATATGAAATGAAAGGGGAGCTCTGATTGGTTTCTATGGGCAACAAAGAAACTTCTACACCTAGACAGTTTTCATACATAAGGCCTTAGGTGTTTTACATCAGAGGAAAAGCAAACTAAAACATAAAGCATACAGAGAGAAAATGGACTGGACAATTGATTTATGCAGTTTATTGACAGTTTAGATATACTAAGAAGTACTTGCCTTTTCTCAGCACGTTGATTCACTGGCTGACAGGCAGTTTGCACTCACTCCCTGTCTCCTCAGGCTGTGTGTGTGTGTGTGTGGGGGGGGTGTCTCCAGCAGTTCTTAGCATATATTAACTTACTCTGACAGAGCAGGAGATTGTGATCTCTAAGGCTAGGGCTACACGGCAACAGTTGTCGCGCGACACATAGTGCACAACTACACGACGACAGTTGTTGCGCGACATTGATGTCGCACCAAAGTCGTGCGACAATTTTTATAATGGAAGTCTATGGTCGCAGCATGTCGCAGTGCGACACCATAGACTTCCATTACAAAAATTGGCGCGCGACTTTGGTGCGACAACTGTCACCATGTAGCCCTAGCCTAACACAATTCCAGGTAAAGCCATCCTTCTCAGTCTTCACAACACATTTTGCTTACTGCAGGTAATCATTCAGAGCTCAGTCCCATCATTCCGTGGGGGTGAGGTCACTCCTGCTCTCAGCCAATCAGATAACAGTCTTTCTGGTCTGCAGGTTATCATAGAAACATGTGTACAGTGAGAGACCTGCTGAACTGTCTATAGTTCATGACTAAAATAAAATCTACTGGCCACTGTATTTAGAAAAACAGGATTTTTGTAAAACTTACCGTAAAATCCCTTTCTTGTGGCTTCATTGGGGGACACAGCACCAGTGGGTATAGGCAGCTGCCACTAGGAGGCGACACTAGACAATCAAAAAAAGGAGCCCCGCCTGGCAGCCTATACCCCTCCTACGGACACCAGGCTAGCTCAGTTAGTTAATAAGCAGTAGGAGCCAAACAGAAAGATACAAACCAGTCTGAACCCGGGAACGAGAACTCAAGGAACAGCAAACAAGCCCGGGAAAAAGAACAACCCAGAAAAAAAACAGGGTGGGAGCTGTGTCCCCCAATGAAGCCACAAGAAAGGGATTTTACGGTAAGTTTTACAAAAATCCTGTTTTCTTGTGCCTATCATTGGGGGACACAGCACCAGTGGGACGTACAAAAGCAGTCCCAGAGGGTGGGGAAAAAGAACAATTCCCAGATGGCCAGCCTAACGTATGGCGGCCTGCAGAACCCTGCGGCCCAGACTGGCATCAGAAGAAGCCAGGATGTGGACCTGGTAAAACTTGGTAAAGGTATGCACCGAGGCCCAGGTGGCGGCTTTGCAAACCTGGGACACCGATGCATGATGGCGAACCGCCCAGGAAGCTCCCACGGCCCTGGTGGAATGGGCAGTGACCCGGAAGGGGGGGGACCTGTCCCGAGAGCGATAGGCCTCAGAGATGGCGGCCGTAATCCAACGCGCAATGGTCACCTTAGAAGCGGCAAGACCCTTGCGGGGACCCTCAGGGATGACGAACAAGGAATCCGACCGACGGAAGGGAGCTGTGAGGGACAAATAGACCCGGATAGCTCGGACAAGGTCCAGACAGTGAAGGGAGCGTTCCCTAGGATGGGAAGGAGCAGGACAAAGAGAGGGAAGAACGATATCCTCATTGATGTGGAATGCCGAAACAACCTTCGGAAGGAAGGAAGGGAGAGGGCGCAAAACCACCTTATCCTTGTGCAAGACAAGATAGGGGGAGCGACAGGAAAGAGCGGCTAACTCAGATACTCGGCGGATGGATGTAACCGCCACCAGAAAAGCGACCTTCCAAGAGAGAAGACGCAGGGAAACCTCACGCAAGGGCTCAAAGGGAGGACCCTGGAGCACATCGAGCACCAAGTTAAGATCCCAGGGCTCGACGGGGGGGCGGAAGGGGGGATTCAGACGAAGAACACCTTGCAAAAAGGTCTTCACCTGGGAGCGCAGAGCCAAAGCCCTCTGAAAAAGCACGGACAGGGCGGAGACCTGAGACCGAAGGGTAGAATGGCTGAGACCCTGGTCAAGGCCGGACTGTAAAAAAGAGAGGATCTTAGGTGTGGAGCAAACGAGAGGATGTACACGACGTTGCTCGCACCAAGAAAAAAAGGGTTACCAGACCCGATGGTAAATACGAGCCGACTGAGGCTTGCGGGCCCTAAGCATAGTCTGGATGACAGACTCAGACAAACCCCGAAATCTCAGCACCGCGGCCTCAACAGCCAAGCCGTCAAATTGAGCTGAGGTAAAGTGGGGTGGAAGATCGGCCCTTGAGAAAGGAGGTCTGGCCGCAGGGGAAGACGCCAAGGGGCGTCGGCCAGGAGGTGGATCACGTCGGCGTACCAGGACCGGCGAGGCCAATCCGGAGCGATAAGGATGGCGGGAACGCCGAGAGCCTTCAGACGTTTGAGGACCCGCGGAAGAAGAGGGAGCGGGGGAAACAGGTAAATCAGGGAGAACTGATCCCAAGGGGTCACCAGGGCGTCCACCGCGAACGCGCGGGGATCCCGAGCCCGAGCCACGTAAGTGGGGAGCTTGTGATTGAGCCTGGACGCGAACAGATCCACGTCGGGGAAGCCCCACCGACGGCAAACTTGAAGAAACACCTGTGGATGGAGAGACCACTCTCCGTGGTCCAGGGACTCGCGACTGAGATAATCCGCCGCCCAGTTGTCTACGCCTGGAATGTGGACGGCAGAGAGAGCCGGGACAAACTGTTCCGCCCAGCAGAGAATCCGAGCGGCCTCCGCCATCACGGAGCGGCTCCTGGTGCCCCCCTGGCGGTGGCGTTGTCCGTCTGAACCCGAACAGGGCGACCCCGAAGGAAATCGGTCCAATGAGTTAAGGCAAGGGATATCGCCCGAAGCTCCAAAATATTGATGGGAAGGCGCGACTCCAGCAAGGTCCACGTGCCCTGAGCCGTCAGGACACCGAAAATCGCACCCCACCCGGTCAGGCTGGCATCGGTGGTGACGACCAGCCACTGAAGGGGGAGGAAGGAGCGGCCCTGAAGAAGAGCTGGAGACGTCAGCCACCAAAGTAACTCCCTGCGGACTGCCGGGGAGAGGACGATCTTCCTGTCCAGGGAGAGTGGAGACTTGTCCCACTGGGCCAGAATCGCTCCCTGGAGGGGACGAGAGTGGAACTGAGCAAAAGTGACGGCCTCGAACGAGGAGACCATCTTGCCCAGCACCCGCATGCAGAAGCGGAGCGAACAGGGGGAGCCCGAGCGTAGGGAAGAGACCTTGTCGCGAGGCAGGAGAACCCGAGCAGTCTCGGTGTTGAACAACATCCCCAGAAACTCCATCGAGCGAGAGGGGAGCAGAGACGACTTCCGGAAGTTGATCACCCAGCCGAACCTGGAAAGCAGATCGAGCGTGATCTGAAGGCTGGACTGAGCCCCCTGCAAGGTGCGACCCTTTACTAAAAGGTCGTCCAGGTACGGGATGACCGCCACTCCTCTGGCACGAAGGAGAGCCATGAGGGGGGCAAGGGTTTTGGTAAAAACCCGGGGCGCTGTCGAAAGACCGAAGGGCAAAGCGACAAACTGGAAATGTAGAGAACCGATGGCGAAACGAAGAAAGCGCTGATGACTCAGCGCGATGGGCACATGGAGATATGCGTCGCGTATGTCTATGGAAGAGAGGAACTCGCCCTGCTCCAGGGACGCGACCACCGACCGCAATGATTCCATGCGGAAGTGGCGGAGGCGGACATAGCGATTGAGGTGCTTCAGATCCAGGATGGGCCGAACAGAGCCGTCCTTTTTGGGGACGGTGAACAGGTTCGAATAGAAGCCCTGAAAGCGCTCGGAGGGGGGACTGGAACTACAACCCCTTGAGCAAGGAGGTGTTGAACAGCGCGGGAAAGAGCCAAAAGCCCTGCAGAAGAGCGGGGGATCCGAGACAGGAAAAAACGAGGAGGCGGAAAAGACGCAAACTCGATTTTGTATCCGGAAGACACCACCTCCCGTACCCACGCGTCGGTGACGTGGGCGAACCATACCTCCTTGAAGGAGAGCAGACGACCCCCCACCCGAGGGGAAGACCCGAGTGGGGGAAAGCCTTCAGGAAGAAGACTTGGGGGCAGGGCCCTTGGAAGGGCGGGAGCGCGGCTGCCAGGACGGCCGGGGCTTAAAGGAGGGCTTCCCGGAAGAGGAGGCTGAGGGAGCACCCTTCGAGGACTGCTGACGAGCAGGGGCTTGGAAGGAGCGGAAGCGACTGGAACGCTTCGGAGGCTGGGAGCGCCTGGGCCGGTTCTGTGGCAACAAAGAACTCTTGCCACCGGTGGCGTCAGAAATAATCTTGTCCAACCGCTCCCCGAAAAGCCTGTTTCCTGTAAAGGGAAGACAAGTAAGAGCCTTCTTGGAGGCGGCGTCAGCCGACCACGATTTCAGCCAAACAGAGCGACGAATGGCAGCGGAGTTGGCCACAGCCCGAGCAGACAGGCGAGCCGCTTCCTGGGAAGCATCACACAGATACTTAGAGGCATGAAGAATCTGTGAGGCTAGGGAAAGCAGATCCTCACGAGGGACCTCCGAGGAGATGTCACGGACCAGTTGCTTGGCCCAAGCGGAGCAGGCCTTACTGACCTAAGACGCCGCAAAGGAAGGGCGAAGGGCAGAACCCGCAGCAATGAAAACGGACTTGGAGAACGTGTCAATCTTCTTGTCCACAGGATCCGTCAGGGACGCACCGTCCGCTAAGGGAGGGTGGTAGATTTAGACAGCCGGGAGACAGGGGGGTCCACAGTAGGTGGGACCGTCCAGGCGGAGACTAAATCCGCAGCAAACGGAAAAAGAGCTTCTGTCCGCTTAGAGGAGGGAATGCGCCGGTCGGGGTGCTTCCATTCCTTGTCCAAGAGATTCTCAAAGTCCTTATGACTAGGGAATACCAGCGGTTGCTGCTTATGGCGACTAAACGAAACTTCGCCTCTGGCCGCAGAGGGAGATTCGTCCCGGATATGGAGTGTGTCCCGCACTGCACGGACCAAGGCTTGCACCGCAGAGGTCAGATGGTCCTCCCTGTCAGACCCTGAGGCAGAGTCACAGGAGTCCCCCGAGGTGTCAGAGAGGTGTTGCTGAGAACCGCCCGCAGTGGACTTTTCCGGGGAAAGGTCAGAGGAACACCGGGAAGGTGACCGAGAAGGGGAACGCCGACGCCTCTTGGAAGACCGTCCCCTGGAAGGGGAGTCAGGAGACACCTGAGGAGGGGTCGCAGAGGGGGGCGCCTGGGACGGCAACCGGTCAATGGCGTGGATCATGACCTGAGACAACTTAGAGAGGTCACCGATCGCCTGGGTCAGGGACCTAGCCCACTCGGGTGGGGCCGCAACCGAGCCAGAAGGAGCGGGAGCCTCAGTGGGAAGGTTACCAAGGGAAAGGCAAGGCACACATAGGGAGCCAGACTGACCGCTAGGGAATTTTTGACTACAGCGAGCGCACGCAAAGTGCGTCGCCACAGCCACCGGAGCATGCTGCCTTGGGGGTCGTCCCGGGGACCAGACATGGTGAAGGGCTCAACAGACAAGCAATAGCCTGGGGAAAGAGGAGTATCACCCACTGGGTGCCTACCAGACCCTGGAGCAGGAAAACAGGACAAGAACAGCGGACAAGAATAGGCACCTTCTATGGGGTGCCAGCGATGTGTGTTCTGCAAGTTGCGGAACACACACTGTTCGGCATCCGTGGTACTGCGCATTTTTGCGGACACGCAATATCAAGGCCGTCTGAATGACCGCTAACTGTCCCTTTATGTTGAAAGCAAATCTTTGTAACTAGTGAGAAAACCTCTTTAATCCTGTTTTCTCTAGCAGATCTGAGATGAGTGCAGCCATTCCTTACCAGTGCCTTTTTCCTCTGATCTGTAGCGGAGGAGCTTCACTACTGAGCATCTACATAAAGGGCAGCACACAGTCATCTCAACTAAAAGCCTAGATCCTTAGATCAGGAATAGAACAGACATTTATAGGACATTTCATCATGTTCCCAAATTCTTACATACACATTTAGGAGTAATAACAGAGGAATTGTACAATGCAGAGTGCTAAGAAAAGATGAACCAGACTTGTTGTTTTATGGTGAAATGTGTCCGGAGAAGTGACAGGGCCCCCTTTAAATAGACAGATGGTGCAGATGAAAAACACAGGGGGAGACTTACTATGCTCAATGCACCGGAATCTTGCAGCAAAGAAATGTTATATGTGTTTTGCACCAAATTTATAATTTTATTTTTTTTAATGAAAATTTGAAACTTAACAAGGGGGATGGATTTGTGGGAAAGAGATGTGATTTACAATGATGTGTGATAAAATTTTGCCCTAAATTCTGGTGCAAAGTAAGCCAATAAATGGGATGCATAAACACAGATTAGGCCAGGGATCAGCAAACTCCAGCACTCCAAATGTTCTGAAACCACAACTCCCAGAATGTTCCATTCACGTCTATGGGAGTTGAGAAAACAGCCGAGCATGTTTGTATGCTGGGAGTTGTAGTTTCACAGCAGATGGAGCGCCGAAGGTTGCTGATCCCTGGATTAGACAGATGTATCATCCTGCCTGAGCCACAGTGATACATGTACATTTGGCACATCTCTAGTCCCAGTAATTGTATGCCATCTACAGGATTAGAAAATCTGCCCCATTATTTCTGAACACCACAAATGGCTCCTTTTTATACCTCAATATACAGTAAAATGGAGCACCGCAGTCCGAAATACTAAATTTGTTATTTTAGTCTTAATTCTTCCTCATATACAAAGAGTAATTTTAGTGAAAATAAAAAGTCAGCGTTATTTCAAATGTCCGCATGAATTTATTATTAACCTTTGCTGGGAAAGAATCCAGCAGTCTTCAGCTTTTAAATTCATATTCATAAACCTGGGCCCATTCATAGTAAGTTTTCTTCCATATCAATGAGCCTAATTAATATGAAAAAGAATTATGAAATGTGATTTTAATCACTACATTTGCTTTTCCATGCAGGTTATCTGACCTTTTCAGAGGAAGACGGCGGTAACACTCCTTGTGACTGATTATATGTATTAAACTCTGGCATTCAGCTTAAAATAAGAATGTTCACAGTCTGTCTTGTCTTTACTGTATATGAATATATTAATGCAGGGCTTTAACTCTGCTTCTCATTGTAGTGGCTGGACGGACTTGTATGAATAGGGGAGATCGTGAAGACATGTCCTACTAATGCTATCACTATATACCCCGTCTGACCTCATGGGATGCACTAGGCATCCAAACAATTCCAGGCGTTACCTCTTATTTTATACATTACTCCATAAGAAGATCTCAGGGCATGCAAGTTATGTCTGGAGAATTCCTGCTCTACTTATCACATGCAGTTTGTAGCCAATCACGTGAAAATCCGGGTTCCTAATTCGGTAAAACATTAATTTGGACTTCCGCAACCATATTTCCTTTTGTCAGAGTAAATTAAGTATGTCCAGTTTTATAATGCTGTCACTACTGTATAGGGGGTGTCCTGTCGATAATAATGAACTGGGCAGGGAGAACCAGAGGACAGCCATTCAGTGGCCACTTCTCCCTGAACGTGGTGGCATTTTTGGGTTCATATACTTCACCTATATGAGCCTCTCAATTTATCTAGGACATTAGATCATCTGACTCGGTCTCCCATTCATTTCCCCTAGAAACCACTCCACTATACAATGCACTTTTACACACCGATTTACACAAAAAATGACCAAAAACAAAATTGTACTTCTACATGTTGGAGATGGATTTTCGATATAGTAAAGTAGCACTCCCACAAAAATTTTTATTCTCTGACCTGTTAGAAAGGTACATGATGTAATCTGTAGTGAAGGTAATTTTCTTACTAATGACTGTATTAGTGTGTTATAACCTCCCTTCTGATTCTCAGCAGTGTCATATGACAGGAAGGAAGTCAGTTACTTCTCTATTCATTCCTATAAGACTAAAGGGGTTGTCGAAAAAATATATAGCACTGTAAATCTGGGCAGCAATATATAACTAAGCTAAGCAAGTTTTAGGCAAATATATATATATATATATATATATATATTTTTTTTTTTTTTTTTTTCCCTCATCTCTCTGGTTCTCTTCTGGCCCTTTGTTTACATGCAATAACAACAATCTCTGCCCCTCCCCCTGCTCTGCAAAGGGAATGGATACAAGTGCTGCCCTGAGTGACATGTCTGTCTGCTGGGATACTCAGCAGCATGTTGTATGTGTTAGGACTACAAGTCCCAGCTGTACAATCACACTGCTGCTACACACAGGATCTTCCCTCTACTTGTTCTTGTGCAATACTCTACAGATCTTCTCTAGTCTGTCAGCTCCTGTGCCCAGCATTTGTCTGCTCACTGTCCGCAGCCCTGAGTCTGTGCTGGCTGAAAGGGTTAAAATTTTATCTGAAAGAATCCAGTGAGAGAGCAGCAGCAGCCGGCAGTGCAGGGGGCATGGCCAGCACAGTGACGTCTTGTGTACAGACTCTTATCTGATCTCTGAGGCTTGTGCACGAAACATCAGCAGAGCAGGGAGAGAAGCAGACATCACAGGTCATGTGACCCTCAGTGAACTCTGAGAAAAAGAGCCACTGAAGTTAAAGTGCATTGAAAAAACAATACATTTGCTTAGTTAGAAACATACAAAGGACAAAAAATTACCTGGACAACCCCTTTAAGGCTCCCATATGAATACATAAAGAAACTGGCTTCCTGTCCACACATATGATGCTGTGTTATTTGAAAAGTCAAAGTGTTGGTCACATGACACAGCTGAGGATCAAAAGGGAGGTGATAACTCACAAATACAGTAACTGGTAAAAAAAAAAATAATAATACCTTCACTACAGTTTACATCCGTTATCTTTCTAACAGGTCACAGAATAAAAAAGATTGTGGGAGTGCTTCTTTAAGCAACATATACCTCAGATGTGTCCATAGGTCTCTATTCACCCAGTGTATGCAAAAAGAGTGACCTTTTAACACACAATGAGCAGGTATAAGTCAGCATATCCTTTTTTTCAATGTACAAGAAAGCATAGCCTACTACGCTTTCCTGCGCTGAGGGACACATTACAAAATCCATACCACGCCGTGAATATATGCTTTTCACAATGCATGCCTATGGGCAACCCATACCACACTGTAAGCCCATACTGTGGGATATGTTGTAGCCTTCCATTAGCTGTATACATCAGAAGATTGTCCCCAAATAAGCTGCTGATGTAAACAGGGCCTAAAGGTGATTTTACACATTAAAGTGGGTTGATGGCTGAACAGAAGATAGGGTGCATTCACACGAATGTGTGACGGCCGTGCCCGTTTTGTGGACGGCGAAACCTGGATATGCAAAATACAGGCAGCAGCCGTGTGCCTTCTGCATCGCAGCGTGGACCTGTTGATTTTAAAGGGTCTGCTATCCGTAATATGCGGCCAAAGATAGGACATGTCCTATCTTTTGCTGCGTGGAGACACGGACCCAGAAACAAACAGATGCCCATACACATTTAATGAAACCAGGAGATGGACGAAAGATCTTTCTGGGAACGTTCTTTCGAACAAAGATCTTTTGTTCACAAACGATCTTTCTTTCAATGAAAGATCTTTCATCCGACTACACAGCCGACTTCTTTTCAAACTATAATGCTCTTTCATCGGTCGCTCATTGTTAAATTTCAACCCATTTTGGTTGAAATTGTCCACTTTAAAAAACTTTAATGTGTATGGCCATCTTTCGTGATGACTTACACTACCACCTTCCGTAACCTACAAGACTGGCTTACAAAAATACCCTCGCTTTGACATGCTTGTTCTAATTGAGCTGAACGTTTACGACCCACTGTAAAAGCACAATATGCTTTAATACCATGGACAATAGAGAAAAAAAAAAGATCAGACCCCAAATAAAAAATGTTTAATGATACTGGCTGGGTTCAATTTTCTATCGTCCAAGTATTGGACTTGAAGTCCTTCGCTACAGTAAGATGTAATTGTATCATAAGAGAAAGGTGACAATCGGGAGATCATGCAAAAATTACATATTCTCAATGGTAGCTAATTAGCCATGCAAAACCTCCTCAAACAGATATTCATTTCTATTAGGAATGATTACTATGCAAGCCTACAGATGTCAATACCACAGTCATTGAAATTCTTCTTCCCCTACTAATTGAAGGTTGTAAAGCTCCAGTGCCAAGGTTTCCTTCCAAAGAGCTAATTTATGACTAGAAGGATATTTTATGTCTTCAGTCGAAGCAGCTTAAAACACAGCAAATCAGAACCATCTGTGTAGTGATGCTTGAATCACCGTTTATCTATCAGACCATCATTCTTGTTCGTTTGCACCCTGCATTCTTGGCTGCTGTGCACGTCCCCGTGGCCAAATTTCATAAGATATATTAAAAATTTAAAGCATCTTGACCCTTCCACATTGCAAGTGCACTGGATGGAAATCGTCTTCTTTCTACACAAGATATGTCTGAAAAAGGTCACTGGCTGATGCTTTTAATTATGCTAAGCAGGAAGGACGAAAAAGACAAGACTTTGCCGTCTTCACTCGAGATGCTGAATGTAATCACATAGTAATTTACATTAAATAGCAAATGTTTGCATTCACTTATCGCTCGGGTATATTGTTTCATGATTTTGTGTAAAATGTATTTACAGTTTGTGGACAAGAAAATAGTCAACGTATTGTAGCTGGAAGATCTATTATCACATTTATAATATTCCATCATTAGTTTTAGGCTCTTGTCTCAGTTAACTGGTTGCCGACCTAGAACGAGAATGCTCGTCCTAATCGGCCGGTATTTAACGCTTTAGGACGAGCACTCTCATATTGACAGCTGGGCCTCGATAACACCGATGCCGGCGGATTAACCCCCTGTATGCTGCGGTCACGCTGACCGCGCCATACAGGGGGTTTGCGGCAGCTTGAACAACCCCATCGGGTCCCCGTGCGGCGGTGGGGGGGCCCGATAGTTGCTATGGCAACCCCGATGCCTTGCACAGGCATTGGGACTGCCAGCTACGGAAGCCCAGGAGATCCAGCCACAGCGCTGGGTCTCCTAGGCAACTGTCAGCGTCTTACAGTGTAAGACGCTGACAGTTCAATACAGCACAATACAGATGTATTGAAACAGGGATCAGACCCTGAAATGTTGAAGTCCCATAGTGGGACATAAGTCAAAAGTAAAAAAAAAGTGAAAAAAAAGTTTTTTAACAATAAAAAAAAATTTAAAAAGTTTCAATTAAAAAAAAGCCCCTTCCCCATAAAGAGAGACATACAATTGTAAAAAAATAGAAAAAAAAATAAAGAATATACATATTAGGTATCGCCGCGTTCGCAACAACCTGCTCTATAAAAATATCACATGATCCACCCCGCCTGGTCAACACCGTAAAAAAATAAATAAAAACTGTGCTAAAAAAAGCCATTTTTTGTCCCCTTTCACCACAAAAAAATGTAATGCTAAGCGATCAAAAAGTCATGTACCCAAAAATAATACCAATCAAACCGTCATCTCATCCTGCAAAAAAGTAGCCCCTACCTGAGACAATCGCCCAAAAAATAAAAAAAACTACAGCTCTCAGACTATGGAGACACTAAAACATGATTTTTTTGTTTCAACAATGATATTATTGTGTAAATATATTGTGTAATAAATAAAAATAAGTATACATGTTAGGTATCGCCGCATCCGTAACAACCTGCTGTACAAAAATATCACATGATCTAACCCCTCAAGTGAACACCGTAAAAAAATAAACACGGTGTAAGTAAAGCCATTTTTTGTCACCTTACATCACTAAAAGTGCAACACCAAGCAATCAAAAAGGCTTTTGCCCCCAAAAATAGTACCAATCAAACCGTCATCTCATCCCGCAAAAAACTAGCCCCTACCTGAGACAATCGCCCCAAAAATAAAAAAAACTACAGCTCTCAGACTATGGAGACACTAAAACATGATTTTTTAATATATTAATGTGTAAAACTTAAAGAAGAACTCCCGCAAAAATTTTTATTCCATGTCCTGCTAGAAATGTACATGATGTAATCTGTAGTGAATGTCATGTTCTTGCCAATGGCTGTCTTTGTGAGTTATATCTCCCTGATGTTTCCCATCTGTGTCATGTGACCAGCAATCAGACTCACCAACTCACACAGAGACTTGTGTGGACAGAAAGTCTAATTCTCTATGCATTCCTCTGGGAGCCTCACTTTCAGTCTTATAGGATTGAATAGAGAAGTGACTGGCTTCCTGTACTGGGTCAGTTGGAGGTCAGGGAGTTGGTCACATGACCCAGCTACAATTAGAAGAGAGGGGATAACTCAGAAATGCAGTTGATAAGATAAGAAGATTACATTCACTATAGATTACATCATGCACCTTTCTAACAGGTCAGAAAATAAAATTTTTGTGAGTTCTTCTTTAAATAAATAAAAAAAGTATACATGTTAGGTATTGCCACGTCCGTAACAACCTGCTCTCTAAAAATCTCACATGATCTAACCCGTCAGGTGAACACATTAAAAAAAAATAAAATAAAAACTGTGTCAAGCCATTTTTTGTCATGTTGCATCACTAAAAGTGCAACACCAAGTGATCAAAAAGGTGTATGCCCCCCAAAATAATACCAATCTAACCATCACCTCATCCCGCAAAAAATGAGCCCCTACCTGAGACAGTCGCCCAAAAAAATAAAAAAACTACAGCTCTCAGACTATGGAGACACTAAAACATATACTATTGTGTAAAACTTAAATAAATAAAAAAAGTATACATATTAGATATTAACGTGTCTATAACGACTTGCTCTATAAAAATATCACATGATCTAACCTGTCAGATGAACATTGTAAATAACAAAAACAATAAAAACAATGCCAAAACAGCTATTTTCTGTTAACTTGCCTCACAAAAAGTGTAATATAGAGCAACCAAAAATCGTATGTACCCTAAAATAGTACTAACAAAACTGCCACCTTATCCCGTAGTTTCCAAAATGGGGTCACTTTTTTGGAGTTTCTACTCTAGGGGTGCATCAAATGTGACATGACAACTTAAAATTTTTCCAGTGAAATCTGCCCTCCAAAAACCATATGGCATTCCTTTCCTTCTGCGCCCTGCCGTGTGCCCGTACAGCAGTTTACGATCACAAATGGGGCAATTCTGTAAACTACAGAATCTGAGTTTTGTGTGGCCGTTAACCCCTGCTTTGTTAATGGAAAAAATTGATTTATATGGAAAATCTGCCAAAAAAGTGAAATTCAGAAATTTCGTCTACATTTTCCTTTAATTCTTGTGGAACACCTAAAGGGTTAACAAAGTTTGTAAAATCAGTTTTGAATACCTTGAGGGGTGTAGTTTTTAAAATGGTGTCATTTTTAGGTGGTTTCTATTATGTAAGCCTCACAAAGTGACTTCAGACCTGAACTGGTACTTAAAAAGTGGGTTTTGGAAATTTTGTGAAAAATTTCAAGATTTGGTTCTAAACTTCTAAGCCTTCTAACGTTCCAAAAAAATAAAATGTAATTTTCAAAATGATCCAAACCTGATATAGACATATGGGGAATGTAAAGTAATAACTATTTTTGGAGGTATTACTATGTATTTTAAAAGTTGAGAAATTGAAATTTGCTAATTTTTCTAAATTTTTTGTAAAGTTGGTATTTTTTTATAAATAAAAATGAAATATTTTAACTCAAATTTACCACTGTCGTGAAGTACAATAGTGAGACATGTCAGATTTGCTAAAAATGGCCTGGTCCTTAAGGTGAAAAATGGCAGGGTCCTTAAGGGGTTAAAGGGGTTCTCCAGGAATTAAGAAAATGAAAATACTAAAATATTACTTTATAATAAATATATTCCCAAATACCCTTCATTAGTTAGAAGGGCTCGTTTGGTCTACGGAGCAATCATCAGGGGAAATAAAATGGCCTCCGTCCTACCAGTACACACAGAACCTGTCCTAATTACACAGAAGGACAAGTTACTTCACAACTCTGAGCTGAAGAGCAGCAGCACTTGTATGAGGTCTCCATTACCACAGCTCCACATCACCACAGTCTGTTCTGTCCGTCCTCTCTGTACGTCATGTCTCCTCATGAACTCCATTCCTACAGAGATTTAGCTAAAGATCTTATCAGCTGTATTCAGGATTATAATCCCTGAAAAGCAGAGAGGAGGATGAGGCAGCTCTTTACCTCAGTGTTGTGATGTAACTTGTCCTGCTGTGTGATTAGGGCAGGTTTTGTCTGTACTAATAGGACAGCGGCCATTTTGTTTTTCCTAATGATTGCTACCCCGACAAAACGAGCCTTTATAAATAATGAAAGGTATTTGGAAATACATTTATTACTTTCTTAATTCCTGGAGAACCCCTTTAAGAGTTTGTAATAATCAGCTGGTTGCAGCATGGGGGTCCAAGAGTCTGTAGCACCCATATAACATCACTGCTCCACCTTTCGCTTGTAGGATGTACTGACTCATTCAGTGATTGCTTTCTGATTCTTGTACAGCATAAATCAGGAGATGTGGCGACTTCCATGTTGAATGATTCATTAACCCTTCCCCTTCACAGCCTTCTTTAATTAGCGGAACATGCACCTCCTGCTCATGGAAGGTTTTCTGGCACAGACTGACGCAACAGGTATTGCCTGTGCAACCCAAGGCTACATTCACATGACCGTATGAATGGGTCCGCATCCATTCCACAATACATTTCAATGGGGCAGCAAAAGATGCAGACCGCACACCAGGTGCTGTCGGCATCCGTAGTTCCATTCCGCACCCCTGTAAAAAATATAGAGCATGTCCTATTCTTGTCCACAATCACGGAAAAGAATAAGCGTTTTCTACATAGTGCCGGCCCAGTGTTATCCACAAAATGCGCAACACACAAGGTATCCGTGTTTTGCAGATCCGCAATTTGTGGACCACAAAACACGGCATGGTCGTGTGATTGTACCCTAAGAGGTAATAATGGTAGCAGTCAGTTTTTTATGAGTTAGGCTCTCTTTGAAAGATGCCCATGAATGGCATAGAAATAGGTTTAGAGTTAGGTACCCATCCATATCGAGGTCACTTTGTTGCTGGTGGATGGGCCCGGATACTTTTTGATCAGAAATATATCTGGTTGTATATTAGATGAGGCTTTAGCCTGTATATGGATCATGCATAGTTTGTATAAGAAATGCCGCTATGCCTCTGTGACTCCCTCTAATTGCACCTGTTTTTCTTTCACCACGCAGGATGCACTGACGTATTCAGTGATTGTTTTGCTTTCGTCTTTACAAATGAGTGCCTATGGGACTGTATTATAAACCCCATGTGCTGCAGTGCTTTCTCAGTGAGGCAATGTGTTGTCTTGTAGAAGCAATGCAGAACTTCAATATAGAACGTGCAATCATTTTTTTCCACTAAATAACTCAGCTCAATCAGAAAGTCTCCAAAACTTCCTACCTAACCACCTATCATGTGCACCATTTTAATTGGTATACTGTGCTAGTAATAGTGGCCTATAGAGCTGTGTGTGTCATGTCCCACAGTTGTACTCCTGGTATACCTGTTCATAATTACTCTACACAGTAGACCCTATGCACACGACTGTATCCGTATCATGGATCTGCAAAATACACATGTGGTCTGTGTGCATTTTATTTGCAGAACCACTGTTGTCAATAGGTCAGTGGTCCGCATTTTGTGGAACTGACATACAGATGTAGGAAGCACATGGATGATCTGTGTCCTTTCCGCAAAAAGATAAAATGTCTTTTACTTGTGCCCCCCCCCCCCAACAAAAAAAACTCTACACGCTTAAAGGGAATGAGTCATCAGAAAATGACCTGCTGTTTAAATAATTTTTTATGTTTAACACTTTTTAAGAATTTTTGATGATATTTTTGTAAATGATTATAGGAATCCAGAAATATAAGGCCTTAACATCAGCGTTCCAGTTGCATTTAAAGAACTCCCGCAAAAAATTTTATTCCATGTCCTGCTAGAAATGTACATGATGTAATCTGTAGTGAATGTCATTTTCTTACCAGTAGCTGAATTTTTGAGTTATATCATCCTGAAGTTTCTTATCTGTGTCATGTGACTAGGAATTAGACCCACCAACTCACACAGCACCTTATGTGTGGACAGGAAGTCTAATTTTCTATGCATTCCTATGGGAGCCTCACTCTCAGTCTCATAGGAAGTAATAGAGAAGTGACTGGCTTGCTGTCCTGGGTCAGTTGGAGTTCAGGGAGTTGGTCACATGACCCAGCTACAATAAGAAGAGTGGAAACTCTCAATTTCAGCCTCTGATAAGAAAATGACATTCACTACAGATTATATCATGCAACTTTCTAACAGGTCAGAGAATAAATGTTTTTGCAGGAGTTCCTCTTTAAGACTATGGATATCTTTTTTATTGATTTTGATATATTTAGGGTTCAAGTTTTCTGTGTAATATGTATTTATTGTATCATAGCATCTGCAGAATGCCATTTTGAGATAAATCCATCAGACCGGCCGTCTGGTGGCTCATTCTAAAGCACTTTTCTTTCTCCTCAATAATCTTCTAGGATGGTTAATGACTTAAAGTTCTGGAATGAAAGGGCCACTGTGGTTGAATTTTTGCTAGAACACAGTTCTGTTTCAATGATGTGTGTATGTTTACTGGAATGGAGCTGTGCTGCGGTGCTCTGTACAGTACCTGGTTGGAAGTGGCGATTTGCAGATAGAATGCCAAAGGGTCTGCTCAACCCCTCTGCTCTGATAATCAGTGGGATCCCCAAGGATTAGACTTCCACCAATTGCAAGTGATGATATATACTAGTGATATACCATTTCTTGCAGAGATGGAGGAGAAAAGTAATGTGATAAACGTATCAATACAAAAGGCAGTGCCATGAAGTATACTTCTAGTATATACAGTAATTGACAAATGCCATATTACACAAAGAGTGGTGCAGAAAGGGCCATAAACATCTATGGGCTCTGTACAACTCCATACAGTCATGTGCATGAAACCATAGAAGGACACAGATTAGTACACCATGAGGGAGATTTATCAAAACTGGTGTAAAGGAAAACTGGCTTAGTTGCCTATAGCATCAGATTCCACCTTTCATTTTCCAAAGAAAAAGTCAGTTATTCTTTACATCAGTTGTGATAAATCCCTCTTGATATCTATTCATTCACTGGTGTAAACAGAAAGATGTAAGGTCTGTCAACAGTTTTGACCATGCTAATCCACTGACAGTATTAGACTACTTTCACGCTTGCACTAGCAGGGTCCGGTAGGCTGTTCCGGCAGAGGAACAGCCGGTCGGATCCGTATTAATGCTAGCCCATGTGTGCCGGACAAAACCTGCAGCATGCCTCTTGGCATGTTTGCCGTGCTGTAGCCGGACCTCTGCCCCATCCCCATTATAGTGAAAGGGGCCAGAGCGGACTTCTGGCGGCACACACGAGCTAGCATTGCTGGACCCTGTTAGCGCAAGTGTGAAAGTAGCCTTAGGTAGGACTGCGGAGCAGGATAAAAAAATACTTGCTCTTGAGCTTATATCATCAGGAGTAGTGTGAATATGATATTTTATTCTGCAAGTGACTAGAGATGGAGTTTCACCATGACGTGCTCTACAAACCCTTCCCGCATTCAGAGCGACAGCATCCAACCAGGAGACCACTACAGCTATCACTCAGAGCAGATAGTAGGGGCTGTAAAGCAGCGTGTATTAACCCTTTCATCAAGCAGTAATACAGCAAACATGGGGATATTAATATACCTTTTTCGTAATTCCTGTGGACACTTTCTGAAAGGTTCCTGCATTTGAAATAATCAGCGGAGAACTAAGACTTGTCCCCATAGAATCCAGAGCCTTCAGCAGGATTCTCTTCAGGGCTGGATAATTTGGCTTTTCACTGTAGTCCAAGGACGAGACATCAAACATGAACTTGGCCAGTTCTTCTGCAGATGCATAAAACAGATTTGAGATTTAGTAGGTGTACTGAAATATAGGACATGAAAAGAAACAGTTGTACATTATAAACTGGGTCACTGCCCTTTACCCTTTCCAAAGAAGAGAATAGTTTAAGAAGAATAGCAAAACTATTTTTTCTTGACTAAAAATTTGGTTTCTTTAATATAGTTTATGAATTTTATAACTTTTGGTTAGCCATGAAAAAACAGCAATTTTTAATAAAACACTACTTTAACCAGTTGTCTACTGCAGCACAACTTTATACGCCATGGCAGTAGGATGTTAACTGTAACCTGATGTATAAAAGCGCTGGGTTACATTACGATCTGCCAGTGCGCAGCGCAGCGTGGCATATCTACCTTATTTCCTATACTATAAAAGATGCACTTGTTTCCCCAAAAGGGGTGAAAAAAATGGCAGTGCGTATTATAATGTGAATGCTAATGAGCGCTTTCATAATGGTACAGAAGGACTGGTGAATATAGCAGGTGCTGGCTTTACTCGCCACTCCCTGATCTTTTTCGGGCATCGCACTGTGCTGTGTCCTGACAGAGTACAGAATCAGGACGTAATGTGCAAAAAGGCGCGCTATGTCTTGATTCTGGCGACGTCAGATCACAGTGCAGCGCTGCTGAAAAAGAGTGCTGGATTTTCTAATTGGTGACGGCGGCGCTCAGAGCAGTAAAGTTATTTTATTTCTTTTTTTGTCTGATCTAAGGTCTGATGAAGATTGGGGGTGTGATCTGAGGTCTGATGAAGATTGGGGGTGTGATCTGAGTTCTTATGGGTCAGTGCGGGAAATACGGTAATATAATTCACACCAGAAATTGTTGTAAATTATAGCTCATTACTAGTCAATGTAGCTCAAACTAGATTAAGTGTCTTATGTAATGCCAGTCTTCATATATCCCCCCCATTGTGTATCAAAACAAAAAAAAAATGGAATAAAATGTGGAATCCATTCTAACACGTTATTTATTGAGAATTTGCAAAAGTAAAAAATATTTAAAAAAAAAAACTTTTTGAACAATTTACTTTTACTATTAAAAAAAAAAAAAAAACTTAAAACAGATTATTTTGGCAGCCAGAAAATTGAAGGCTACATTCACACTGCTGTTTGCCTTATGCAGCAGGAAAGTTCCCAGCACATATGTTAAAACCTATCCATAGGCCTCAATTTACCTGACGGAGGCCACAAGGGGGTCCTTTTGACTAGGATATGTTAGTATACCTTTATTTCTGCTGTATGTAATAGCTCAGTCTGTTGTTCTATTTCATACAAGGGCATTCTTCAAAACATTTCATATACCCAGGTAGGGTGCGTGGGTTGAAAAAACAAACATAAAAAAACCTCCTCTCTCACTGGTGTTCCATTTCCAGTGCCGAGCTGCCTTCTCCTCCACTTCGATTGATGGCCTCAAATGTGGCTATGTGCCGCCAATTAATTGGCTGGCAGTAGTGAAGTGTGTGTAGACAGCACATCACACTTCTGGTCCAGCAGGAGCTGTAAGGCCAGTGCTGGAACCAGAGCCCCGGTCACAAGTGGAACTTTTTTTTTTCCTTTAATCCCAGTACCCTGGCTGGCCAAATGAAAAGGGATTCCTGGTCTCGGAGAAAAATGGCATGCACTGGCAGTCTCTATCAGATTCCATGTAGAGAAAACCTCTGACATACCCTACAAACACAGTGAATGTGAATTGACCCTAAGACAGACAGTCACCAAAGCATTGATATCTAAACACACATCTCAACCTGCAATAGTTATGTTTGACCCTCAGACTGTCTCCAATTAGTGGGAAAGATAGACGTTCAGGGCACATGATGATGAAAAAATAGCCCCTGATCAAGCACAGAGAGCAATCGTTCACATGCTGGTGACATAGTCCCACACCACCATGATTCCCTTGACCCTGGGCATACTGTATGTTTTCCACACAATTCTGGTTAATAAGAAGAGACACTGGATTGAACAATTCTAAAAGTCAATTGGATCCTTTGGGCTCATTTGTAAGTGGAACATGTCCTCTATAGTTACAGGTTAATGTGGCTGTGTGTCTTCTATAGTTATTGTTGCTGCTGCTTTATGGATCGTTCTTTGGCACAGCTATGGAGGTACTAGCTGGAGCTGTGACTGGCCCTGGACTGAACATGAAGAATCTGAATATGGCTCTAGTGCACAAAATGTAATCTGTGTCGCTTTTTTTCTTACGTCTAAACCTGAAAGCATGGTTATGTCACATTCTTGTGGAGAGAGGGAGGGTTGTATTCTTTTCATTAGACTTCAGCTCTGTCCTCTGCTAGAAAGCACTGGCAAAACATCTGAGAACTACAATATCTTGGATCGTAGGGAGTGAACTAAAAACAGTCAAGTAACAGAAAAATGATTGCATACATATATATATATGATTTTGCATAATTTATTCCTCTAAAACTTATCCTACATCACATACCACTGATGTAAGTTATGTGCACCTAAAACACAAAGGTCATGTGGGACGCTGCAAATGTGTACTCATATGCTATCAAAAACATAACATTTTAAAGTTGACATGGTAAAGGACAGACAAAAAATGGTTAAAACATTATGAACAAATGAGTCAGACAGACCAGGATAACCTGTCACCTCCCAGAACACCATAGATGTTAAAGGGCATCTGTCGGTAGATTTGTAGCTATGAAACTGTCTGTCCCTTTGCATGTGCACTTGGCAGCTGAAGGCATCTGTGTTGGTCCCATGTTCATATGTGCCCGCATTGCTAAGAAAAATGATGTCTTGATATATGCAAATGAGCCTCTAGGGGCAGTGGGGGCTTGGCCTTACTCCTAGAGGCTCAGCTCTTTCTGCAACTGCTGCGCCCTCTCCACTTTGATTAACAGGGCCAGGCAGAGTAAACGTGATCATGCCTGTGTGACGCCCTTTAAATACGGTCTTCCAGAATGGCATTAATAACAGGTTGTCGGGGTCAGACACCCCGCACCCCTGCAGATCTTCTGTTCATGTGTAGCTCTGGTGCTGGAACTACAGATTGTTCTTCAGCTTCATTTCGTTTTGTATACATTTTGCCGCATTGTTCCTGTACACTGGAGTCACACAGCAATCTTGGTCATGACACCCATGACTCTCAAGTTGTTGCGACAATGACCCAAGAATCTCAAAAAATCCAACAATGCTGTTTTTTTTTGTGATTCGGGGTTCACAGTCATGGCGACCCCACTCAATGGATGTACTGCTTCACAGCAAATTTTGGTGATGCAACGGCATCATGGCCAAGATCCCCATGTAACCCCAGCCTAAAAGCTGGTCATGGATGCACAGATTGAATCATATTGTTTCTTGAAATTAATATTTAGAATAATATATGGACAGATTTTTTTCCATGACTTTAAAGGGGTTGTCTCATCTTGACTAATGGGGGCATATCGCTAGGATATGCCCCCATTGTCTTATAGGTGCGGGTCCCACCGTTGGGACCCGCACCTATATCGAGAACGGGGCCCCGCAAGGTGGTGGCTGGAGGACTCCGGTCCGGCCACCACCAAGCCGGCTCCCCATAGAAATGAATGGGAGCGCACCGCGCTTGCGCGGCCACCGCTCCTATTCATTTCTATGGAGCCGACGGAAATAGCCGAGCCAGCGCTCGGCTATCTTCGCCGGCCACATTGAAAATGAATGGAGGCGGCTGCGCATGCGCAGTGCGCCCCCGTTCGCTTTCGGGGCCCCGTTCTCGATATAGGTGCGGGTCCCAGCGGTGGGACCCGCACCTATAAGACAATGGGGGCATATCCTAGCGATATGCCCCCATTAGGCAAGATGAGACAACCCCTTTAACCCTTGAATATGGGATCATAGGCTCTATCACTACAGAACTAGATAGATGTGTCATTAAAGGGGTTGTCCGGCCTTTTAATATTGATGACCTATCCTCAGGACAGGTTATCAATATCAGAACGGAGGGACATACAGCTGTATGAGGAGACGGTGCACACAGTGTGCACATACCGTCTCCCTTCTCTCTTCCTGTTTGCTGCTGCTTTGCCAAAGACATAGCAGCAATGAGAAGGAAGAGAGAAAGGAGATGACGTGTCCAGTGTGCAACTTATTGGCGGGGTGCCAGGTGTTTGGACTCCCACCGATCTGGTATTGATGACCTATCCTGAGGATGGTTCATCAATATTAAAAGCCCAGACAAGCCCTTTAAAAGAATCTTCCCACAAATTATAAATTATATTCAGTCCTCTTAAAACACCTTTTTCTAAGATTGCTCCTGGTTACAAACTTTATAAAAACATTCACTAACATTGAAAACCACAAGACAGAATTTTTATAATGAAAAAGGTTTAGAGGATAACGTCTTTAAAGAGGACCTTTCACCGTTCCAGACATTACTATTTTAATAGCTCCATGCATTCCCCATGTAACAACAATTCTGAGCATCTATTCTTATGGCTCTATGTTGTGCCATTCCTTTATTATTTGCACTAGAAGTTATATGTGAATTGCTATTTGCCTTCAGTAAAGGAACAGAGGGGAGGTAACAAGTTGGGGGTGTGTACCTGCACAGTCTGAACATGACAGCACTGATTGGATAGAGTGAGTCTGTGCAGGGACACACCCCCAACTGGTTACCTCCCCTCTGTTCCCTTACTGAAGGCAAATAGCAATTCACTCATAACTTCTAGTAGAAATAATAAAGGAATGGCACAACATAGAGACATAAGAATATATGCTCCAGACTTGTTATTACATGGGGAATGCATGAAGCTATTAAAACAGGCATGTCAGGGGTGGTGAAAGGTCCTCTTTAAGAGATCTGTATAGACTGGGTAACAGGCACTTACTGGTCTCTCACCCAGTTCTCCCAGTGAGAGGCAGCTAAATCACTAGGTTAAAGAATACTAGGAGGAGAACAAAAGAGACCCATATTTACTATTTTTAAAGGGAATCTGTCACCTGGATGTTGGACTATTATCTGCTGTAATACATGAGCAGTACTACAGATAAGGAGCCCAGATCTCTATTTTTTTATTTTCCTAATGTCGTGCATTCTCCCCACTGTCAGCATTTATGATCCACTGCAGTTGAAGCCGGTTCATCGATCAACTAATTACTGTGGTTCTGGCTCCATAAGCTGCTGCTGGCCATACATGTAGCATTACTGGCCAGTCATTCAGACAAGTGCCTGACCATGTAGTACACGCAAGGGCCAGGTCCGCCAGGTGGCGCTGTAATGACTACACTGATTGTTGGTGATAAGCCCTCCACCTCACTTTTGCAAAAAAATAGATAAAATGAGTAAAACTGAATGACCTATATACAATATACTCAACATTTTATAGAAAAAAATTCTCTCAGTAGTGATATTATCGTGAATCAGCTTCTACATGTTATTTAATATGGTGTCCTTATGAATCTGCTCTTTTACAACTGTGTACAATATCCATATATACAGTATTCTACAATAACTAGTTTTTTTTTCTACTTGTCCTTAATCGTTCAGGATGATAGGCTTGTTTTACTCTTGGTTATACAGAGATTTTTTAAGGTATCCCTATGTGACAAACGAGCAGCCCCTTTGGCAACAAAGATGTAAAATGACTTTGGCCCCAGAGGGCACTGTAATGTTTATTACATTACCATATGGCAGTACAATTTTCTATTTGCATATGAGTTTTTGGCACTCTCTGAGATTGGAAAACACAAATTAATTTAATACCGCATGTTTATTGTGCGTATACACATTAGAATTGAAGAGATGAGCAATGGGATGTGGTTGGTTTTTAACATTTCGACACTGTGAGACTTGTTTTGTAGCAGAAACTCCTTAGTGTTTTCTTTCCCACTGAACAAACCTACCATGCTTCATGTATCACCTCTGACCATTGCTGCTAGACTGCGGCAGTATTAATAGGGCATTGTTACAGTTCATTACGTATACTCCTTAGAGCACAGTCAGATTCTTTGCATTTATGCGGCTTTCTATTCAAGTGAAACATTGGGGCTTAAACAATCTGCATGCATCACATCTTGAAAAGAAAAAAAAAAAAAAAAAAAAAAGCAGATTAGCGTTTTCTCTCTACTTACGGCATCCGTCTTCTCGACCAGACCATTCCATGACAGTATGTGGGAGATCACCCCATAGCCTATAAAATGACAATGACACGCATTAAATTAATATCGTTATCATATTTCAATGATGTAAGTTCTAAATCAGGGATCAGCAACCTCCTGCACTCCAGCTGTTCTGAAACTACAACTCCCAGAATCTTCCTTTCATTTCTGTGGGAGTATGTGTACATGCTGGGAGTTGTAGTTTCACAGCAAAGGCTGCTGATCCCTGGACTAAATATTCCCCATCCCTAAATGACTGGAAGGATTTCATGTTATAAACGTTATAAGAAATAATACATTCTACAAAAACTGGGAAATTATTGCTATTTACTAATTTGTGGAAATCAAGGTTGGATTCCTCAAAGCAGTATTCTCATCAC
Organism: Rhinella marina; assembly: GCA_900303285.1. Taxonomy (NCBI): domain Eukaryota; kingdom Metazoa; phylum Chordata; class Amphibia; order Anura; family Bufonidae; genus Rhinella; species Rhinella marina. Next base: position 109,728 of record ONZH01026435.1, on the reverse strand, counting down.
GACATTTATGGCATAGCTACAGGATTTCAATTAAATGTGTGATAGATACACATTTCACCTCTGGGACTCAAATCTGTCTCTAGAATGAGGCTGCCCTGACACCCCCCCCCCCCCATCAAATCTCACTACACCCTGCTAGCTTCTGCAATCGGCCGCCAGACGTGGTTGAGTTCACGGAAACAGCCAAGCTCACTATGCTGCGCCATTTCTGAAACTTCTATAGAAAATTATGTAGCGTCGTGGGATAGACAGTTTTCATAAACCTGCCCACATCTGGCAGTTGGATGTGGTGGCCAGTCACAAAGGGTAAGGTTGGACAAGGGACTCTCATACTAGAGATGGCCTGGGTCAATGATGGCGAACCTTTTAGAGATCAAGTGCCCAAACTACACCCAAGACCCACTTATTTATCGCAAAGTGCCAACACAGCAATTCACCCTGAATACTATGGTCCAATACAGTATATCCTGTGTACAGTTCTGGGCTCCTGTGAACAAGGCAGACATAGCAGAGCTGGAGAGGGTTCAGAGGAGGGCAACTAAAGTAATAACTGGAATGGGTGGACTACAGTACCCAGAAAGATTATCAAAATTAGGGTTATTCACTTTAGAAAAAAGACGACTGAGGGGAGATCTAATAACTATGTATAAATATATCAGAGGTCAGTACAGAGATCTCTCCCACGATCTATTTATCCCCGGGACTGTGACGAGGGGACATCCTCTGCGTCTGGAGGAAAGAAGGTTTATACACAAACATAGAAGAGGATTCTTTACGGTAAGAGCAGTGAGACTATGGAACTCTCTGCCTGAGGAGGTGGTGATGGTAAGTTCACTAAAAGAGTTCAAGAGAGGCCTGGATGTATTTCTGGAGTGTAATAATATTACAGGTTATAGTTACTAGAGATGGGTTGTTGATCCAGGGAGTAACTCTGATTGCCTGATTGGAGTCGGGAAGGAATTTTTTCCCCTAAAGTGGGGAAAATTGGCTTCTACCTCACAGGGTTTTTTTGCCTTCCTCTGGATCAACTTGCAGGATAACAGGCCGAACTGGATGGACAGATGTCTTTTTTCGGCCTTATAAACTATGTTACTATTACCCGTTATTAATCTATTCTACCGTATATTGTATAAATTCCTAGTAGCAATAATGGAGGAACAGCAAATTGTATAGTTGCCAGAAAAGATGCTCCAGAATTTTTATTACATGGGGAATACAAGTATTTACTAAAACTGCAATGTCAGGAAGGCGACATATCCTCTTTAAAGGGAACCTGTCATCAACTTTATGCTGAACTCACTGAGGGCAGCATAAAATAGTGACAGAAATGCTGATTTCAGTGGTGTGTCATTTATGAGGTAAAAGTAAGTGGTTGCTGAGAACCAGCATCATAATCATTGCAGTTCAGGCCTTGAAAAGAGTCAAATCTACCTGAGAAGAGTCATGGTTATTTATAATCGCCTGCTCTCCCCGCCAATCTGATGATCATTGGCAGCTCTCTCCCAGAGAGAAAGAGAGAAAACTGGTAGAAGACTGTCAGTCATCAGCAGGTGGGCAGGGAGAGCAGGAATTCATGAATAACCAGGACTCTTCTCATGAAGATTTGACTCTTTTCCAGGCACAGTCTGCAATGTTTGTGATGTTGGTTCTCAGCAAGCATTTACTTTTAACTTATAAATGACAGACCGCTCAAATCAACTCACCTGTCTCTACTTTATTCTGCCGTTAGTATGGACAGCACAAAGGTGATGACAGGTTCCCTTTAACTCTATGGCTGTGTGAAAAACAAACATAGTCCCGTCCCTGATAAAGATATACCGTATTTTTCGCTTTATAAGACGCACATTTTTTCCTCCCAAAGTCGGGGGAAAGTGAATGTAGGCAGCAAGCAGGCCGGCAGCGCAGGTCCCTCACTCAGTCACACTCCGGCTCTGGACCCGCCCACTTCATTAATTCAGTGGGCGGGGCCATAGCGTTACTGAGTGAGGGACCTGAGCTGCCGGCCTGCCTGCTGCCTGCATGCATAGTGAGTACTGAAAAGTGATTAAAGCTATGGTAGTTTAGCAAAGCAGCCCTGCTGGAGGAGATTCTTACACTTTAGAAGCGATGGCTCTAATAACTGGGGCCCAATGTAATGGGGTCAGATCCCCCCATAACAGTCATCCACAAATCCCCAATAAGCGTCCTCTACAGATCCCCCATACCAGTGTCCTCTACAGATCCCCCATAACAGTGTCCTCCACAGATCCCCCATAACAGTGTCCTCCACAGATCCCCCATAACAGTGTGTCCTCCACAGATCCCCCATAACAGTGTCCTCCACAGATCCCCCATAACAGTGTCCTCCACAGATCCCCCATAACAGTGTCCTCCACAGATCCCCCATAACAGTGTGTCCTCCACAGATCCCCCATAACAGTGTCCTCCACAGATCCCCCATAACAGTGTCCTCCACAGATCCCCATAACAGTGTCCTCCACAGATCCCCCATAACAGTGTCCTCCACAGATCCCCCATAACAGTGACATCACAGATCCCCCATTAGTTCAAACCCACCAAAAGCACACCATTTGGTTCAAAATATTTTATTTTCTTAATTTCCTTCACAAAAACCTAGGTGCGTCTTATCATCAGGTGCGTCTTATAAAGCGAAAAATACGGTATTACAAACCTAATCAGCACAGCATTTGTGTAGATGTAGAAAAATAATAACATAACGGTCCAGTCAGAAGATTATGATTAACCTATTACAGGAGCTGGCCTGCTAAAAAAAAACATTAACAGTAATTCCATAATGTGCATTTTTTTTATGGTTCCATTCACTTTAAGGTACAAAAATAAATGCCATTTGCATTAGCGGTACCATATTCCGAAACCACTACTGTATTTTTCAGCAACAGAGCTGTGTGACTGCTGATATTTTCATTGGAAAACATTTTGCGGGACATATAACTTTTTAATTATTTTTGGTTCATTTCTTGGAGATAGACTCCCTTTAAGCATCCATAAGTTTAATCACTTAGTATACACAGTAACACTTCTGTAATGCAGTGAATTATGCCTTTCAGCATAACAACCTATTAGTCCCACCTCTAGCATGAAGGTAGCTCCTCCATCTGACCATTTTGATGCCGCAGTCACTATTGACCATGGCATCTAAGTGGTTAATTGGCCAGGATCCGTTAGCTCCAATTCTAGTTGTTGCAGCAGGAGCCTAACTGTAAATCACAAAACGTACATGAATGGAAGGTGTGGAATATCGTTCATTCATCACACGGCTCTCATTCACTTGAATCGGACAGAACAAAACACAGCGGAGTTGGTTACAGTATTTTGCCACGGTTTCTTATTTTTTATTTTACATCCGCTGAGACAAAAGTGAACAAGGTTTCAAATTTTGTATATTCTATACATTCTCTTTAGCTTCCCAGAATGCAACTATTTTGGGATTGACTGAATTCTATAGAACTCTAGTCAATAATTTTACTAAGAATTGGGAAAGTAAAACTGTCACAGGCTCCTAATTTCCACGGCCACGGCCATGTGACATAGCGCAATATGACAGCAATTAAAAAGTAATAAATACAAAAAATACTACAACTTGAGAATTTCAAAATGCTGGCACCCTGTGACTATTAGGTGCCTGCAGTCACGGCCATATTACAACCATCTGTAACTGAGGAAAAGCAGTGAAAAAGAATATCAGCATGCATTTAGGTTTATTTGCCACTTTTTTGTGCATGTTTTTCCAGACATTTTTTGCAGTGTGCTGTAGGGGGCATGTCAGACCTAGCTGAGATCCTGAGTCTGATAAAACTGTTTCTACACTGATTTTGAAGAGCTGAGAAGCGTCCATGTGTCTTTAAGTTTGATTTCTCCCTCATGGTCAGCTTTCTGAGCTCCCTAGAAGAAAACAAATATAGTGCAAAGTAAGGGAAGTGAAGGTCACTGAGGTACAGTGCACAGAATGGAGGCAACCACTGCTTCTGAGAGAAATGCATCTAGCTGTGCCATTCAGATAGCCTCTTATTTCTGTTATCTCTCCCTAAATCTCAAATAATGCTGCAGCTGCATCCCCCCTCCCCGTCTTCAACTCACTGCTTACAGACAGCCTGAAATTAGATACTCTTAGTTTCTTCTCTCCTAACATTATTGTGACCCACCTCCGCTAAAGTTGTGATTTCACAAAAAGGGGAACATTTGGAAGTAAAAGTGAAGGGACCTGCAATTTGAATGTGCCCTGCAACAAATACAGGGGCTCCCCTGATGGTTTGTATATCGTAACCTGTGATTGTGACTTCTCCTTATTATCTGCCTCTTGTGATTATAATTTAACAGGAAAAGTTTCCTCATTTACAGCTCCCCCAGGGACCAGATGGCAGACATTTTTTGCGATTTGTACAGTATCCACGGTAGGTTTTTGGTGTAATAAAAAATACTACAATGCATTGTACAAAGAGAAGATGGGACGAGCTGAACAGAGGATATATATATATTTCCTTCATAAATAGATTTGGCAGTGGAATGCGGTCAAGAGGTCTCCTATTAGTCTTTGCCAATATTCTTCCATCTTCCACAGTTCTAGTATCCTCCTTGTACAAGAGATTAATATTGTGATTACAAAGCAAATGGAGGGTTTCTAAAACTGTCAGCCTTGGCACTGAACTGGGATATAAAATGGTGCGCTGTTTAAAGGGAATTGTTCAGTGTGTTCCGTTTTTGTGCGTTCTTTATCCTTTTCCAATGATATTCACTTTTATATTCATATATGTATTATTCATGGTAAGAGGCTTAAATTCATACATAATAAGAGCAAAGCAGAAGGAGTCATTCTGATTCTTCTAACTCAGTGCATTTAATGTTGAGATTACCATTTTTTAAAGTCATATAAACAACAATAGGGGGGGAAAAAAGGTTAACCTTTCGATTTTTGTTCCGTATATTAATTTTAGACATTTTCTGGATGAAGTCCGTGCAAAATTAAAACTTCAAATTAACTATGAGTATACGATTAATATTTAAACAGCACATCCGTCCTTACACCAACGTACTATGTGAGGGGCCGATTTCACCATAAGTTAACTGCTTAGAAGACAGCAACTACATGCATGTGGATGCCAACCTTAATGAGAAATTAATCTACAGTATAAAGGTTACCTGTCTGTCCAGATGTCTCTCCATCTACTATCTATCTACCCATCTTTCTCTCAATCTGTCTCTCTATCTATCCATCCATCTAACTCTTCATCTACTATCCTTACTATCCATCTTTTCATCTACTATTTATCTCTCAATCTTTCTCTCTCCATCTATCTCTCCTGTCTCTTCTTCTATCTAGCTCTTAATCTACTATCTATCCCTCTATTCCTCTATCTATCCCTCCATCCCTCTATTCCTCTATCTATCCCTCCATCCCTCTATTCCTCTATCTATCCCTCCATCCCTCTATTCCTCTATCTATCCCTCCATCCCTCTATTCCTCTATCTATCCCTCCATCCCTCTATTCCTCTATCTATCCCTCCATCTATCCATCATTCCGTCCATCTATCCATCATTCCGTCTATCTATCTATCCATCCCTCCGTCTATCCATCCATCCCTCCATCCACCATCTCTCCATCTAGCGCTCTCTCTCTCTCTAAATATATATATCATACAATCTTTTTACATGTTCGTGTTTATCTATCCATCACCACACACTCTATATAGCTTACATGTGCATTTTCAGGTGTGTTTTTACATTTTCAGTCCCAATCACAGAACATTCATGACTCCCGAGCTGGAAGAAAAAAATGATCTGCAAGAAATGCACACAGCACCAGAATACAGGAAGAGATGTACAATAAAAATAAAAAATAAAAAAAAAGAATTTGGGTAAAAAAAAATCTGGTGGCCTGAATATTTTGTAATTCAGGAGACAAGTTAGGTTTTGTCAGTTCTGCCTATAAGGCAAAATTCACACGGTGAGTATTTCTAAGAAAACACCAGGAGTATGTCCAGGACACTGAAGAGACACAAATCCTTCCATCTTTTCTCTCTGCTGGTTCCACTCCCAGTTATGGCTTGCAAACACTGAGGTAGAATACGGACCAAAACAGTACTGTGTGAAAGTGGCCTTAGATTTTGAGCTTTCTTGTGCAGCAATCACTGCCGCTGGTTAAGCTTCCATAATAATCTACTACCCTGTGACATGATGACCTGTGACTAGTTTAATAAGATGAAATGTGCTAGGACAGGCCAGTCAGTGTAGAGTTAATTTTAAAAAAAATGATCTCTGCCTGTGAAAACCAAATGACCATATATTCACATTATCCCATACTTGTACCTCCTAATGAGCCTTTCCACTGCCTAGAATATTCTCGGAATGAAGAATGAATAGAATGTGAGGAAAAGTTAAAGAAATAATACTGTTTTAGGCCTCTTTCACACGAGCGTGACGGATTGGCTCAGGGTGCGTTCAGGAAAACTCGCACCATTTTGCAAGCAAGTTCAGTCAGTTTTGTCTGCGATTGCGTTCAGTTGTTCAGTTTTTTCCTCGCGGGTGCAATGCGTTTTGATGCGTTTTTCACGCGCGTGATAAAAAACTGAAGGTTTACAAACAACATCTCTTAACAACCATCAGAGAAAAACGCATTGTATCCGCACTTGCTTGCGGATACAATGTGTTTTTTACTGAAGCCCCATTCACTTCTATGGGGCCAGGGCTGCGTGAAAAACGCAGAATATAGAACATGCTGAGTTTTTCACGCAACTCAGAACTGATGCGTGAAAAAACCGCTCATGTACGCAGACCCATTGAAATGAATGGGTCAGGATTCAGTGCGGGTGCTATGCATTCACGTCACGCATTGCACCCGCAGGGAAAACTCGCTCGTGTGAAAGGGGCCTTAGAGAGCAATGCACACCAGTACATCTGAAGGGGGCTTATCAATATATGATACCTTAAAGGGAGTCTGTCACCTCATTTTCACCTATATAACTAACAGCACTGCCCCACAGAAGATTGCATACACATCCCAGACATACCTGTGTGCACTGTGTGTCTGTATTACATGTCAAGAAAAAGCACTTTTATTCTGCAGGAAAACAGCTCCCAAGTGCCCGGCTGAAAGTGAAACTAAAAACAGCTCTCTCCTGACTCGATTTCTAACAGCTATATCTTCTGTCATACTGGATATAATGCTGTAATTTTAAAGCTTGGAATGACAGCTTTCAAAGAAGGTCAGAACCATTGTTCTATCTGCTACTAATCCCAAGATATGAGCAGCTAAAGCTGCCCTCCCCCCTCCAGTCTGGTTTGCAGCAGCAGCAGAGCCGGGCACTTGGGAGCTGTTTTCCTGCAGAATAAAAGTGCTTTTTCTGAACGAGGAATACACACACACAGTGCACACAGGTATGTCTGAGATGTGTATGCAATCGTCTGTGGGGCACTGCTGTTAGCTATATAGGTGAAAATGAGGTGACAGACTCCCTTTAAGGACTTTAGAACTGGTGCAGTAGTCCAACCGATTGCAACAAGTGCTCTTATAGAACAGTAACTTCCATTAAATTCCAATCATCATCTGAAACTTTTTGCTTTTTTATTCTATGAAATCACCTATTAAAGATTATTTTTTTCTAGCCATCCATGTGCAAATATTTTGGTCTGATGAACTCTATCATTATACAAACCAATATTTTAGGATTACACCGTAGAAGCCCAACGTAACGAGGTACCTGTATAAAGCATCAGTGCTGTGTAAGGCTATGTTCTCACATTGCTTTTTCTCTGTAGGTTTTTTCTATTGTACAAAGTACACAAAATTATTTCCTGCCAAAAAATATGAAAAAAGGCAAAATCTACTATAGAACAGTGAAAAAAAGAGGCAAAAGCTGACAAAAAGAATAAAAAAAGAGGCAAAATGTGCTATATATCAATGAAAAAAAAGAGGCAAAATCTGACAAAAAACAATTAAAAGAGGCAAAACCTGCAGTGAAAACACCACATGTGAACATACCGTAAAGAAGGGGGGAAAATGAAACAAATTACGTTATTCTCATGGCTACACTATTGTGAGAATATTTACACGCAACACTTATTTTTTGGCATTTTATTTTTTAAAACCATACTTTGTTTTGGAAGCCAGGACAGTAGAAGGATCTCGTAAGCTCTGCTCCCAGGGTAGTTTCCCACATAACCAGTGGAGCATACAGTTTGCGAGGATTTCCAGGTCCCCTCGTCTGGATGGGGCTAAGAGAGAGAGGAAAAAAAATAAAATAAGAGGGGATGTTAGAAAGTGATGGAGTATCGGAATACATTTTTGGAGGAATGCACTATTAGTGATGAAATATGAAAAAGTAAAATGGGCAAAGTGTTTTGTTTGTTCAGCTGTATTAAAAGTAAAAACGCCCAGTCGTTCTGGCTTTACACCACAGACGGCCGAGTGACTTGTTGCTGCAGAAAGGCAGGGTCAGTTTTCTTACCTCCTCTAACTTCATCCTTGCTCAGTCTAGCCTGTCACATGAACTTGATCCCCATGGCCTCTGACATGATCCAGACAGCCCATAACCCAGCACCAACACTTTCTCAAAGAGCCAGGCAGTAAAAACAAAGAAAGAAATGTCTGCAGCTAAATTGCTAACACATGTTCCAGGAAGTCCATGGGGTCTACACTGGTCATACAGAGACCATTTGAGTGCAGACTAAACATTGATGGCCTTTCCTGTTCCATCATGTTCAAAACGTTCAACCTGAAAGATAAGACAAAACTGCCATCTAGTGTAGAAGAGCTGAAGTCCTCGAGCTCCGTCTCCGGCATGCTGTGCATTGCAGCCAAACAATACACTTACTTTTCCTGCCTTCATATTACCTAGCAGACGTCAAAAAATAAACCCAAATTTTTCACCCTTAATAGAACCGTAAGAAAGGCAAGAAATTATTTTTTTTAACGTTGTATTTTTTACTTACGCAAAAGAAAACAATTGCTTAAAACAAAGAGAACAAATAGTTAAACCCCCGAAAAAGGTAAAAAATAAAAAATTGGCAGCGTGCAGATCTTCATTATTCCGTGTTTAGGAAGTTCTGCTTTATATGCAAGATACAAACTGGCTGATATACACACCTATGAAAGTTACTCACAAAATATTTCCAGCCGTAATTTAAAATTTGTTTTATTGTGTTATGAATATTTGGAGTGCGGCTTCTCAGGAGAGGGAGGCGAGCAATGTATCAATCACTAAGGCGAGATGTATATTTTATCTGCCGTTGCGATCGGAGAGAAAGATGTAATCTCTTCCTCTGATGCTTGTGGTTGTTAAACTTGCAGCATAGTTTATGGGCTTTCGTTAAGTGAATTCGAGAAAAGTCACTCAGCAAACTTATCTTTTTATTTAAAAAGTCACCTATTAAAAGCGGTAGTGCCGACACATCATAACTGTGCATACGTTATTATGGAATCAGGGACGAGATTAGCTTTTACACACACACACACACTCCATCTAAACTCCTATTAGGCTATGCGATTATTAAAGGCCCTTCAGCCTAACAGAATGCTCCTCGGTCCCCTGGGTGCCGTTTATTTTCTGCACTGGCTTCAACAACGTCCTAATGCAAGACTTGGCTCTCGTATTAAAATAAAAACACAATCTCCACCACTTGCTGTTCTGTAGCGATTTTATCAGTCATAAATCTCCCATTAACTGTGGAATGACTCCATTCATACACATGTGTTCACAAGTTCTTTTTCCATCACGGCAATACCAGATTACAGCCTTGTAAAACCGGCCCATTTGCTCGCAGATCCTGTGCATACATCCTGTGAGTGTGTGTGTGTCTGGGTGGAAGGATGGAGAGATTAGATAGATAGATAGATAGATAGATAGATAGATAGATAGATAGACAGACAGAGAGGCAGATAGATATAGATAGATAGATATAGATAGATAGATCACAAAGGATGAGGCAGCACACCAGACTTGTGCAAAAAGTTGTGGATCTTTTTAACTCTGAGCCTGGAGCCATTGAGGATTTTTGCACCCGGCTTTACCATTGCTTTGCTGCTGTGTTCTTCTGTTTTGAGATAGATAGACAGATAGATAGATAGATAGATAGATAGACAGACAGACAGATAGATAAGATAGACACAGATATTAGATGAATTTTAGATTAGAAAATAGATATTAGATGGATATGAGATAGATTTTCATATCCATCTAATATCTAATATCTGTGTCTATCTCATCTATCTATATATCATATCCATCTATCTCATATCTATCATCTATCTATTTCATTATCTATCTCATGTCTCTCTATCTATCTAATAATGGCATTGGGGCCAAAGACCTCTAGAGGATTTGCATCTCTCTTTATCATGTATATGTGTCTATCTATCTATCTAATATCTATCTCTCTATTGAATCTCTCCATTCTGACAGCATACATATACACCTTGACACACACACACACACTTACAGGATGTATGCACAGGATCTGCGAGCAAATCTATCTGTCTATCTATCTATATCTATCGTCTATCTAATATCTTTTTTTCTATAGATATGAGATAGATAGATATATTTGCTCGTAGATCGTGTGCATACATCCTGTAAGTGTGTGTGTGTGTGTCAAGGTGTATATGTATGCTGTCAGGATGCAGAGATTCGACAGATAGATAGATAGATAGATAGATATCTACGAGCTACGAGATAGATACAAGATAGATATATATGATATAGATAGACAGACAAGTGGGATATTAATATATACTGAGAGATGTATAGAGAGATAGATACTGCAGAAATGAAAGATAGACAGACATATACAGTATGAGATAAATACACTATATATGAAAATATAGAGATACATAGCACCATATGTACATAAATAAATACTTTAAATTATCTGTAATTATCGTTGCTTATGGTTTTGTACCACATTCCCATACTTTTACAATACCATGGAAAGATATTCATTGTGGTTATATCAACCATATGAATACATAAAAGCTAGTATGACATGCTGTACCATTCAGATCATAAAATACAACTAAAGGGCTTATAGAGTAAGGCTACTTCCACACTTGAGGTGCGGGGCTCCGGCAGGCTGTTTCAGTGGGTGAACAGCCCGCCGGATCCGTGCTACCGCAAGTGCACCTGTGGGGCCGGAACTGCGCTCCGACCCCATTCACTGTAATGGGGGCGGGCCGGGGATCCGGCCGCAGCGCGTTAACCCCTGCTGAGAGGCGGCTGGAACGAAAATACAACATGCAAATATAACATGCATCTATCACAAGGCCTCATTCACACTCTTTTCAGAACCCACATTCTTTCCATACATAAGATGCCCTGATTATGAAACAAAGTTATTTTATGTAGATGTCCACACTTTCATGTTTCTATATGACGGTTTATACAATGATTCCATATGTTGTCGTGTGCAGTTTGCGCCATTTGCATATATTCTGCCTATAAAGGGTAATGGCGCCAGAAAAATGCAGCTGTGATATAGATCCATATTACAAATCAGTATTAGTAATGTATCTGTCGATCACAGTACAAAATAAAAAAAATAAAAAAATCCAGACAAGGACTGCACCTGGTGTCCATATTTATCTCTCTATTTCAATACTTAAAGGGGTTTTGTCACTTTAGCAAATGGCATTTAATATGTAGAGGAAGTGAATATAAGGCACTTATTAATGTATTGTGATTGTCCACATTGCTTCCTTTATTGGCTGGATTCATTTTTCTATCACATTATACACTGCTTGTTTCCATGGTTACAGACCACCCGGCAACCCATCAGTGGTGGCTGTGCCTGCGCACTATAGGAAAAAGTGCTGAGAGAGGCCAACACCTTTTCCTGTAGTGTGCAAGCACGACCACCGCTGATGGATTGCAGGGTGGTCTGTAACCATGGAAACGAGCAGTGTATAATGTAATGGAAAAATGAATCCAGCCAGCAAAGGAGACAATATGTACAATCACAATACATTAGTAAGTGCCTTGTATTAACTTTTTCTACATGATAAATACCACTTGCTGAAGTGAGACAACCCCTTTAAATCTAAATGAGACCAACAGCTGACTTCAGCCCTGCAGTATACTTACAGAACCACACAGTCTGATCCAGTCATAGTAACTGCACTCTGTACAGATCAACAAAAACAACTTCTATAAATGACCATCATGAGTAAGGCTGGGTTCACATCACATTTTATGCCTCGGTTTGACGGATGCGTTACAAAAAAAAAGGCTACAAAAAACAGCACACCACGTTCTTGTATCCTGCACAGTCCAGTAAAAAAAAAAAAAAAAATATATATATATATAAAAACGTGATGTGAACCCAAGTCTAAGTCGATAATCCCTAGTGTGTCCAGTATGTATAGAAGCTGGAGAACCTCCGTACATACTTGCTGTAACCTCTGGAAAGAAAGAAGGAAAGAAAGAAAAAGAAGGAAGGAAAGGAAGGAAGGAAAGGAAGGAAAGGAAAGGAAAGGAAAGGAAAGGAAGAAAGGAAAGGAAAGGAAAGGAAAGGAAAGGAAAGGAAAGGAAAGGAAAGGAAAGGAAAGGAAAGGAAAGGAAAGGAAAGGAAAGGAAAGGAAAGGAAAGGAAAGAAGGAAGGAAGGAAGAAAGGAAGAAAGAAAGACTATAGTATCTATCTATCCATCTATCTACTGTATCTATCTATCGTATATCTCTCTCTATACATCTATCAGTTCTATCTCATGTCTGCAGTATCTATCTATCATATCTGTCTATATTGTTCTCTCAATATCTCTCATATCTATATATCTATCTTATATCTCTCTATCTCTCTCATATCTATCTCTCTCATATCTCTCTCTCTCATATCTCTCTATCTATTGCTCTCTCTATCTCTCTATACATCTATCAGTATATATTACTATCCCAAAGTCACTTGTAGATATCTTCAGCTATTTTTTGCAGTGTTAGGGTCTATGACATCCATCACAATTACAGATAGAAGGAAATGCTTATTTGGCTGTGTTTAAACCGCTCATCCATTCTCATCTCTAGTTAAACCATGAGTATATGATAAAAGGGTTATACTACCAAAGAATCCTTCTACAGATCCTTCTCCAAATTTCTTCTGCGTAGCAAGCTAAATTAACATTTTAAACAGTACCGAAGGGACAGATATGCTGCTGCATTAATTTAGATCTGGGAGATGAGATGACTCTCCAGCTACTGTATCTGTGCAGCGCATTATCAATGGACCGGCAGCAGCTAAATGCATCAATAGGAACTTGACAATTTAAAGTGATTTTTTTTTTTTTTTTTTGCTGAAGGATGCAGAGAGCATCCCCAGTGCTGTGACTGCCACCGCTGCTAATAAATAACATGAAAAACATAACAAGCACAGAGAAGGCAAATACTAAAAAGGTCTAGTCAGTGTATTCTGCATATCAACACCCCTACGTGCATGCAAAGAGGAGACGCCAGACTGCACTCAGACACAAAACATTCTGACGGCTTTTTTTTTTTATTATTATTTTTTATTCAACATATTATGTGTGGTATGCCGACAAAGAAATTAGGTATCGACTGCTTGGCTTGCAAGGGAAAAATTTCTGCAAAAAATCTATAGTATGTATTGATCCAAATCTTACTTTTAGTAAAAATGTATCAAATTAAAATGGGTCTTGTGACGCAGAAATTATTCTCTTTAATTATCGAGTACGCTGACATATAAAATGCAATTTACGTAGAGGAAGCGGTTATAAGGAGCTGTGCTCATTTATTAGTATTTTTTATATATAATATATTATCATTATAATCAGTCATTCTGCTCTTCCACGTTTGGACCGGCTCATAGAGGCTTTTTGACGGTTTCCATATGGAGCTGTTCAGGTGGAGTATAAGGAAGCATTGCTCCAGGCAGTGTTCCTGTGCTTAGCAGGCAGGTCAGACGTGGTCAACAACAAAGTGTGGCCAAATTCTACATAAGCAGCTTCCTCAACTGAATCCGGTGTGGATCAGCGATCCCCATATGTGCAGCATCATCTCAGTATGCTCTCCCAATACACAAGATGCAACAAAGACGCTGGTATAAAAGAACTATATAAATTTTTCTGTCGTTTTCGATCCTGGAAAGTTTGGATGCGGATAGGACACAGATTCCGCACCGAGAATGCTATGTAAACTAACGAGCGGATTTCTCATTGAAATCAATCTAGATCAGGGACTTGCAGCCCTCCAGCTGTTGCAAAACTACGACTCCCAGCATGCCTGGACAGCCTACAGCTATTAGGGCATGCTGGGAGTTGTAGTTTTGCAACAGCTGGAGAGCCGCAGGTTGAGCATCCCTGATCTTCCTTTTGGAGAAAAACTACTTTTAATCCATGTGCAAGCGTGCAGTTACGTGCACTGAAGGCAGGGCCAAGGCACTCTGGGAACGGGTGCTCCTCCGGTTCCCTCTGCCAGCCTCCCTCTCCTTGATTAACCAGGCCACCTTTCCGCATAGCGATCTCATCTGACCCCGTCAATCAAGGAGGGGGAGGGGCTGACAGAGAAAACCGCAGCAAGAGTGCACTTGGGCCCACCCTCAGTGCACTTAATGGCTAATTTGCATATTAATTAAAAGTAGTTGTTTTTTTCTAGAACGAAGGAAAAGACTGTTAAGGTATCATTACATTCCGCTGATATGTCCTACAAGGCATTGTGCCTGGTTTAACAGTAAATTTCCTTTAAAGGGGTTTTGTTATGATTTATGTAACAAAAATTACAATCAGACATCATACAGCACATGACAATACCTTTCTAACAAAGCTAGAACCAGCTCTGTACCTCACATGGATCCAGAGATCTCCCCACTCGTTTCGCTGATTTTCTTCAGGCAGGCAGCTCAGGGGGCGTGTCCTTACTGCAGTAGCTCTCAAGTAAATATGGCTGGTGGAATTTGAAGGACTGAACTGAGCATGTGCGACCATCTCAGTAGACTGGTGTGCACATTACTATGCATATTAAACATCAGGGGGCGCTATTATAATGCAGTAAAGAGAACATCCCACAACTGGACCATTTTTTGTGACAATGTAAAATAAAAAATGAACTAGATTTTCATGCTGAATTATATTAATATTTAATGGTGGCACAATCCCTTTAAATATTAGGAGATTGCATTGACAGCAATTATCTAATAGAGCACACTGATCCCATCAGTACAATGAGCAGTCCCATAATGCACTGCAGTAAGGTAGCGCTATATAAGCAGTTGTTAGCTATTCTCTGGGAAAATAGATTTGTATATTGAAGCTACTCTACAATCCATAGGACAATTGAGCAGATTCAGTTTGCAATTTAGATTATTTCTTTGGTCAAAGCTAAAGTGCATTCCAAGGGGCTGTGCCAAATTTTTAGTCTGACCTCTGCGACCCATATTGATCACGGGAACTGGGTTCTAATTCTCCCAAGTCCCTGCTGCTCCATGGGAGTGCTGGAGGTAGCCAACTATAGCGCTCATCCATCTGCGGCGCTCCCATAGAGAATGGAATGGCAGTGCACTTGCACGACCTGCAACTCCATCAGAACGGGACACCGGATCTCATGATTATGGTGGTCCCAGCGGTCGGACCCCCAGCGATTAGCTAGTTATCCCCTATCCTGTGGAAAAACTGGGCAAAACCCCTTTAACTGAATATAAAGTCCTATATTATTTGAGACTACTTTCACATCTGCATTTTTGATGGATCCGTCATGGATCAGCAAAAACGCTTCCGCCATGATAAAACAAATCGTCTGCATCCGGTTGTATCATCTCTAAAATAGCCATGACAGATCCGTCTCTAAAACCATTGTAAGTCAATGGGGGACAGATCCGTTTCTTTTGTGTCAGAGAAAATGGATCTGTCACTATTGACTTACATTATCATGACGGATCCGCCTTGCTCCGCATCCCAGGACGCACTCAGAAATGCTGCTTGCATCGCTTTTGTGTGCGGTATGGGAATGCAATGAAACTGAATACATTCTGGTGCACTCCTTTCCCTTCAGTTCAGTTTTCTCCCCATTGACAATGAATGGGGACCAAACTGAAGCGTTTCCCCCGCTATTGAGATCCTATGATGGATCTCAATAACGGAAAAGGAAAGTGCAAGTGTGAAAGTAGCCTAAGATGCATTATAAAATGGCACCTACTCCAGAGGTTAAAGGGGCTTTCCACTTAGGGCTCCCCCTGTCCATATTTATATAGGGGTTCACTTGCTAAGGATCCCCTATATTAGCTGCAGAAGACAGTCCAAGAAACAGAAAACTTTTTGCAACTACTAAGACAGATCCCCAGAAATCAGCTCATCATCGGGGCAGCAACCTCAAGGGTGAGGGTTGTCCTTGGTGGAAACCTCTATAGTCTGGTTTCATAAAAATGTGCTAAATGGCCCGAACACAAGTAGTATCCTAAATTCCTAATCAGCTCAATTTGTGGACTATAGCTGAGGCAGTTGTTCACATATGTTCAGCCACCCACCGCGGACTAGTGTCCATGTGGGCGGTGTCTCACCCACAGTCACTGGGGACTTTCGGACCATGGTGGACAGCGTGTGCTCCATTCCTTTACATACCTGTATGAACCTAAATATTATGTGCTCTCTGAACACTTCCAGATTCCTGGACACAAAAGCAACACCCATGCCTGTAACATCTGAGATACATATATTCCGACCTACAGCTGAAATCTATTCACTACAATCACATCACAGGACGCCAAATACCGGAGCCTGGAAAATGTTTCTGCGGAGCCATCGTCACCTGTGAATTTATAGTTGTACCTGGATAAATGCAAGTCGCTCCAGAGCCACTCTAAAATGATTCACTAGTACTTGAAAGACACGAGGCTGCAGATAATGTGCAATTTATTTCTCCGTTCTTCCCCAGCCTCCGAAGTGACAATGTTCCCCTGCTGATAGAGATCCTCAGCCTGGCCATACTCTGCTTTTATCACTGCAGACAACATGGCACGTGATCCTACACATGTCACACTGGGCAGTCGGGTTACAATGCCTGGAATATGGAAATCTTGCGTATTACGCATCTGAACAGTATACATTTTATCCGATGTTGCCATTTGTAACCGGACAGTGAAAAGAAAAAAGTGAAAGTGCATTAAAGGGGTTATCCAACCCCTACCGTGTTTCCCCGAAAGTAAGGCCCTGTCTTACATTAAATTTACCCCCAAAAGTCCCACCCTGCCTTACTTTCGGGGAGGCCTTACATTAGACAAAAAATGTGTGCATGATCCCCTGCAGCTCCCCCATCCCGGTGTGCATGATCCCCTGCAGCTCCCCCATCCCTGTGTGCATGATCCCCTGCAGCTCCCCCATCCCTGTGTGCATGATCCCCTGCAGCTCCCCCATCCCTGTGTGCATGATCCCACTGCACCGTGCACCCCCACTCTGCCCATGTGCTGCCACCACCCACACGCAGCCCCATACACACACCCTTACGATCTCCTCTGCTGTGCCGGTGGGAGCCTTCTGCTGCAGGGGACGCTGGCTAATCAGCTGCGAGCCTGCAGGGCCGTGACGTCGCGGCTGATCGGCCAATCAGAGCTCGAGCTGATGGCCAATCAGCTTCGAGCTGCAAGGACAGTGACAGGGACGGTGAATGGCGGAGCCGGCCACAAGAAGCCCGCAGGCAGGCGAGTATGACAGCATGGAGGGGCCTGAACACATTCCCCAGCCACCCCCCACCATAGACGGCCTTACATTCCTCACAGACCCCCCCCCCCGATAGCGGCCTTACAATCGGGGGGTGCCTTACATTGGAGAACCCTGGGCACCCCCCTACCCTGCCTTACTTTCGGGGGGGTCTTATATTCGGGGAAACATATAATGCCCCCCCCCTAATTACCGGGCAACTCATATAGGTTATACTTACACCGCTCCCCAGCATCCACGTAGCTCCTGATCCCCGCATGGCCGCCACTGCATCTCCCAGTCGCACGGATCAAAACATCGACAGGGTGGAGGGAGCAGCCAATAGCAGGCCATGACGGGGACGAGACACCCGGTAGAAGCCGGCTGTTGGCTGTCCGCCCCCTCTATGTTTTGATCCGTGGAACGGGGAGATGCAGTGGCGGCCTTGCGGGGAGCAGGAGTGACGTGGGGGAGCGGGGTAAATATAACCTATAGGAGGTGCCAGGGAATTTGGAGGGGGGTGGGTTATTATAGGGGTTGGATAACCACTTTAACTCTAATTCCTATAGGAAATACTAAATGCATGACAAAGAAAAGAGAAAAATTGCGATACAACACACCGCTACAACAAGGGACCCCAGTTCCCCCAGCTGCAGGGCTAATGCCACTTGGCTGCCACTCCATACAAAGACAGAACCAGTTGGACACTGCACCTCGCTGGGGTAGCATTTATACCATATACAGTGGATAGCGGATAAATGGTTATGGCCTACAGTATATACCCTTTTAAAGGAAATACTGATGACTCTTCTCCCCATCTCTGACGAGTTTTAACAATGTTTTCTCTGACAAGTCTTAGAGTAAAATACAGCTGTCTGTAGTCTGGCAGCCTATCGTTCAGGCAGTATGATCAGCCTCATGCACATTACAGATCTGCATGACACGGTGCAAGTTAGACAGTATGCTATAGTCTAAATTGCACCTAACATATTATGGAGGTATTCTCCTCCTGCACACCTAAAGCTAAAGGATATGTCACGATGTGAAAATATCCAAATACTGGTACACCTGTATCTACACAGGAAGATGTGTGATGCGGGTATAGATGGACATGCACCTGGACTTATCCAATGGAGACCGCATGGTTTACCTTTAATCATACCCGCACGTATAGCCAAAAGGTGAAGAAACCCTTTCATCGTTAAGAAGTGCTGCTCAGCCTTTACAGATGGTATCCCCTAGTGTGCAGCATGGGAGTCAGCGGCGAAACGCTCCTTTTTTTAAATGGGAGATGCAGAATAAATACAGGCATCAAAGCCCAGCCTCAGTCTTTTTACCATTATGGAAAAATAATACTATTACAGAATAATAATAATAATAATAATAATAATATAATCACAATGCATTTACACCACAAAAGTCTGACAGAAAAAGGGGCATATAGGGCATTTATTATGTAAAGGAACGTAATACAAGCTACTTACTAATATATTGTGATTGTCCATATTGCTTCCCTTGCTGGCTGGATTCATTTTTTCATCACATTATACACTGCTTGTTTCCATGGTTACGACCACCCTGCAATCTATCAGCAGTGGCCGTGCTTGCACACTACAGAAAAAAAAGCAGCAGCCTATGTGTACTCCCATGGTCCCGGCCACTAGACAGGCAGGCGCTTTTTCCTATAGTGTGCCAGCAAGGCCACTGCTGATGGATTGCAGGGTGGTCGTAACCATGAAAACAAGTAGTGTATAAAGTGATAGAAAAATGAATCCAGCCAGTAAAGGAAGCAATATGGAGAATCACAATACATTAGTAAGTGCCTTGTATTAACTTTCTCTACATGATAAATGGCACTTGCTGAAGTGACACTACCCCTTTAAGAGTTGTCTGGCTTGAAGTTGTTTAAACCCGTTATACCATGTGCTCTATTGATGAATATGGTGCATGCTGTACAGGAAGCGAGAGAATACATTCCCTCCCCCCCCCTTGAGACTTAGGGGCTGTTCAGACGGCCGTGGTGTTGCGGATCCACAAAACCACGGATGCTAATCAGTGTGTGTTCCTCAATTTGCGGAACACATATGGCCAGCACCCCATACAAAATGGCTATTCTTGTCCGCTATTACGGACAAGAAAGGGACATGTTCTCTATTTTTTCGCGGAGCCACGGCTCGACGAGACCAAATGCCACCCATTGAAATGAATGGGGCCGCAACTATTCCGCAACATTGCGGAATAGATGCGTCCCTATTCACACGGTCGTGTGAATGGGCCCTGAAGGTGGTTGATGGTTCAACAGCAGTTGAACAAACATCTTGTGGACGATAGTTTTGAGGACACGACCGTGGACATTTTAGTCCAAATTGGCCGCTACAGTTGTTCAAACTGGCCATACAGGTTCAATGAAACCGGGCTATGGATGGAAGATCTTTTTGGGAAAGTTCTATCAAAGAAAGATCCTTCATTCACAAATGATCTTTCTTTGAATGAACGATCTTGCCTCTGACGGTCGGATGAAAATGTGAAAGACGGACGACATCATTTCAAACGATAATGGTTTGTCATCGATTGGCTAAAACCGGGTTGAATTTTGGGCAACATTAGACTACAGTGCACGGCCACCTCTATTATTCTAAAGCGTATAATTCGATAAGGCTTTGTCTATGTTTTTCGGGTTCTTTTGTGAATAACCCACTAGCAGAGCTATTATATTTGATTAGATATTACCTATCATTAGACTGCAATGTACAGTTTAAAAAATTTACTAAATCATTATAAAGTTATAAAACCAATTCAGTCTAAATATTACACTTTATTAAATACAAGAGTCGGTGGAGCTGTGCAATTATCCCACATGGTAAAGCAGAGTTGTACTTTTTTCTTCTTAATATGTGATATTAAAACTACTCCAGTTTTCTACACCGCTGGCAAATTACTGGGACCTTGTTCATTACATGGTCAATGGCCCTTTTAATAGAAAAAGCAATAATACGTAGCCGTTTACACCCACTAGGACACGAAGGAACAAAGCAACAGGCTATAAAGCTATTGAAACCGCCAAGGTGAAGAGCCTGCAGTGCCAAATTCCTATATACTTCATATAAAATATGATTCTTGAGGCTTAAAACATGTCTGCAGTCAGGACAAGAATACAGTTTTGCAAGTCCGGTCATTAAAAAAAAATAATAATAATAATAATAAAAAAAAAAAATCACTTATTCCTTCACGTATAATATTTCCATTGACTTTTCGTCTTGCTGACAGAGCAACTGAGAAAGCGTTGCTGCATTGACCACATTGATCCTCAGCCGTTCTGTCAACAGTAAAACTTTCTACAATATATTCCGAGTGTTGACCTTCCGTGCCATCGCAGTCCACAGACTCTTCTTCCTCGGTTCCTGTGGCTGTCTGTTGGATGGAGACCGCAACGTAATAAACAACTAAGGTTTAATTAATGGTAAATGAATACAAGACATAGGTTATGACTTGAACTAATTAGGGAATTGTTGAATTAAGTCTGCCTGGGAATGCGAGGCAGGGCAATCAATATCCAATAAAAAGGACTATGTATGTAATTTAGCTGGAAATGTGTTTCCAATACCGTCAAAGTGAGTTTAAGGAAGTAGAATATATGAAAGGCTGGAGGAGCGGTTTAAAAATGCAATACTTTCAAGATTTAGAGCGTGTCTCGCAGGAGGGCGATTCGGAAAATACAAGTTTAATCCCTTTTTTGTGGTCACATTTTACTTTTGTCCATAAACAGATTCTTCTAAAAGGGAGTTTGTTGGGGGATCTGACAGGGGTAGATAGGCGAGGGTTAAGGGCTCATGCACACGGCGGTGTGTACTTTGCAGCTCGCAAAACACAGATCCACTAAAAAAAGAAAAAAAAAGGATGACATACGTGTTGAATCCGTTGAAACAATGCCTGTCCTTGTCCACAAAATGGACAAGAATAGGACGTGTTCTATTTTTTTTGCGAAACAGATATGTGGAAACTGAATACAAAGTCATTTCTCTTCTTTTTGCGGACCCATAGAAGTGAATGGTTCCACATACGGACCTGTAAAAAAAAAAAAAAACGGAACGGAAATGGGGTAAAAAATAAGTTTGTGTGAATGCGCCCTTACAGGAAGTGTGTTGGTTGTTCTGACTGCTCCAACCGGCTGACAGGGGTAGATAGGTGAGAGGTAAGTGCTCATGCACACGACCGTATGTATTTTGTGGTCAGCAAAAAAAAGTTTCAGATTTTTTTTTTTTTTTGCGGTTCCATTGAAATAATTGGTTCTGCATACGGACCTGTAAAAAAAAACGAACGGAAACAGAAAAAATAATATGTTGTATGAGCCCTAAAACAGAGTTAAATATACCTGTATGGGAACCAGTGCTTCTTGCATGACCAAGGAGAATCTTTAAAGCCCCCGACACTGTGACTGCAAGTGCCATGTGTGCGGTCCCTTCATATGCTTTGCTTTCCAACTGGACACAAGAGCCATCAATCAGGGCAGAGGGGAGGAGTTGAGAAGCATTCAATACAGAGAGCCTGGGACACTGCACATGAAGGGGCTGTCTCCATGGTGTTTGCAATCACGGCACAAGAGGCGTTCAAACTTCTCCTACTCCTCCAAACAGATCACCAATGCAAATAAATGGCACATTTTAGAGGAGAAGGGAGATCAGGGGAAGACTCAGAGCACCCGCGACAGGCGAGAATTTATTTTATATTTTTTTTAACTATTGTACCATGTTTGGCCTTCTCAACAGGGGTTCGGAGTCTCAGAGAACGATTTTAACCTATACTAGGCATACAGTGGGATAGGTCACCCATAGGTTTCTACTGTAAAAAAATACACCGTGCAGTATACTTAAAAAAAAATACTGCAGATGTTTCTCTGGCATTATGTAGTTTACAACACTATTTTAGAACTTTTTGTGGTATACTGACATACCAGCACAATGGCGGAGGCTCAGGGCAATACATTTCTGCTGGTTCCACTGTCTAGCTGCTGGTAACCCCATGAACTGAAATCTGTGGCAGTATTAAAGGGATTCTGTCATCACGATTTTAGTGACAGAGCTTTTCACATCAACTCCTCAGTCACCTCGATTTGGTTAAAACTATACTTGTCTTAATGCCATATGTTATGTCATTTTAGCAAAAAATACCTTTTATTCACATGCAAATCACCTCTTTAAGGAGCCCAGCCACGCCCCCTTCTCTTGGATCCCCTACTGCTAATTATTCACTGCTTTCAGGGCTGACGTCATTCTCCTGGTGCTCCATCTGTCTGCACTTGTGCAGTGTCCTGGCCTCAGCCAGTGAAACACGAGATTACGGAGCACCAGGAGAATGACGTCAGCCCTGAAAGCAGTGAATAATTAGCAGTAGGGCGGTGCTGGGCTCCAAGAGAAGGGGGCGTGGCTGGGCTCCACCGGCCGGAGAGACAGCCCCTTGGGCTTCTTAAAGAGGTGATTTGCATGTGAATAAAAGGTATTTTTTGCTAAAATGACATATGGCATTAAGACAAGTATAGTTTTAACCAAATCGAGGTGACTGATGTGTTGATGTGAAAAGCTCTGTCTCTAAAATCGTGATGACAGAATCCCTTTAGGCCTCTTTCACACGGGCGTCGCGGTTTCAGTCCGGATGCGCTCCGGAAAATCCGCACGCATCCGCACCAATCCGCATGCAATCGCAAGTTCAGTTTTTTCCGCACGGGTACGAAGCGTTTTCATGCATTTTTCACGTGTGTGATAAAAAACTGAATGTTTACAAACAACATCTCTTAGCAACCATCAGTGAATCACGCAGACCCATTCACTTCAATGGGGCCAGGGCTGCCTGAAAAACGCAGAATATAGAACTTGCTGCAATTTTCACGCAATGGTGAACTGATGCGTGAAAAACATTGCTCATGTGAAAAGCCCCATTGAAATGAACGGGTCAGGATTCAGTGCGGGTGCAATGCGTTCGCATCACGCATTGCACCCGCGTGGAAATCTCGCCCGTGTGAAAGGGGCCTTAAAGGGCATCTGTCAGCAGATTTGTACCTATGAATATGGCTGACCTGTTACATGTGCACTTGGCAGCTGAAGACATCTGTGTTGGTCCCATGTTCATATGTGCCCACATTACTGAGAAAAATGAGGTCAAAATATATGCAAATGAGCCTCTAGGAGCAACAGGGGCGTTACCATTACACCTAGAGGCTTTGCCCTTTTGCAAAGAGAGCAGAAACTAGGTATAACGGTTCCTAGAGGCTCATTTGCATATATTAAAACTTCATGTTTCTCAGTAATAAGGGCACATATGACCATGGGACCAACACAGATGCCTTCAGCTGCCAAGTGCACATGTAACAAGTCAGCCAGTTTCATACGTACAAAACTGCTGACAGATGCTTTGAGCGGCAAGTGATCAAATGCCCTTTAGAGACACCACTGGGAAAACGAAGCAATGCACAGATCCCATTACAATAAACAGCAGTCAGTATAATACACAGACATGCTGGGTCCTTCAAAGCGGGAGATGCTCTCTGTCCTGGATAACAGAGGAGAGTCAAACTTCATATAAGCGCTTTCGTAAAAGTTTCTTGAAGAAAATATTATAAAGTTCTGTAATTTTACTGTATTCCTTCAGAATTAATATTTCTCAGAAATCTCAAGGTAGGCAATTTAACCGTGTGCCTTCACCAAACCGAATGAAGAGTATTTAATGCTTCAGGGCCACTTCAGGTATTTTCATTATTTGAACATTGTGGGAGGACAAAAAAAAAAAAAAAGACCGAACAAAGAAAAGAGGGAGAAAAATACTAAAGTCTACCAAAGTTAAAATACCTAACAAGCTGCACAGAAAATCTGATCCGGACTGAGCGAGACCGCTCGGGTCAGTTCATTGTTAACTGGTCAAACAAAAGGCTACGGTTACACCGGGCAGCAATGGAGGCTTGCCGCTCCGCTACCATTATGAAAATAATATTCACAAGAAACAGCAGGAGAAGCTAAAGAAAAGGGGGGAGCCGGGATCTGACCCGCTCTGCTGAAGAGGTTATTATATATGTAAATAAGTGAGTCACTGCACTATGTACAGATGTAGCAGAGCTGAATTCACCGCACCAGGATAAATCCAAAAGCTTCGACAGAAAGCACCAAATGACAAACTCAACCTTCCTGCATGGACCAACCCTGCTACATTTCTCTGTTGTGCTCGTACTGTACGTTAGCTCTGATGTCTGAAACACTCTTTGAAGCAGATTTCTTCCGCCCAGCAAGCACAATCGTAAATGTTTCTGCAACAAATCTGCCATGTGTGAATTCAGCCTTAAAGGGGTTGTCTCACTTCAGCAAGTGGCATTTATTATGCAGAGAAAGTTAATACAAGGCACTTACTAATGAATCATTATTGTCCATATTGTTTCCTTTGCTGGCTAGACTAATTTTTCCATCACATTATATACTTCTGTCTTCCATGGTTATGACCACCCTGCAATTCAGCATTGGTGGCCGAGACAATAGAAGCACAAATAGGTCGGCATTTTTTTCCTATAGTGTGCAAGCAGGACCACCACTGATGGATTGCTGAGAACTCGTAATCATAGAAAGGAGCAGTGTATAATGTGATGGAAAAATGAATCCACTCAGCAAAGGAAGCAATATGGACAATCACAATACATTAGTAAGTGCCTTGTATTAACTTTATCTACATGATAAATGCCATTTGCTGAAGTGAGACAAATCCTTTAAAGGGTTATTCCCATGAAAAGTTTTACCATGCAATGAATAGGACATTTCAAATAAAGTATAACTTCAGTATTATTGTAAGGTTTTTATGTACATGACATTTTTTACTCTGGTAGCGCCCCCTGCTGTTTATCTTTCTGATCCAAGTTCTTGAACCTTCAGTGGTGGACTAACATGCTCAGCAGTCTCCTTGCTCCCTTGCCCTCCCCTCAGTGCCAGTGTAGTGATCCCATAGAGAAGCAGGTGAAGAGGTCCAGACATGTTTCATTCATTCAAAGAAATACATAGTTATATCACTTTCTATAGACGGCGAAGAAGCAAATTGTGGCGGCATTACATACCGTATGTATCTCTGGGACTACATGTGAGGTACTATTTTCTATGCATGGTAAGAAGGAGTTAACAAGAGCTATCTGCACTGCATTCTGGGGGTTGCCGATGCTTCACTGTCTCATATGAGCTGCTGCCCACCCACAGAAGGGGAAGAAAATCCTTCAGGTAAGTTGGGGGGGGATTGGGGGTTAAATTAGTGGGCTAACTCCTTTAAAGGGATTGTCCGGGTTCAGAGGTGAACCAGGACATATCCCCATTTTCACCCAGGCAGCCCCCCGATATTAGCATCGGAGCATTTCGTCCAGTGCAAGGCAAGGGTTTTTTTGTTTATGTTTTTACACTGCTAGGCGGAGGCTTCCGCCCGGCAGTGTATTCGGTGACGTCATCAGCTCTGATGGGCGGGCTTTAGCTCTGCCCTAGCCTATGAACCGGTTTCACAGGCTAGGGCAGCTCTAAAGCCTGCCCATTAGTGCCGGTTACGGCACCGGATTCACTGCTGGGTGGAAGCCTTCTCCTGGCAGTCCCTATGGAGAGCCCGGTAGGTCACCAGATCTCTTAAAAAACCCTTTGCCCTACGCGATTCAGCACAGGGCAAAGGAGAGCATGGGGGCATATCATATCAGGGGGGCTGCCTGGGTGAAAATGGGAGTATGCCGGGTTCAGCTCTGAACCCGTTGAAGCCCTTTAATGGTTCTTAAGAGAAATTGCAGTTGGTAGATTTGGTATTTAGTAAATTTTACTGTAATGCTCTGAAATACCATTTCACCTGCAACTACTGCTGTAAAAAATATCACAGAATTAAAATGTATATTTCCCCCATACAAGAGACTAGGTTACAATATGTACTCTCCTAATATAGAAATACCTAATGCTTATATTGGTTATATATAAGGCATGAGATATTCAGGTTGTAGAGATATTCAGGTTTTTGGCCCCCTGAGACGCCAGGGCACAGGTGTGACTACAATCTATGCTCTCCTCATATGCTATCCACTTTAATTAGGCAACAAACATTAAACTGACAGGTAACACTACAAAAGCGAGTGAAAAAAAAGTAAAGTAACAGTTTGCTGCCACGTTATAGCCACTGTGAATTAAAAGTTGATCCTAAGTTTAACCCTTTCCTGTGAAGCGCTGTAACTGTACATTGTTGCGTCAACTAAGTTAAGGCAAAGTGACGTACAGTTATGTCGCCAGGATGGAGCAGGCACAGCAGTTGTGCCAATGCCTAGCTCTGATCTTACCTGTTCAACTGCTTAGATGCCACTGTCAATAGTGACTGCAGCATCTAAGCTATATACTCCGCATCCAGCTATATTATTTAACCTGCACATTGAAGTGAATGAGGCTGAGCATGATACCAAGCACAGCCGCTATACAATGTATGGCGCTGTGCTTGGTAAGCTGCGAGAAGTCCATGGCATTGACAGGAGCGCCAGTGCTTTCTCAAACAGCTGATCGTGGGGGTCCCGGGTGTTGGAGGATAGGTCATCAGTATCAAAATCCCAGAAAACCCTGGTAACAAAAAATTGTCAGAATTGTCAGCTTTTGTTCATCCCATCTTGCAACAAACAGAATAAATAGCGATCAAAAAGTTGCATATACTTCAAAACTCAAACTCAAAGTGATTTAACAAAAAAAAAACATTGGGGGAAATTTATCATATCCCCCCCCCCCCCCCACACACACACACACACACACACACACACGCACGCACACACACACACACACTGTGTTTGAGACTATTTTTTCCACCACTTGAGCAAAACTGTGTGCAAATGGCGTTTCTCCCCCCCGCCACTTTCCCCAAAAAGGGAGCATGGTGAGGGTTTCATCTTCTTTTACACCAGATTTTTTGGCGTAAAATACGACTGAAATGTATGCCAGCTAAAGGATGGTATAGATTTCACCATAGGCACACAGACTGCCAGAGGCTGTGCCTAATTTATGACAAGATGTATGCCTCGCCATAAAGTAGGCGCATCCTCCGGAAGTGCACAGGCTTATAAGTCTGTCAGTGTCGATCGAGATGTCTCATCCTCTCAATCAAGTGGGAGGGCGGGGCTTCGTCAGCAGCAGGGACAGCCCCTTGCAGGTGAAGAATGAATCGACTTGCTCATCTCTTGTAAGGACCTATCTGAGTTAGGGTTGCCTTATCGCGGCACATGGGCTTGCAAAATTTGTCAAAAATGTGTTAAAAACCTCATATTTAAAATCTAGCACATGTAAAACAGAAATGCAGTGTAAAACTAGTAAAAAACGAAATGTTTGAATATAGCTTTGGGTATATTTACTTGTATTGCATTTAAAGTGTAACTGTCATTTTTTTTTATTTGCTAGTTTAATAGAGCTAGGCATGTATACTCAAGTTAGTCTGTCAATTATTGTCAAAAGATCTGTAATTAACCTTATAATAACAGCTTTCATTAATATCCCCTATCTCTTTCCACTGGTCCCTTAAAAGACTGTTGCTATGGCTCATCTAAAAAGACAGGAAGACAGAGGGGCGGTCCTTCACACTGCATGACTGCATTAGGCTTCAGAGTTAGGAGGCGTGTCTCTCAGTAATCCAATCTGATTGGCTGCCAGGAAGCTGCTGGCCACAGCGAGTGTGTATGTGAAGTGAGGGAAGGCAGTTTTGGCCTCAGAGAACTGGCAGAGGAGCCATCTTGAGAAGTTCCTCATATTGTAGAGATTAAAACAGCCGTAACTAAGGGAAAAACTCAAGGGAAACAGTGGTATGTGAAAAAAACTAAAGATTGCTTTATGCATAATGCTCCACCAACAGTAAGAAGATAAAATTGATTTTTTGCTGAAAACATGGCAGTAACACTTTAATGTATCGCAGTTACACGGTGGCAAACCATACGACTCCTACGCCGAACTTCATTTGTTCCTTACATAAATCCATGGCATTTTCTGGCAGCCACCAGCTTTCACAGCTTCTATTAGAGGGGTTATTCACCCCTGGGGGCCTCTTAAGCAGAGCCCTCAGAGTGGCCGTAACTGTGGAGGGATTCCTACTTACCTAATCCCTGCTACTCTGGCATCTTCACTCCCATGTCTCCAGTTTGATGCAATTTACTGGCTGCAGTGATGACGGGTCTCCCATGCGTCATGTCATCTCTTTAGCCAATGACGCATATTGACGCAGAAAGACGTGAGACCTGCAGCAGCCCGGGACGGGGGAGAGGGGATGGGAGGGTTGAGACAAAGGAACTGGAACCCAGAAGCAGGGATCAGGTAAGTACGAGTCGCCCTGAAGGTCCAGCCATGCTGGGGGTCAGCCCAAGAGCCCCCCACGGGTGAACAACCACTTTAAGTTCAATGGCAACTATATAAACTCCTAAGGACTAAACTCCCCCTAGTGGTGGCACTGGCTATACATTTATCATGTACAAGGGAAAGGGAAGAAGGAGATATACAGCTGTAAAAATAATTTTTCAATGTATCTATAGCAGTTATCTGGTGTAAAAACACTGAGTATGGTTTTTAGAATGATGGCTATATTTATAAAGCACCTGTACCCCCTTTTCCAACATAAAAGTCAAAGTGGAGCACAACTTTTTTTTATATTAAAAATGTCTTCCAATAATAAAAAAAAAAATCTTACTTTGTCATGCAACACACTGGGAGGAAGGGCATACTAAGTTTTGCTATGGGGTCTTATCACATCTGTGTACAACCCTGGTGCACACGACAAGTCTGTATTGCTGCTGCCGCCAATCTTCAGTTTCTCCACCTCATAAAAAAAATTCTTAAATTAGTCATACAGCTCATTGGTGGGAGGCATACTAAGTTTAGGCATGGGACCTTAGGAGATCAGTGTATGCCCCTGCTGCCCAACCAAAGTCTGCATTTCCGTCAATCTTCAATTTGTACTGCCGCTGGTCCGCATGTGGATTATAGACCCACTTTAGTTTCTGCATGTAACCTGCCTCAAGAAGTGCCATGTTCCTTCGTGATGTTGGTTTCAAATCCACCCCCGTGAAAGGCGCTGCAGATTACCACTGAACACCATGCCAAAATCTGCATGCTGCGTGCATATACCTTTATCGGATACTAGCTAAAGTTTACATAACCTAGGGTTGTCACGATACCAAAATTTTGATTCGATTTTGATGCCATCAAAAAAAAAGTATTGCAATACTCGATACCATGCGAAAAAAAAAAAACCGCAAAATAAGTCGCATGCATTCCACATTTTTATGGAACGTCCGGCCCATAATAGAACAGTCCTATCCGTTTTTTTTGGGAGAAAATTGCGTTTTTTTTTTTCTGTTATGGCGTTTTTTATATTTATAGTTTGGGCTTTTTCGGGCTTGGTGATACCGAATATGTTTTTTTTATTGTTTATATATGTTATATGTAAAATTGGGAAAGGGGGTGATTTAGATTTTCAATATTTTGGTGTTTTTTTTTTAATTAATCCCTTTAGGGGTCTAGAACTCTTGTCCTGTTCACCCTAACAGAGCTCTATTAGGGTGAATAGGACTTTACACTGTGCACACGGCAGCAGGGAGTTTACCATGGCAGCCATAGAAGGCTTTAGCAGCGTCCTGGCTGCCATGGTATCCAATCGGAGCCCTGTGATTTCACTGCTGGGAGTCCAAACGGAAGCTGCCACTGCCACCAATGAGAAGACTGAGGAGGAGGGGAGAGGACCCTGTGGCCACTGCCACCAATGAATATAATATTGGGGAAGGGGGGCATTACACCACCAATAGATACTAGGCAGCAGTAGTGCAGCCTAGTATCTGAAAACAGCAAATCCCGGTATCGGATTGATCCAGGTGTAAAAGGATTGATTGGGTATCGAAAGTTCCATACCCGGTACAACCCTAATATAACGGTATAGGTGTGTGTAATATACAGAGTTAAATCATAAAATAAAATACAGTAGATAAATATAGTATACACCACAGAATACGTTATATGGCAGAACGCAACTATAAAAGATCCCTGTGCACTTTACACATTATATATTCTTTTAATTAAACTACTCATACAGTAATAATAATAAAAAGGAACATACCAACCCCCCTGTGAGCATCTCTGCTGGTAAACTCAATTGTCCCATTGTGGCATTTTCTTGGGTCTTCTTTACGTTCTTTGTGTTTCCCATTGGGGCAGTATCTGTAAGAAAGTCCATAATCTGCAAGATAAACCTGGAAGACGAGAACAGATAAATGAATAATGCTTTTGTCCTTTGAAAGTATAACCTTTATAATTAAGCCTTAAGAAACTTACAGGTTAAGGACGAGCTTTGATCTACATTTTATTAAACCAAATGGT
The DNA here is from genome assembly GCA_900303285.1 of Rhinella marina. Classification (NCBI taxonomy): domain Eukaryota; kingdom Metazoa; phylum Chordata; class Amphibia; order Anura; family Bufonidae; genus Rhinella; species Rhinella marina. The sequence goes on along the minus strand of ONZH01026435.1, from coordinate 78,719 downwards.
GCCTCGAGATAAAATCTGCACATCTGGGGGCTATAACAGTTACCCTTCCACTTTAAATCCTTCCCATCGTAGTCATATCTTGTTTCTGAATTTAGCCATTTTTCAGGGGGGGGGGGTTTCTTCCCTCTTCTTTATCTCCCAAGTTTTCATCTCTCCAGGTGGGCATCTACACATCATAAACTGCAATGTGTCTTTTATGTGTCCTCTCAGTTTATATCTCAGAAGCTCTCGCGTTTCACGAAGATACTTTCTCCGATTAGAGCGTTTCGTTTAATTGTGTAAAGGTTTGTAAAGTTTGTCATTTTCGACGCACAAAGCAGCATAGTTATATGGAGAGTGTGAGGTAATAAAGTAATAGTATAAAGGCAGACAATACTGAATAAATGATACCTTAAGAGATTCATTTCCATCCAAACTTTCTTATTTAAAGATATCTTTTCAACTTCATTTTCATCAGCAGATAAGAAGGAAATAAAAAAAATAGAAACCTCCTTGTAAAGTGAAGTTCACCTTTTAAGCAATTGCTGCTTTTTAGTGGCATGTTAGAAACTTTGATCAGTGGGAGACCATGTGCTGAGACCCCCACCAATGGCTGAAACGAAGGGGCAGAAGTGCTCAGCCTCGTAGTGTCCTTTCAGCTGCTATTGGCTCTGCTTGGCTCCTCTCAGGTAGATGGGGTTAGCAGTGTACAGGTGGATGAGCATAAAGAAAGAATGCCCATGCCAGGGGGAAATCACACACAATACTCTGTGCATCAGTATCTATCAGCAAGAAGAGCCCTTACTGGCTGTACATGGAGCAATCCGTATGGGGCTATTGAAGGCAGCAGTATGCTGGACACACAGATCTCACATCTAGCATTCATTACCATGAGGAATAAGTTAAACTGAATATCAATGGGTCTTAAAATGAATGAGGCCTCACGTGCATGATCGTAGCAGGTCCGTGCCCGTATTGCGGCCCGCAAATATATGGGCATCGGCCATTCACTTGAATGGGTCCACAATCAGGAAGATACGGTGCTGTGTGGAACGTAGGAATGGATCGAAATTCCACGGAATCACTATGGAGTGCTTCCGTGGGTTTTCTGTCCATGCCTCTGTGCCGCAAAATAATACTGTATGCACTACTCTTTGCAGTGCGGACTGTAGACCCCATTCAAGTGAATGGGTCCACATCCAGAGATAGCATGCACATGGTGGATGCCCCATGCACTGTGGACCGCAATTTGCGGTCTGCAGCACAGGCACAGCGGGCACACGGCCGTGTGCATGAGGCCTAAAGGAATGAAGAGTAGAATTAATAGAGGAAGTTGTGTGTTCAGGAGAGCGGTTACAAACCGCACCCGTCACTCTGGAGGACCCGTCCTGTCCTGTATTACACAATCCAATGATATGCATGTGTGCAGTAATGCTTAATTTAACCTGTGGTGGCGCTAAATGACCATTCAATACTTACTGTGTGACCAGCTTATTGTCATGGGATCCTTCTAACAAGCAGGGACGGAATATCATGGAGAAACCAGCAACACAAGTGCTTCTAACAAGCAGCCTTTAATACTAGTCGCTGACAGCTTAGCACAGGTATTCGCTTTTCACACTTTTAAAACACTATTGAGGGATCTCTTTTTAGAACATATGTACGCTCTCAGTTTTAAGAGTTTGAAGGGGTTGTCCCATGAAAAATATTCAACATTTTTCAAACCAGCACCTGGATCTAAATACTTGGAATTGCCTGTAATTAGAAATGTATTACAGCCAGTTATTCACTGAAATTTATCTGTATAGCGCCACCTGCTGTTTACCCTCTTTCTAAATTTTCTGTCCAGCTCACTGAGATTGACATACATGCTCAGTTCCGTCCTTCAACTGCCACCAATGCAGCAGAATAGACACGCCCCCTGAGAAAGTGCACGCCCCTTGAGCTGCCAGCTTGAAATACATCTAGCAGAGCAAATGCAGCAATGAAATGGTAGATCTCTGAATCCATGTGAGGTACAGGGCTGGTTCTATGTGTGTTAGAAAGAGACTTCCATGTACTATATGATATCAAATTTGTAATTTTTTACATTACTAATGGGACAACCCCTTTAACTCCCTAACTGTTTTGCCAGAGCCCAGCTCCAGCAGTAGGAAAAGTAGCTAACTGGAGGGAGGAGGGCTGCTTTAGATGCTGCTACCTCCAAAATGGTAGCAGCTAGAAACATGCAACTGATCTTGTTTGAAAGCAGACATTCCAAGTTTTCAGACAGACAATACCAAAATGACAGCAATAGGTTCAGGAAAGATATCACTGATAGAAATCAGAATGCTGTGAATGCAGCTGAAAATTGAAGTAAAAACAGGTTTTACTCGCGACTTGACTTGATTTCTAACAGTGATTTCTCCTGTTTCTTGGACTTTAGCTGTCATTTTGTTATTGTATGAAATCCTGGACTATCAGCTTTCACACAAGACCAGCATGTTTCTAGCTGCTACCATTTAGAAGATATCATCTAAAGCATCCCTCCCCCCTCCAGTTAGCTAGTTTTCACACTGCCAGAGCTGGACTCGGGCAAAACATTGCTGGTTAAACCAAGCCCCATCTCCAGCTCCACGGCAAGATTTCAATACACATCTGTGTACGATGCCACAGTCTACATTAGAATTTTTTTTTTAAATGTTACTCTGAAAGATCATTTAACATTGTTGTGTCCAAAGGAGAAAAAAAACGCATCGCTGTTTAAGAGGTTAATCAGTGTTTACTGCGTACAATGGCTGCAAATGAGTCCGCAGAAAAAGCCTACCTGTTCTTAAATAAAACCCTATTTACTGCTGGGAGTGCTGCTGGCTGCACAATAGAAAAAAAATGTGAAAAGGAGTCAAAAACGATAACGCCAATAAAAAGGCAATGTTTTCATTCCAATTCCAATCTCCATAGCAGCTGCATATTCAAAGCAGCTCATTTTATTTGCTAAAATATGTTAAAACATGTTAAAATAGCAATGCGTGGTTTTCCTGCTTGAAAATAAATCATCCCCCATTGTAAGCAAACCAATGGCATTATACGCTGCGGCATGTTTTATGGAGAGTCATATTGGTTAATCTATGCTAATCTGCATAACACTTCCAACCGCTGCAAGAATCCAGGGAACGAACCTAGCGCCTGGAAACTTAGGAAATAGCACTTCACCTAAAAATAGACTTGTAGATCACACCGAATAAAGCCCAGAACACCGAAAATGGAGTCAGCCGAAAAATGTAGGAACTGCAAGAACACCTAATGACACTTAAATATGTCATTGTAGGGTTTTTTTATTTCATTTTTTTTTTTATCTGTCTCATGTGTCATGCAAAGCTGAATGCCAGTCATCAGGCATGATTGCGGCACCTATAATATATTGGAATCAAAAATTCATCCTAAGGAGTAGCAATGAAAGAAGCAGCTGTTAATCACGTACAGCTTCGACCGTGCAATACTAAAGGACTTTGGGGGATATTTATTAAACATGTAGCACCAGAATTATGGCATAAAACACGCCAAAAAGAATGGCGTTTTGATTTGCGCCAAATATATCAACTGTTTTCTCCAGAATTTTCACAATAAAGAATGCATCACGCCAGAAACGAGTTCTAAATATCAAAGTGGGCGGGGCTATCAAATCGGTGCATATTACGCCGCATTCATCATCCTCCTATCGGCTGAAATGGCTCCATAAGTTGCAGACAATTTAGGCTACTTTCACATTAGCGTTTTTGCTGGATCCGGCAGGGTTCAGCAAAAACGCTTCAGTTACTGATAATGCAACCATCTGCATCCGTTATGAACGGATCCGGTTGTATTATCTTTAACATAGCAATGACGGATCCATCATGAACTCCACTGAAAGTCAATGGGTGACGGATCCGTTTTATATTGTGTCAGATTGTGTCAGAGTGTATCTTGCTCCGCATCCCATGACGGAATGGAATGCATTTTGTAGCACTCCGTTCTGTTCAGTTACGTTTTGTCCCTGTTGACAATAAGTGGGGACAAAACAGAAGCGTTTTTTTCTGGTATTGAGACCCTATGACGGATCGCAATACCGGAAAATGTAAAGGCTAATGTGAAAGTAGCCTAAGCCAGCTTATGTGGTGGTGTTTTGTATAAAAAGTCGCCTTAATGGCAGAAAAATGCGACTTTTCATCAAAAAGTCACATTTATGAAAAGAAAAAGGTTAGTATATAAAATGAGAATGCTTGGCCTGGGAGAAAATGTCTGTATGTGGGTAAGTAACTGGCTCAGTGATAGAAAACAGAGGGTGGTTATTAATGGTACATACTCAGATTGGGTCACTGTCACTAGTGGGGTACCACAGGGGTCAGTATTGGGCCCTATTCTCTTCAATATATTTATTAATGATCTTGTAGAAGGCTTGCACAGTAAAATATCAATTTTTGCAGATGACACTAAACTGTGTAAAGTAATTAACACAGAAGAGGACGATACAATGCTACAGATGGATCTGGATAGACTGGAGGCTTGGGCAGAGAAGTGGCAGATGAGGTTTAACACTGACAAATGTAAGGTTATGCATATGGGAAGGAATAATGCAAGTCACCAGTACATACTAAATGGTAAAACATTGGGTAACTCTGACATGGAAAAGGACCTAGGAATTTTAGTGAACAGCAAACTAAGCTGTAGAAACCAGTGTCAGACAGCTGCTGCCAAGGCCAATAAGATAATGGGTTGCATCAAAAGAGGCATAGATGCCCATGATGAGAACATAGTCCTGCCACTTTACAAATCACTAGTCAGACCACACATGGAGTACTGTGTACAGTTCTGGGCTCCTGTGAACAAGGCAGACATAGCAGAGCTGGAGAGGGTTCAGAGGAGGGCAACTAAAGTAATAACTGGAATGGGTGGACTACAGTACCCAGAAAGATTATCAAAATTAGTCTTATTCACTTTAGAAAAAAGACGACTGAGGGGAGATCTCATAACTATGTATAAATATATCAGGGGTCAGTACAGAGATCTCTCCCATCATCTATTGATCCCGAGGACTGTGACTGTGACGAGGGGACATCCTCTGCGTCTGGAGGAAAGAAGGTTTGTACACAAACATAAAAGAGGATTCTTTACGGTAAGAGCAGTGAGACTATGGAACTCTCTGCCTGAGGAGGTGGTGATGGTAAGTTAACTAAAAGAGTTCAAGAGGGGCCTGGATATATTTTTGGAGAGTAATAATATTACAAGTTATAGTTACTAGAGATGGGTTGTTGATCCAGGTAGTTATTCTGATTGCCTGATTGGAGTTGGGAAGGATTTGTTTTCCCCTAAAGTGGGGAAAATTGGCTTCTACCTCACAGGGGTTTTTTGCCTTCCTCTGGATCAACTGGATGTCTTTTTTCGGCCTTATAAACTATGTTACTAAAAAACGACTCGTCGTGGGAAGAAGTGATCGGTAAGTATTAAAACAGGATCCGTTTATTTTTATCTGACATAAATGAGCTAAATAACAGGGTTCTGTCAGTAAATTGTCATTCAGCAAAAAACAAGGACAAAAATGTCCCGAGTCTGAGACAAAAGTCGCAATGTAGCACATGAAATGTCGCAAATATGCTTCAAAAGTCGCAAGTGCGGTCTGGCAGGGCGCATTTCAGTTGAAAAAAGTCGCATTTTAGTGTTATTGGCATTAAAATGTCACCGAGAGAAATATGTGGATAATCAGGCATATATTTTAAAAAAGTCATATTTTAAAAGTGGCATGCACCTCTTGATATATGAGGTGAAACAAACCACCAATTTTGATTTGCAATTTTAGTATTTTTTTGTGCAAATTACTCCATTATTGATAAATGTCCCCCACTGGCTTTTATAGACTGGAAGGCTTTTCATTTACCACAAATGTTTAAAATACAAACCCTCTATTTCGGGTTGGCCCATCGCTAGAATATGCCGACAGAGATGGAACCCGCACCTATAGAATGGGGCCCCCAAAGTGAACGAGAAAGCACCCCACATTCACTTCTATGGGATTGCTAAAAATAACAAGCACCTGCTCTGCTATTTCCAGAACTCCCATAGAGGTGAATGGAGCGGTGGCCATGCTTGCGGAATGCACTCGGCTCTTTTCAGAAGTCTTGCAGAAGTGAATAGAGAGCAAACCGCGCATGTGCGGTAAGCTCTACTTCATTTTTGGGGCTCTTTTCTAGAGGTAGATGGGGGTCCCAGAGGTGGGACCTGAACCTATCAGATATTGGTAGCATATCTTAGTCATATGCAACTAAAGTGCAACATGGGCCAACCCCTTTATGGTGCCCCCTGAACGGAGCACGGCTGCATATAAACCTGGCAGTGAGGCTCTGTTCCATACCTGCCCCGCCACCCCATTCACAAAGGGGTTGTCTCTGATGCAGGCATGTCACAAACTCTCAGTGGTCAGTGCACTGGATGTCATAGGGAGGGAGGGCGTTTGTCAGCAGGCCCTGATGCAACTAAAGAGAGCATCTCCGATATGGAATTTCTGCATCCTAGCTTGTGCAGTGGCAGACGGCAGTGTCAATCAGCATGGCACAAAGTTAGAGCAAAAGTGTAAAATGTCACTAAGGATTCCCATAAAGTAAACACTCAGCATGCAGTCCCGTTCACACGTCAGCTTCTGCTGGAGCAGACTCCATTTGCGTGGCTGGGTAGATGTCCGCTCGCGGTTTAGCTCCTTTCGGTGGGTCTAAACCACATCCAGGTCAGCAGCATCCAAAGTAAAAAAAAGAAATAAATAAAATTTACAGCAGTTTCTGCCATGGAGTACGCTGCGTCAAAATCGGTTGTGTGAGCGTACCCTTAGGCACAATGGGGCAGATTTACCACAGACTCGGTGCATTGGATATATTCTTTAGTGCAAACTAAACACTGTTACCTTGTTGGCATCCGAAGTGTGAAGCAAAACATTTCCTGCTTTAATATCACCATGTACATACTCGTGTTCATGTATGTATTCTAATACGTCCAGCTATAAGACAAATAACATGGAGATAATAGTAAAATTGTAAAAAATACTGCATTTCACATCGGCTTTGTGTATGACTCTGTAACTGTTCACATGTACAAATTTCTCTGCTGAATTCAATAGATGATATTGTAACTTCTACCAGTTTTGAGTCTACTTATTTCCAAATTTCTTATAGATTTTGTCACCAGAATTTTCAGTATTAAACAGGCTGACATTACACGTGTGCTAATGTCACCTGAATTTAATAATTGCTATTTTTTTTTTTCATTGTGCCCCCGTTTTTGTAAAATTCTAACTTTTATTATATGCTAATTAGCCTCTAGGAGCAGCGGGGGCGTTTCACCTGCTGCTAGAGGCTCCGTTCGCCCACCTCATTTCACGCTCACGTCCTCTTGATTGACAGGGCCAGGACAGCATTGGTCTCCTCCTGCTGGCCCCGTCTGCCGTGTAAATCTCGAGCCTGTGCCGGCCCGTCAGTATTTGGCGCAGGAGCAGTGAGTGAAGGACGCAGTGAAGAAGCAGGCAGCCGGCGAGGGTCCTTCACTCACTGCACCTGATACTGAACGGGACGGCACAGGGCCAGCAGGAGGAGACCAATGCTGGCCTGGCCTTGTTAAGAGGACGTGAGCGTGGAATGAGGTGGGCGAACAGAGCCTCTAGGAGCAGTTGCAACGACCCCCCCCCCCCCCCCCGCTCATAGAGGCTAATTAGCATATAATAAAAGTTGGAATTTTACAAAAACGGGGACACAATGAAAAAAAAAAAATAGCAGAGTTAAATTCAGGTGACATTAGCACATGTGTAATGTCAGCCTGTTTAACACTGAAAATTCTGGTGACAGAAACCCTTTAAAGGGTTGTCAGGTCTCCGATAGCATGCCCTGGTAGCCGAAGAATGTCCAGGCATGATGGGAATTGTAGTTCTGTAACAGCTGGAGGGCCACGAGTTTGAGATCCCTGGTTTACCTGCTCACTGTTACACAGAGTGTAGCTACGACTGCTCTTTCTCACAGGAGTGCTGCGTTCCCCCCTGATCTGAGATTGATGACCAATCCTGAGAAAAGGTATCAATATCGGAAACTGGGTATTTCAATCTAGACATCCATTACATAACCTTAGGGTATGCCTTCGAAATGCAATAGGTGCAGGTCCCACCTCTGGGACCTGCACCTATCTCAAGAACGGGTCCCCGATGTGAATAGAGATCAAGCCATGCATGTGCAGTTTCTCCATTCACTGCTACAGGATTTCTGAAAATAGTCGAGGGCAGGCTCAGCTATTTTCCAGCTAATCAACCCTCTCCAGTGTTATCTTCTGATATGTCCCTTTGACCCGCAAGATGCTAACTGCTTGGTGAAATTCCCCTTTAAGGCCCTGATGCCTTTTTTTTTTACTTACCATACGTATCCCAATTTGCATTACTGTTTTTGCAGGCAATCTGCCACCGTTGTTATGCTGCAACTTCTGCAGATCTGTACCGAGCCGATCCACCACCATGAATCTGTAACTGCTAATAGGGATAAAAAGAACAAATCTAGACTCCGACTCTTACAAATACAATGGCAGATGGCATCGACGTGACCACAGAAGGAAATATATGTACAATAACTGGAGTGAAATCTCCAGGGGACGTTCACAGTTTTATGCTGGACCTGTACGGCATCATCACCAGCTGCATACAGTACACGATGATTTTTATACAGCGATAATGATCAGCATTTACCTAGGTGATCAAGAGGATATGGGAACGAGTTCAATAAGTGATCCCAGATACAAGGTGGTACAGCACCACTGTTCTATCATAAAGTTATAGACAAACTGCAAATTGATATTTTGAAGACACAGGTACGGCTGTAAGGTTGAGTTTAAAGGCTATGTACACCTTTGGAGTCACCTTTGGAACTTATTTTTGGTAAAAATCATATTTTCAGTTGGTCTTTATTAAAAATATTGAGCTGTCCAGTCACAAATGGTTAACTGTTTGTCTAGCTGGGTGACTGGTGCTTTCACGTTCACTTTGTGCCGGTCATCTAATTACCCTTATCTATAAACTACTGAGAGGTCATAAACACTTATTTAAGCCACATTCTTATCAGTAAGGTAAGGATTGAGCTTTAATGAGTGTTTATAAGGTCAGAGAGAAGAGATAAGCTGTCCGTCTGCTCCTCAGATTACAGAATTGAGAAAAAATCCACAGGCAGCTAGTATAGCTTCTCAACTCTGTACACAAAAAAGGATTCCATATTGTTAATAAAGACCAATTGAAAAAGTAATTTTTAGGTCAAAATAAGTATAATGCAATAATAAAATAATTTCCCCCAAAGGTGTACATAGCCTTTAACCTGTTAATATTGTTTATGATATTTCATATGTATCACCAATTAATAACAAACTAATTTGACATCTGGTTATAAAATGGGATTGCGGACAACTTCATTCCAGTATAAAGCCCTGTCACCTCATTTTCACCTATATAACTAACAGCACTGCCCCACAGAAGATTGCAGACACATCCCAGACATACCTGTGTGCACTGTGTGTCTGTATTACATGTCCAGGAAAAGCACTTTTATTCTGCAGGAAAACAGCTCCCAAGTGTCCGGCTGAAAGTAAAACTAAAAACAGCTTTCTCTCCTGACCTGATTTCTAACAGCTATATCTTCTGATATACTGGATGTAATGCTGTGATTTTGGTATCATTTGAAAGCTTTGAATGTCAGCTTTCAAAAAAGGAACCATTTTTCTATCTGCTACCAATCCCAAGATATGAGCAGCTAAAGCAGCCCTCCCCTCATCAGTCTAGTTTGCTTTGAGCACTTGCAGCAGCAGAGCTGGGCACTTGGGAGCTGTTTTCCTGCAGAATAAAAGTGCTTTTTCTGGACATGTAATACAGACACACAGTGCACACAGGTATGTCTGGGATGTGTCTGCAATCTTCTGTGGGGCAGTGCTCTTAGTTATATAAGTTAAAATGAGGTGACAGACTCCCTTTAAAGGGGTTGTCTCATATTGATGACCTATCCTCAGGATATGCCAACTCCTTTAATGGGGCATATGGACAGGGGTTTTGTGGTTAAAGAGGATCTATCACCACTCCTGACATGTCTGTTTTAATAGCTTCATTCATTCCCCATGTAATAACAATCCTGGAACATCTATTCTTATGGCTCTATGTTGTGTCATTCCTGTATTATTCCTGACAGAAGTTATGAATGAATTGCTAGCAGTCTGCAGTAAGGGTACAGAGGGGTGGTAACCAGTTGGACGTGTGTACCTACACAGACTCACTCTATCCAATCAGTGCTGCCATTTTCAGACTGTGCAGGTACACCCCCCCCCCAACTGGTCACCTCCCCTCTGTACCCTTACTGCAGACTGCTAGCAATTCATTCATAACTTCTAGTAGAAATAATAAAGGAATGGTACAACATAGAGCCATAAGAATAGATGTTCCAGAATTATTATATGGGGAATGTATGAGGCTATTAAAACAGGCATGTCAGGAGTGGTGAAAGGTCCTCTTTAAGGCAATTCCTTTAAAGTAGTTAAAAGGGCCTTTAAAGAGGCCTTGTTGCCACTCTTGACACATCTGTTTTAGTAAATACTTTTTCCCCCATCAAATAACACATCTAGAGCATCTTCTCTTAGAACTCTGCATTGTGCTGATCCTCTGTAATTCCTCCTGAACATTTATTAATAACTACTGTATGACAACGTGTTACCAATCCCCTCGTCAAAAGGGTCTGACATGGACAAGCGGAATGGTAACATCCAGTTGCTGACTTATTAAATAATTAAAATATGCGTGTCCCATCTTAAATAAGACAAATATTTGGTGATATTTCATCTTAAACCACTAGCAACAGTGATTTAAGAGGACAGATTGACGTGTGCCCTCACGTGTCCACTCCAGACTTTTTTCCCTCTGACACAGAACGAAAAAGCCAGTGGGAAACTAATGAAAAAAATAATCTTGTAGGTTCCTGCGGGAACAGTGTTGTGTCTTGTATGCGTTTGTACAAAGTACACAACTTTTCACCACTTTTTTTTTTGCAATTTTTTTCCCCTGAGCTGGATACAACTGGGAGGTTCATATGATACAATGGACCCATGGGTGTAATTATTATCTGTAGCATTAGGTTTTCCTTTAAATGGACTAAACCTCCATGAAAATGATAACAGATCCTTCAAAGAAATAACTTTTATATTCTTAGCTACATTCCTACCTTGAATTATAACTTATTTCTCCGGTTCCCCAGTACTTAGGAATCCCTAAGTAGTCCAGCTTGTGACTATGGATCCATTTTTTGACTGTGAATGAAAACATTTCAGAATGAGAAAAAACACAATATTAAGATAGGAGCTGCATTTTATTGGTACTCCTCCCCCAGATTCTGTAAGCTGGTCAGACATGTTGGATGACAGTAATGTAACCTTTACAATCTTTATTCTTATTATTACTACTATTAGGATTCAGACATTATTACAATTTAGGTGTAGTTTAATTTCATGTTAGCCTCTATTAGTGTCTCTTCCTCTATTACTTCATACTATACATATTACATTTTCTAGATGCTCTGCTATTTCCAAAATGAAAATACAAGTGCATCTCAATAAATTAGAATATTATCAAAAAGTTGTTTTTTCCAGTAATTCAGTTCAAAAAGTGAAACATATATTATATAGAGTCATTACACACAGAGTGAACATTTTCAAGTGTTTCTTTATGTTAAAGGGGTATTCTCATCTTAGACAATGGGGGCATATCGCTAGGATATGCCCCCATTGTCTTATAGGTGCGGGTCCCACCGCTGGGACCTGCACCTATATCCAGAACGGAGCGGGGAGCTCTGCGCCTGGAGGACCCCAGGTTTCCGGGGGTCCGGCCACCACCAGGCGCAGCTCCCCGCGCCGCTCATAGAAATGAATGGGAGCCGGGCCGTGCATGCGCGGTGCGCTCCCATTCATTTCTATGGAGCCGACGGAAGTAGCCGGCCCCATAGAAATGAATGGAGAGCGGCTGCGCATGCGCAGTGCGCCCTCATTCACTTCGGGGGCTCCGTTCTGGAAATAGGTGCGGGTCCCAGCGGAAGAGTGGAGAGGCCTTAATCCAAGCTGCTTGAGGTCTAGTGTGAAGTTCTCACAATCAGTGATGGTTTGGGGAGCCATGTCATCTGCTGGTGTAGGTCCAAAGTCAGTGCAACCGTCTAACAGGAAATTTTAGGGCACTTCATGCTTCCCTCTGCCGACAAGCTTTTTGGAGATGGAATTTTTATTTTCCAGCAGGACTTGGCACCTGTCCACACTGCCAACAGTACTAATACCTGGTTTAATAACCACAGTATCACTGTGCTTGATTGGCCAGCAAACTCGCCTGACCTTAACTCCATAGGGAATCTATGGGGTATTGTCAAGAGGAAGATGAGAGACACCAGACCCAACAATGCAGACGAGCTGAAGGCTGCTATCAAAGCAACCTGGGCCTCCATGACACCTCTGCAGTGCCACAGGCTGGTCGCCTCCATGCCACGCCGCATTGATGCAGTCATTCATACAAAAGGAGCCCCAACCAAGTATTGAGGGCATTTACTGAATATACTTTTCATTTGGCCAACATTTCTGTGTTTAAAAAAAATAAAGTTGGTCTAATATAATATTCTAATTTTCTGAGATAATGACTTCTGGGTTTTCCTTGGCTGTAAGCCACAATCACCAACATTAACAGAAATAAACACTTGAACAAGTTCACTCTGTTTGTAACGACTCTATATAATACATGTGTTTCACTTTTTGAATTGAATTACTGAAAAAAAACAACTTGTTCATGATATTCTAATTTATTGAGATGCACTTGTAGCTATGACCGGGCAGTTAATATACAGGGTTATAGTTTGTTTAGAAAGGACTGTCGAAACCAGAAAGGGAGAGGCGTTTGTCTTCGTATGTAAAGTCCTGTCTAAAGCCCATACTCCGGGAAGATATAAGTGAGGGACATGAACTGTGGGTAGAAATAAATGGTGGCAAAAACAATAATAAAATGCCGATAGGAGTTTATTATAAGCCGCCTAATATACCACAGAAAATCAACTACTAAAATACAACTTTTTGAGGAGATGCACTTGTACATGCAGAAAAAAAATCACTGTCGACTTTGGTGGCATGAGTTAGAACACAGAAGCTGTCTGAAACGCGTAGGAATTGTTTGGATATTTTTGCAACCACTTGTTATGTATGGATTGTCATCCCTGATTTATGCATTGTGAGATGCTGGACTCTTTTCTATCTTAGCTTTCTAGGTTTACAAGTGGAGTCCGTGCAGCACAGATCCTGGGAGCACAAGGGAGGGTGAACTGGCTGCAAACTTTTTTATCTGTAGACTTTGATGCCATGCAGTAAGAAAACAATCCAAATTGGTGCATATGTGCATTATGTATTTTTTGCACACTGTTAACATCTTCCTGCAGATGGAGGTACCATTAAGTCCAAACTGCAGTTTTCTTACCACAAATTGATATAACGGTGCGTCCAATTTCGGTGCCTGTGCCCTCAGCAGCCAGTGCAGCTGTAAAGGCCCCTTCACACTGCTCAATTGAGCTGGCGATTGTCGGGAAGGAAGTGTTCCTTCACAGCAGTCGCCTGCTCGTCGGTGCATTTACACGCAGTAATCTCCTCCACAGTATTATGAGGAGGAGCGATCACTAATGCCATCACTTGTCCTCATACAGAATCATTGTTTGACAGCATTTAGGTGACGGCACAAAAGATCCAAGTAAAACAAAAAAAAAGGGACAAAAAACTAATTTCATAAAAATATTTCAATTTCTGAAAAGTTTATGAAATACATATATAGTACCACCAGAATAGTAATGACCTGCAGAAAAACATCTGATAACGCACTATTCACAGCGGTTTTTACATCCTCCCAAAATGGTGCCAATAAAAACTACAATTCATCCTGCAAAAAAAAGCAGCTTCATTGATGGAACAATAAAATAGTTACTGCTCCCAGAATGCCTCAAAAATAAAAGTTGCTCAGTCCTGAAGGAGTAAAATAGGCTGATCCTTAAGGCTCATTTCAGATGAGCGCATCCACTGAAGAAGTGTGATTTCTATGTTGTGCCATTCCTTTATTATTTCTACTAGAAGTTATGATTAAATTGCTAGAAGTCTACAGTAAGGGGTACAGAGGGGTGGTAACCAGTTTGGGGGGTGTACTGAATAAGTGAGTCAGTGCAGGTACACACCCCTAACTGGTTACCGTATTTTTAGCTTTATAAGACGCACTTTTTTTTCCCCAAAAGTAGGGGGAAAATTGCTGTGCATCTTATAAAGTGAATAATAGTGAGCACTTCCATTATGGAAGCGCTCACTAGTATACAGAAGGTGCCAAGGCCCCCATCAGACCTCAGATCAGCCCACCCAGCCCCATAAGGATAAAATAAAAACCTCCCTTACCTCTCCTGCGCCGTGGCTCCACTCCGGGTCCGGCTCTCCTCTGTGTTCTGCGGGCCGGCTCTGCACTGTCCTGACCGCGTACAGCGTCAGGACGTAGTGGAGCCACGGCGCAGGAGAGGTAAGGGAGGTTTTTATTTTATCCTTATGTGGCTGGGTGGGCTGATCTGAGGTCTGATGGGGGCACAATATGCTGATCTGAGGTCTATGGGGGCACATTCTGCTGATCTGAGGTCTGATGGGGGCACATTCTGCTGATCTGAGGTCTGATGGGGGAACATTCTGCTGATCTGAGGTCTGATGGGGGCACATTCTGCTGATCTGAGGTCTGATGGGGGCACATTCTGCTGATCTGAGGTCTGATGGGGGCACATTCTGCTGATCTGAGGTCTGATGGGGGCACATTCTGCTGATCTGAGGTCTGATGGGGGCACATTCTGCTGATCTGAGGTCTGATGGGGCACATTCTGCTACTCTGAGGTCTGATGGGGGTAGAGTGGGCTGATATGGGGGCTGATCTGAGGTCTGATGGGGGTCTGACATGGAGGGCTGATATGGGGGTCTGATATGATGTCCTGAAATGTATGGGGGGTCTGATATGAGGTGTGATGAAAAATATTTTTTTCTTATTTTCCTACTCTAAAATCTGGGGTGCGTCTTATCATCAGGTGCGTCTTATAAAGCGAAAAATGTGGTACCTCCACTCTGTATCCTTACTGCAGACTAGAGCTGGGCGATTAATCGAATTAATTCGATTAATTCGCCCATTGCAAGCCTCACGATTTTATTTTTTAGGAAAATCGTGAATTCGATTTTCCTAAAATGGCGCCCGACATATAAAATAAAAAAAATCTCCGGTGTCCGGCGCTCCTCTTCTTTTCCGGGGCTGCGCTGCACTGTCCTGACCACGCACAGCGTCAGGACGTAGTGCGCGCACTCTGAACTAATTTTTTTATTATTATGATGGTGACTGCTCTGAGGTCTGGAGGGGGCACTTTGGGCTGCTCTGAGGTCTGAAGGGGGCACTTTGGGCTGATGTGGGGTCTGATGGGGCACAATGGGATGATCTGAGGTCTGATGGGGGCACAATGGGCTGATGTGGGGTCTGATGGGGCACAATGGGCTGATGTGGGGTCTGATGGGGCACAATGGGCTGATGTGGGGTCTGATGGGGCACAATGGGCTGATGTGGGGTCTGGTGGGGCACAATGGGCTGATGTGGGGTCTGGTGGGGCACAATGGGCTGATGTGGGGTCTGGTGGGGCACAATGGGCTGATGTGGGGTCTGGTGGGGCATAATGGGCTCGAGATTTTTTTTTTTGGCCATACCGCCCAGCTCTACTGCAGACTGTTGGCAATTCATTCATAACTTCTAGTAGAAATAATAAAGGAATGACGCATCATACAGACATAAGAATAGATGTTCCAGAATCATTATTACATGGGGAATGCATGAAGCTATTAAAAAAGGCATCTCAGGAGAGGTGAAAGGTCCTCTTATGTGGACTGCAAATTAACTAGAAGAGAGGCCTCCAGTGTAAACCTCTGAATTGTGCAGTGATTCCATAAAGATTGTTGCAAAAACTGCCCCGTATGAAACCCTTATCCCATTTTACACGCTATTCATTAAGGACTTAAATCATCTTCCTACCATCATTTTGTTTCGCTGCTCTTTGATAAAACTTCAGTTCACAAAATAATGGTCCATTTTGAAAGTTTTCCTAGAATCAGATAAAAAAATTGTAAATTAACAGGTTTAGCACGATTTTACATCACATGTTCATAAGAAAAGATAGGGTACGTCCACAAGTAACAGAATGCATACGACCGTATGTATTTTGCGGTCCACAAAAAACGGATCCACAAAAAAAAAACTGATGACGTTCATGTGCATTCTATTTTTTTGTGGAACGTAAATACAGATATACGGAAACGGAATGCACATGGAATAACTTCCGTTTTGGGTTTTTTTGCGGACCCATTGAAATGAATGGTTCCGCAAACAAAATGGTACAAACGTGGAAAGAAAATACGTGTGCATGAGCCCTTACTGTGGAAAATTTCACAAGAATCTGCACCAAATCATGCAGAGGTTGATGTCGATTCGCTAGTGGATTTCACCTGCGAGCAACGGAAAAAAAAAAAAAAACACAGGATACCCATCACCTCATCGCTTATATAGCTCCTTTGCCAGTCCCTGTGCAACCCGGCCTACAATCAAGCCTTGTCACAAATGACTGATGAAGCCGATTACCAAATGTCACCATTTGAGACCAGGTTGTAGAGGCCTGAATATGCAAGGAAGCCATGGAAGCACAAGGAAAGGTGAGTATATCATTTTTATCTTTAAAAGAACGTTTGTTTTTTAAATTTTATTTAGGACTTGCAGATTTTGATGCGGATCTACAGGTAAGCTGCAGAAAAACGTGCAACAATTGAGGCTAGTTAAAGGGAACCTGTCATCTCTGAAACACCCCCTGAACAGGAGTAAGCGGTGTATAGTGTAAGTGATGCTGAATCCGATTATGTAAGTTTTATCTTCATACTCACTTCCATTCCGACGCTGTGCTCCCACAAACCTGCAGTAAAATACATTCACAGGACTCTTCTTTGAGTCGTCTCCATTATGTAAGTGAGCACCAGAGTCCACTGAGTGCATTTTACTGCAGGTTTGTGGGAGCACAACATCAGAATGGAAGTGAGTATGAAGATAATAATTACATAACTGGACTCGATGTCACTTACACTATACACCTCTTACTATAGTTCAGGGGGTGTTTTGGAGATGACAGGTTCCCTTTAAGGATTTTGATTTCTCCATTGAACTCAACGGGGAAATTCCACAACAAAGCGACAACAATTCCATCAGAAATGGATTTAAAAATTGACACAGGAAGTAATTTTCTAGTAGTCTGTGGATGACATTTGTACAAATTTCATTCATTTTGCTAGTACTGTAATCCGCTGCCGATTTTCCATCTGCAAATCTAGGTGGACAATCTGCATCAATTCTTTTACATGTAGATGAGCCGTTAAGATGAGCCCTCTATAACACATTGCATTAAGGGGTGGTACATGCTCTGAAGAATTACTCCTCTGCAGAGAGCTTCTTGCCCCTCTAGTATCATCTTGCAGTGCAACCTCCCTACACTCACATCCCAGATTAACCCCCTAACTGTTTTGCCAGAGTGGAGCTCCAGCAGTGGGAAAAGTTGCTAACTGGAGGAGGAGGGCTGCTTTAGATGCTGCTACCTCCTGAATGGTAGCAGCTACAAACATGCAACTGATCTTGTTTGAAAGCAGACATTTCAAGATTTCAGACAATACCAGAATGACAGCAATAGATTCAGGACAGGGAAAGAGATCACTGATAGAAATCGGGATGCTGTGAATGCAGCTGAAAATGAAACTAAAAACAGGTTTTACTCAAGATTATTCCCGACTTGATTTCTAACAGTGATTTATCCTGTGTTGCTTGGACTTTACCTGTTATTTTGTCTTGTATGAAAGCCTGGACTGTCAGCTTTCAGAAAAGACCAGTTGAATGTTTCTAGGTGCTACCATTGAGGAGATATCACCATCTAAAGCAGCCTACCCCCCCTCCAGTTAGCTACTGGACTCGGGCAAAACAGTTAGGTGGTTAAGGATCTCAGTATAAAAGCAAGTTTTCATAGGTGGTAGGTGGAAAACCCTGTGAAAAGTCCTTTCATTCATGTGGCAAATTAAAGTAATAGAACAAAACAAGAAAAAAAAAAAAAAAGGAAAAGATGAAAAGAAAATATGTAAATTTACCACTTTAATGACATAAGCAGCATCATCGGTGACGGTTCTGGCACAATCTGGAGAAGCTGAAAGAACAAGAATTGCTCTTGATAAATATAATTGCATTTTATTGTAATTAAACTGTAGAAGATATGTAATCATGAGCAATTTTATGGGAGCAACAGCACGGCACAGCATAAATCCTTACAGTAAACCTGTCATCTAGGCTGGCATGTTACAGAACAGGAGGAGCTGAGCAGATTTCTACATAGTTTTGTGAAAAATGATTTAGTATAACTTGCACATAACTAATTTCGATGTCTTTCCCACAAGCGATACGGATTGTGTCAGGATCTGTTCAGGAAAAAACTGATGGTTTTACTCGTAAGTTCAATCAGTTTTTTCTGTGACTGCGTTCAGTGTGTGTGTGTTTTTTTCCCATCAGGATTGTATCTGGATTGCATGAAAAGAAGAATAACCACCTACATCTTCCAGCAACCATCAGTAGAAAAAAATGCATTGCATCCGAATGCCTTCTGTTTTTCACACAAGCCCCATTCACTTCTATGGAGCCAGAGCTGAGTGAAAAATGCACAATATAAAACATGCTGCGATTTTTTCTGAACGTGAAGATGATGCGTGAAAAAAGCAAATAAATGGGTCAGGATTCAGTTTGGGTTCTCTGCGTTCGCTACACACGTCACATCCGGATGGAAAACTCATGTAACTGTCATTTATTTGTCTTCTAATGTGTAAGGACAGTGATAAGAATTTTTTTTGTAATATACTTTATTTGGGGAATTTGTACATTTCTATGAGCACTCACACTGAACTCACTGCTGCTCTCACTACCATAGATGAGCCCCGACAGTGTATGTTCCCACTGTATCTCCGGCGTGCTATGTAACCGGCCAGTGGGAGATGCATGAGAAGGCAAACGCTGTTCTACATTATATAGGAACGGCTGGAAAAAAAAGTTATTTAGCCACATATTTCACATCAGAGTGCAGACTTTAGAAGATTCAAATGATTAAAAAAAAAACAGAGCACTTCTTTAATGCACGTTTTGCAACTATATACAGGATCCGTTTCTCACTTGTATTCTTACGAGATGTAATTCAGTTTGTAGAACAGAAGACAGGAAGGTATGTATGTACGAGGAATAGGTGCGGCCTTTAAAGTGACAACCTGGACATGCCACACTGCCACAGACAAGTACTTACATGGGTTTATATCAACATGACGTAGGGTGGAGATTGGACGGGGCGAGATATTCTGAGGGTGCTGCCACACATCTCGGCTATGATGCGTTTTAGATGCGGCAAAAAATATGCATTAAAAAAGGGGTTGTCCAAGTTATTTATTTGTATATTTCTAACTAGTCAAATATAACAGCTTTAACATGGACTTTGTGCTTCTACAGCTGCTGGTTTCTCAGATTTCATAGAGGGTCACATGACCTGTGATGTCAGCTTCTCTCCCTGCTCTGCTGATGTTTCGTGCACAAGCCTCAGAGATCAGATAAGAGTCTGTACATGAGACTTCATTGTGCTGGCCACGCCCCCTGCACTGCTGGCTGCTGCTATCTGCTCTCTCCCTGGATTCTTTCAGATAAAACATTAACTCCTTCAGCAGCAGACTCAGACTCGGGGCTGAAGGCTTTACTAAATAGCTGCAGGCAGTGAGGAGACAAATGCTAGGCACAGATGCTGACAGCGGAGTTCTGCAGAGCTTTGCACAAGAAAGGTAGGGGGAAGTTCCTGTGTGTACTCTATCAGCAGTGTCATTGTACAGCTGGGACTTGTAGTGCTACACATACAACATGCTACTGAGTATTCTAGCAGGCAGACATGTCACTCAGGGCAGCACTTGTATTCACTTCCTTTGCAGAGCAGGGGGAGGGGGCAGAGATTGTTGTTATTGCAGGTAAACAAAGGCCAGAATAGAATCAGGGAAATGAAGAAATATAGATTTTTTTCATAACTTGGACAACCCCTTTAAGGCTGCTGTTTGTTTTCCCTTTGCTGAAAGAAAAAGCGCCATAACTGCAGGTACGTTGTTGCAAAAACCATATGCTGCATCCAAGACCCAGCACAGCTGGAAAGTGTGCCAGTAACCTAATATACCCCTGCCATAATCCTGCCTCTTATAGGTGATTTGCAATATTGGCTTGTCGCTATACCCTGAATCCTAGCCTTCTACTCCGACAAGCATGGAACAGTCTGTAGAATAGTGACTTTAATAAGAGGGCCATGGCAGGGTGTCTCTGCTCGGAGACAGGTGACTATTAGTCACACCGTGTCACATTTCACATTAGCAGCATATCACAGTAGTACTGAACCAAGCGTGATAAATTTACAAGTGCAGATGCTCTCCGGGATGCTGTAATGAAACACTAACAAATGTCACCCATTTTCTTTCTTTCTTTTCATCCCCTGACTGCCATAAAACAGGGGCTACCGTGAGAACCCTACCAGAAGCCACCACAAAGACAGAAGGGAGAACACAGTAGGGACCATTCATTTCTGTGAAGTATATGTGATACAGAAGTGCAACGCTGTGGCAAGAAAATTAAAGTAACTATGCCGCTAATTCAACTGACTGATTGGGGTGCTGGATCTAGACCATCAATACTAGGATAGTGGAAACCCCCTTCAAGCTTAAAGGGAACCTGTCATCTCCGAAACACCCCCTGAACTAGAGTAAGCGGTGTACAGTATAGTGTAAGAGATGCTGAATCCGAATATGTAAGTTTTATCTTCATACTCACTTCCATTCTGATTGTGCTCCCACAAACCTGCAGTAAAATGCACTCAGTGGACTCCAGTGTGAGTGAGCACTGGAGTCCACTGAGTGCATTTTACTGCAGGTTTGTCAGAGCACAGCGACGGAATGGAAGTGAGTATGAAGATAAAAATTACATAACCGGACTCAATGTCACTTACACTATACACCTCTTACTGTAGTTTGGAGGGTGTTTCAGAGCCGACAGGTTCCCTTTAAAGGGGTATTCCCATCTCACAAATGTAGTTTGTATAGTTAGATATAGCCATATCAATATTATTACTAATATTATGTATTTATATAAAATGTACCGTTTAGAAGATTTTCCTATTTGTATTTCCATTGTCCCACACACATCAGTCAGGCCGTTGCCCCTGGTTACGGCCACTGCGGCCATGTAGTAGTGGTGGTCAGCTTGCTCTTATTCAAACCTGCTCTGAGGTAACTGCTGTATTGTGAACGCACACTGCAGGAGCATGTGGAGACACATCTTAGGGTACTTTCACATCTGCATTTTGGACGCTACCAGTCCAAAACGCAATGGTCAGGATCCGCAGACTTTATAAACGGATCCTGCTCCATAGAGATGAATTGATCTTGGAACAGGATCCGTTTCTCTGTGTTTTAGACGCGCAGACAAAAATGCTACAACCTAAGATGTGTCTCCTCATGATCATGTAATGTGCGTTCACAATACAGCAGTTACCTCAGAGCAGGTTTGAACAAGAGCAAGCCGGCCACCACTACTACATGGCTGCGGAGGTCGTAACTAGGGGCAACGACCTGACTGACGTGTGTGGGACAATGGAAATACAAATAGGCAAATCTTCTAAACAGTACATTTTATATAAATACATTCTATTAGTAATAATATTGGTATGGATATATCTAACTATACAAACTACATTTGTGAGATGGGAATACCCCTTTAAGGCACCTCAGTACTGTCAAGAGGCATGCAAGCCTGGAAGTCAATGCTATGTGACGCTGGGGGACCTTGCTACAGAGTATGCGTTGGGCCCAAAGAGGGCTAGCTGGTACCCGGCTGATGACAGGAGAACTAGAGATTTCTCACTAATAAAAAATATTGCAGAGTTATATTTATCGCCTGTGCTATTGTTTTATGCAAAGTTGTGTGAAAAGTTAGTGACTATTTTCGGCTGAGCGAATTCACAGCGAGAAACATGCTTCATGTGGGAGTGCGATCACCCCTCCTGAACTCTGCTCCTGTAACAGGGCCTCGCGGCATTGTAAGGTCTGTCAGATCTCTGCTATAATGAATTGTACTAATTGCAGGGACACACAGAATTATAAATCATTATAATGCCGTGAGGTCCTGTTACAAGAGCAGAGTTCAGGACGGGTAATGGCACTTCCATACCAAACGTGTTTCTCACTTGTCTGAAACTGGCCTAAAGGGACACTAAACTGGCCGGGCTTTTGGGACACAGAAAGATTATTTATATATATATATATATATATATATATATATATATATATATATATATATATATGTTATAAGTATCTGATTGGTGGGGTCCGACACCCGGGATCCCCAGCGATCAGTTTCAGAAGGTACCGGCGCTCAGGTCAGCACTGCTGCCTTCTCCCCGCTCACTAGGCACAGTGCCGTACATTGTATAGTGGCTGTGCTTGGTACTGCACTCCATTCACTTCTATGGGGCTGAGCCGCTCCTAGGCCACGTGACCGATGACTATGACGTCACTGGCCTAGGAAAAGCTACAAGAAGCCTGCGGTGCTCACTGGAGCGCCAATGCCTTCTCATACACCTGATCAGCAGTGGTCCCAGGTGTCGGACCCCCACCGATCAGATACTGATGACCTTTCCTGAGGATGGATCATCAGTATAACAATCTCAGAAAACCCTTTAACGGTCATATGAGACAAGTTTTGTGTTTAGTGTTTCTTTGAAGACATTATTACAGGCATTTAGTTGCCAACCGGTCCCTTTCCTGATCCAATCCTTGACAGCTTTTATCGTCAGTAACACAGACAACTAAAAGGCATTATTACCCAGGTATATTAGGCCGAAGCCTCCTTGGCCGAGCTTTTTGCCCAGTCTCCAGGATTTCTTGTTCATGTCCGTCACGATTAAGCCTTCAGGCAGAGGAGCAGGCAGCTTGTTTTTTCTCGGAGGCATTTTTCTATCTTGAAGACCTTAAAGGGCACGATGGAAATGAAACATTAAAAGGTGTCAATACAAATGTTTCCGCAAGCTGCAAACTATAGAAAGAGATTTTTTTTTCTAATTTTCTTAACAACCCTAATGCCTTTACAGAACAATAGGCAGAAAGAATGTCCATGGATATTTCAATTAAAGCGCCGCACATTTGAAAAGGCTATTCAAGTGCCAAGGTCATTTTCTTTCTCCATCCGCTATGTATCTACTGTACACCGCAGAGCGCTCGACTCTTAGGCCGGGGCTAAAAAGTGTCCTAAATGCACTTTGTGAAGGACGGCTGCTGTAAAATGTCACACGAGGCGCCTTCGGTGTCACCCTTTATGTTGTCCAGTGGTACACAAAGCATTCCTAGGGTTGGACCAGTCTTATCTTAAATGCTGTACATCTTAGGCTAAGTCCATGTGGGATTTTTAATCTACGGTCGAGTAGATGCCCAAGTACGTACGCTGAACTCATCCACATGACCCCATTAACCCAACATAAAAACCTATAGCTTTTTTTCCCATAGTTTTTCAGGGCAGAGGTATGTATATATATATATATATATATATATATATATATATATATACACACACACACACACACACACACACACAGTTAGGGCCAGAAATATTTGGACAGTGACACAATTTTCGCGAGTTGGGCTCTGCATGCCACCACATTGGATTTGAAATGAAACCTCTACAATAGAATTCAAGTGCAGATTGTAACGTTTAATTTGAAGGGTTGAACAAAAATATCTGATAGAAAATGTAGGAATTGTACACATTTCTTTACAAACACTCCACATTTTAGGAGCTCAAAAGTAATTGGACAAATAAACATAACCCAAACAAAATATTTTTATTTTCAATATTTTGTTGCGAATCCTTTGGAGGCAATCACTGCCTTAAGTCTGGAACCCATGGACATCACCAAACGCTGGGTTTCCTCCTTCTTAATGCTTTGCCAGGCCTTTACAGCCGCAGCCTTCAGGTCTTGCTTGTTTGTGGGTCTTTCCGTCTTAAGTCTGGATTTGAGCAAGTGAAATGCATGCTCAATTGGGTTAAGATCTGGTGATTGACTTGGCCATTGCAGAATGTTCCACTTTTTTGCACTCATGAACTCCTGGGTAGCTTTGGCTGTATGCTTGGGGTCATTGTCCATCTGTACTATGAAGCGCCGTCCGATCAACTTGGCAGCATTTGGCTGAATCTGGGCTGAAAGTATATCCCGGTACACTTCAGAATTCATCCGGCTACTCTTGTCTGCTGTTATGTCATCAATAAACACAAGTGACCCAGTGCCATTGAAAGCCATGCATGCCCATGCCATCACGTTGCCTCCACCATGTTTTACAGAGGATGTGGTGTGCCTTGGATCGTGTGCCGTTCCCTTTCTTCTCCAAACTTTTTTCTTCCCATCATTCTGGTACAGGTTGATCTTTGTCTCATCTGTCCATAGAATACTTTTCCAGAACTGAGCTGGCTTCTTGAGGTGTTTTTCAGCAAATTTAACTCTGGCCTGTCTATTTTTGGAATTGATGAATGGTTTGCATCTAGATGTGAACCCTTTGTATTTACTTTCATGGAGTCTTCTCTTTACTGTTGACTTAGAGACAGATACACCTACTTCACTGAGAGTGTTCTGGACTTCAGTTGATGTTGTGAACGGGTTCTTCTTCACCAAAGAAAGTATGCGGCGATCATCCACCACTGTTGTCATCCGTGGACGCCCAGGCCTTTTTGAGTTCCCAAGCTCACCAGTCAATTCCTTTTTTCTCAGAATGTACCCGACTGTTGATTTTGCTACTCCAAGCATGTCTGCTATCTCTCTGATGGATTTTTTCTTTTTTTTTCAGCCTCAGGATGTTCTGCTTCACCTCAATTGAGAGTTCCTTTGACCGCATGTTGTCTGGTCACAGCAACAGCTTCCAAATGCAAAACCACACACCTGGAATCAACCCCAGACCTTTTAACTACTTCATTGATTACAGGTTTACGAGGGAGACGCCTTCAGAGTTAATTGCAGCCCTTAGAGTTCATTGTCCAATTACTTTTGGTCCCTTGAAAAAGAGGAGGCTATGCATTACAGAGCTATGATTCCTAAACCCTTTCTCCGATTTGGATGTGGAAACTCTCATATTGCAGCTGGGAGTGTGCACTTTCAGCCCATATTATATATATAATTGTATTTCTGAACATGTTTTAGTAAACAGCTAAAATAACAAAACTTGTGTCACTGTCCAAATATTTCTGGCCCTAACTGTGTATATATATATATATATATATATATATATATATACACACACAGTACAGACCAAAAGTTTGGACACACCTTCTCATTCAAAGAGTTTTTTCTATTTTCTTGACTATGAAAATTGTAGATTCACACTGAAGGCATCAAAACTATGAATTAACACATGTGGAATTATATACTTAACAAAAAAGTGTGAAACAACTGAAAATATGTCTTATATTCTAGGTTCTTCAAAGTAGCCACCTTTTGCTTTGATTACTGCTTTGCACGCTCTTGGCATTTTCTTGATGAGCTTCAAGAGGTAGTCACCTGAAATGGTTTTCACTTCACAGGTGTGCCCTGTCAGGTTTAATAAGTGGGATTTCTTGCCTTATAAATGGGGTTGGGACCATGAGTTGTGTTGGGCAGAAGTCAGGTGGATACACAGCTGATAGTCCTACTGAATAGACTGTTAGAATTTGTATTATGGCAAGAAAAAAGCAGCTAAGTAAAGAAAAACGAGTGGCCATCATTACTTTAAGAAATGAAGGTCAGTCAGTCCGAAAAATTGGGAAAACTTTGAAAGTGTCCCCAAGTGCAGTCGCAAAAACCATCAAGCGCTACAAAGAAATTGGCTCACATGAGGATCGCCCCAGGAAAGAAAGACCAAGAGTCACTTCTGCTGCGGAGGATACGTTCATCCGAGTCACCAGCCTCAGAAATAGCAGGTTAACAGCAGCTCAGATTAGAGGCCAGGTCAATGCCACACAGAGTTCTAGCAGCAGACACATCTCTACAACAACTGTTAAGAGGAGACTGTGTGCAGCAGGCCTTCATGGTAAAATAGCTGCTAGGAAACCACTAAGGACAGGCAACAAGCAGAAGAGACTTGTTTGGGCTAAAGAACACAAGGAATGGACATTAGACCAGTGGAAATTTGTGCTTTGGTCTGATGAGTCCAAATTTGAGATCTTTGGTTCCAACCACCGTGTCTTTATGCTACACAGAAAAGGTGAACGGATGGACTCTACATGCCTGGTTCCCACCGTGAAGCATGGAGGAGGAGGTGTGATGATGTGGGGGTGCTTTGCTGGTGACACTGTTGGGGATTTATTCAAAATTGAAGGCATACTGAACCAGCATGGCTACCACAGCATCTTGCAGTGGCATGCTATTCCATCTGGTTTGCGTTTAGTTGGACCATCGTTTATTTTTAACAGGACAATGACCCCAAACACACCTCCAGGCTGTGTAAGGGCTATTTGACCAAGGAGAGTGATGGGGTGCTACGCCAGATGACCTGGCCTCCACAGTCACCAGACATGAACCCAATCGAGATGGTTTGGGGTAAGCTGGACTGCAGAGTGAAGGCAAAAGGGCCAACAAGTGCTAAGCATCTCTGGGAACTCCTTCAAGACTGTTGGAATACCATTTCAGGTGACTACCTCTTGAAGCTCATCAAGAGAATGCCAAGAGTGTGCAAAGCAGTAATCAAAGCAAAAGGTGGCTACTTTGAAGAACCTAGAATATAAGACATATTTTCATTTGTTTCACACTTTCCACATGTGTTAATTCATAGTTTTGATGCCTTCAGTGTAAATCTCCAATTTTCATAGTCATGAAAATACAGAAAACTCTTTGAATGAGAAGGTGTGTCCAAACTTTTGGTCGGTACTGTATACCAAGTGTACAGAGGCATATGTCTGAGCTGCGTATGTAACGCATATGCCGAACGCAATGTGAACACAGCCGTATTGGAAAGTCACTAAAACGTTTCACCTTCCTGCAGAAAAGGTGACAATATTTGAGGATCATTAGGTTATATTAACACACATAGGTTTTTGTTTGTATTATTAGGCCCCTCTCAAATGAGTCAGTCTCACGCATCAGACTTGCAGCGTGAGTATGCGGCAGTACCCGTCCTGACCTCCCAGCACTGACGGGGCGCATAGCATTATATTGACTTATGATGCTATGTAACCCTTAGGCCTCTTTCACACAAACAATACAGATTGGCTCAGGATGCGTTCAGTTAAAGTCGGACCATTTCGGAAGCAAGCTCAGTAAGTTTTTTCTGCACGGGTGCAACCAGTTATGATGCATTTTTCATGTGAGTGAAAAAAAGAAATGAAGAATAACAAACAACATCTCCTGGCAACCATCAGGGAAAAACACATTGCATTCGGATTGCATCTGCATTAAATCCGGATGCAATGCGCTTTTGCACTGAAGTCCCATTCACTTCTATGAGGCCAGGGCTACGTGAAAAACGCAGAATATAGAACATGCTGCAATTCTCACCCAACGCAGAGAATAGAACATGCTGCAATTTTTCCTGAACGCATGAACTGATGCGTGAAAAAAAAAAAAGCTCAATATGCACAGACCCATTGAAATGAATGGGTCAGGATCCAGTGAGGGTGCTATGCGTTCACTTTGCGCATTGCACCCACGCGGAAAACTCGCTCGTGTGAAAGGGGCCTTAAAGGGGTTGTCCGAGTTATTTTTTTGTTCTTTATATGTTTCTAACTTGTCAGGTATAACAACTTTCCCATATACTTTGTGTTTCTAAAGCTGCTGGTTTCTCAGAGTTGACTGAGGGTCACATGACCTGTGATGTCACCTTATCTCTCTGCTCTGTGATGTTTCATTCACAAGCCTCAGAGTTCAGATAACAGTCTGTACACTAGAGGTCACTGGCCACGCCCCATCTGCTCTCTCCCTGGTTTCCTTCAGATAAAACATTAACCCCTTCAGCCAGAACACACTGAGGGCTCAAGGCTTTACAACAAATAGTAGCTGCAGCAGTGAGAGGAGACAAATGCTGGGCAAGGAGCTATAGAGGAATTGTATTATAGAAGAACAGGTAGGGAGAATTTCCTGTGTGTATCAGCAGTCATTGTACAGCTGGGACTTGTAGTCCTACACATACAACATGCTGCTGAGTATTCCAGCAGGCAGACATGTCACTCAGCACTTGTATTCATTCCCTTTGCAGAGAGGGGGGAGAAGGGGGAGGGGCTGAGATTGTTGTTATTGCATGTAAACAAAGACCAGAAGAGAACCAGGGAAATTAGGAAATATGGATTTTTTTTTGCCTAAAACTTGCTTAACTTAGTTATATATTGCTGCCCATCAGATTTACAGTGCTATATATTTTTTGTCATAACTCGGACAACCCCTTTAAAGGACTGGAATGTATTGTGTAACACTGACATAATGCTGTCAGTGTTATGCAATACATTCCAGGACTGTAAGGGTTACATAGCATCATAAATCAATATAATGCTATGCGACCGCATCAGTGCTGGGAGGTCAGGACGGGAGCTGCGGCATACTCACACTGCGAGTCTGATGTGTGGGACTCGCTTGTGTGAAACCGGCCTTAGACTGTGTTCACATTTCTGCTGGAGCCTACGTCACAAATTCCATCAAAAGCACCGGACAAAACAGTGCAGCATTACTCTGGTAAAATGAGAGACAGATGTCACCAGACTAAGGCCTCATGCACATGGCTGGAGACGTTTTTGCAGATACTGCCCATGCCATCAGTACATCTTGCCCTCTGTTACAAATGCCTATTGTCCAGAATCGCACATGTTCTATCTTTTTTTGCGGGGCCGCAGAATGGGACTACGGATGTGGAGAGCACACGGTGTGCTGTCCGCATCTTTTGCGGTCCCATTGAAATGAATCTGCATGGACAAAAACCATGGTAGTGTGCATGAGCCCTAAGGCCTGACTCTGCAGTCTCACTATCTTTAGGGTTCACATCACCGTTATTTCTCCGTTTTTCTGATCCGTCAGAAGAACAGAAAAATAAATAAAAGAAAACGGATCCTGTATTTTGAGCATCCGTCGTGCTCATTTTTCAGCCGTTTGCATCCATTTTTGTCTTTTCCGCCAGAGATCCGTTATTCAATTATCCGTTGTAGAATAAGGACTTCAGAACATTTTCTCCCGTCTAAAATAAGGGATCTCTGACAGAAATGACAAAATGATAATGTGAACATGGCCTAAAGGAGTTTTGCCACTTAGGCCCCGTTCAGACGGCCGCATTACTGCGGACCTGCAAAAGTACGGAGGCCGTCCGGCGTGTGTTCCGCAGCGCTCAGAACACACGCCGGGCGGCCCATTGAAAATGCCTATACTTGTCCGTGAGTACGGACAATATAGGACATGTTCTATCGTGTGAATGGGCCCTTAATAAGGGGATGGCATATGGCTAGGATATGCCAGATTGGGGGGAGTCCGATCTTAGCCCCCGCAGCCCCCCCCATCAATCCAGGGATGACGGAGCCGCAGCACTGATTTAGCAATGCGTCCCCTTCTGAGTTTTCTCTGCATGGTGCTCTACCCGTCACCAGGCTATGCAGGAATAGTACAGACGGACCCCTAAACTGGGGAACTGGGGCTGCACTCTGGTTCCTGCACAGCCGCAAAATTGTTTTATGGGGGGAGGGGGAGTAACGGGGATGCAGCACTGCACTAGAACCGAAATACTAAATTGTAAAATGGAAATACTCGTTTAAGGCTACATTAACCGCAAAAAAAAAAGGATGTCGTCCATGCTTGTCTGCAAAACGGACAAAAAGGTGTGCTGTCAGCATTTTTCGTGGACCCATTGAAATGAATCCTCATCCAATCTGCAAAAAAAAAAACGGAACGGAAACAAAATACGTTTCACGACCGTCGTGTTTTGTGGATCCGCAAAACACTGATACCAGCCCATGTGCGTTCCGTAATTTGTGGACAGCACTTGCCCCGGCTATTATAGAAATGCCTATTCTTGTCCGCCATTGCGGGGCCGCGGTACGGAGCAACGGATGCGGACAGCACATGGTGTACTGTCTGCATCTTTTGCGGCCCCATAGAAATGAATGGGTCCAGATCCGAGCCGCGAAATATGCGGCTCAGAGCCTGGAAAAACAAATGTCATGTGAATGTAACCTTAAAGGGGTTGTCCGGGTTCAGAGAAGAACCCGGACATACCTGCAATTTCACCCAGGCAGCCCGCCTGAAGAGGGCATCGGAGCATCCTATGCTCCGATGCCCTCCTTTGCCCTGCGCTAATTAGCGCAGGGCAAAGGAATTTAGCCAGTTCCGGTGACGTACCGGTCCCTGCCGGGCAGAGGCTTCCGCCCGGCAGTGAGTCGGTGACGTCATCGGCGCTGATGGACGGGCTTTAGCGCTGCCCTAGCCAGTAAAACGGCTAGGGCAGCGCTAAAGCCGGCCCATTAAGGCCGGTGACGTCACCGAACTCACTGCCGGGCGGAAGTACCCGCCCGGCAGCGAGTGTTTACATACAAAAGAGACCTTGCCCTGCGCGATCTAGCGCAGGGCAAGGGGGGGCATCGGAGCATGAGATGCTCCGATGTCCTCTTCAGGCAGGCTGCCTGGGTGAAATTGCAGGTATGTCCGGGTTCTTCTCTGAACCCGGACAACCCCTTTAAGGAAAGCTTTACCTAGAGATGAATGACAAATGTGAACAGGCGATGAGAACCCCACTATTTGTCTATAGTATTTCACTACCCCCAATAGTCAAAGAAGTGGTCAAGGCTGCCCCCTAATATTAACAGCACACTCTGTCCCCCTTCCCAGAACAGAGGCCTCAGGCAGCAGCCCCTCTCCCTATAGGAGACCCCTTTTCAGTAATCAGGGGCGTCGTTATTTCCTCCAATAAATCCTAATTATCCCCTAAGCAAGGATTCGCTCTTCCCCTTGGGGCTCCTGCAGGCATACGTATTGTTTCTGCATGTCAGATGTGGACCCATTCACTTCGACAGGGACAAGTATATGCAGACACCACCGTTTCCATTCTATGGCACCCACAAAAACAAAGAACATGTCCAATTCTCGTCTGTTTTACGGACAAGGATAGGACAGTTCTACAGAGGGCGGGACGTTCCATTATGCAAAACGCAGAACACGCGCGGCCGGTATCCATGTCTGGCAGATCCGTAATTTGCAGACCACAAAACAGGCTATGGTTGGCTCAGGAGCTCTTAGGATGCCTTCACATGCAGTAGATTTTGTTGCAGAAAATTCCTGTAACTGAAAGTCAGTTTCTGAATGAGGCTTGCAGAAATCCATGTCCTTGTCGCAAAAAAAGAACCACATTCAGATAAATAGAACTGATTTCTAGTGGTAGAAATGTCTGTAACAAAATCAGCCATGTATGAACTAGCCCTTATAGTTACAGCAGACAACACAGCCCCTTAGCACAGACACGCCCTCTGATGACCGGGAGCTGCATGGAGGGAGTTGCAGCCCCTCACAGCCGGAGGGAGCCTTCTGTCACTGACTGCACCGGGGGATACAACCGGGGTGCAGAGGGTTAAGTCGCCAGGGACAGTCTCAATTTGGTCCAGGAGTGAGAAGCGCGGGAACGTTCCATCCCCCCAGCACAGCGTTCACTCACAGTACCGGGAGTTTCTTCCTGTCACTTCCTCAGAGCGGCGCCGGCCCCGGGACCCTGACGTGATTCCCCCGTGACTAAAGTGCACTCACATCATTGCTTTCAACTTACAAAACTCCGGGAACTTTACTTTGGTCACGTGACCGCCGGCAGGGACCGTCTAAGTCGCCTCCCAAACAGAGGGCGTGGGGAGCGTCTGCAAATATCCTGTGATGGGGAAATTTACCAAGAGTTTTTATTTCTGAGAAATGAAAGTGATGTGAGGAGAATTGGAGGGAAGGCTGCAGGAAAATGTTATCTTAATGCTATGGAAGCTGCAGAGTACTGACTGTCTTCTTACAGGGGTGTTCCCAAATTTTGAAATGGCCAAAGAGGGACAATAGACAGAAGAATATTTCTATTCTACTAAGCTGCACCCCCTAGTCCACTCCGCCCAATATATATAGATGTGTGTGTATATATATATATTCACACCCAGTCCCTTTAGTGCCCCCCACATGGTAATTATTAGATTTGTGTGCGCCTCACACAGTAGTTATGGCCCTTTTGTGCCCCCACACATAGGTGCCCACATTGTGCCACCACACATAGATATGCCCACATTGTGTCCCCACACGGTAGTTATGCCCCCTTACAGTAGTGCCCCTATTTAATAAAATAAAAAATGGAAATATTCACCTAGCCCGGTTCCCCCGATGGAAGGACATGCTCCTTGCTCCTCAGCTAGTGGGGTGCCTTCTGCTGGAGCTGACGGCTCCCTGCTTCACCATTGCATTCAACTGTATCTGCATCCTCAGGACTCTGATACAGTTGAAAGCAGGACATGCCTCAGCCAACCTTGGACTGCCGGGCAGCCACTGAAATCTGGGACTTCCCAACCGGATCCGAGACTGTTGGGAGCTATTGGTATTCCTGTCTCATAAAGTGATGGCCATGGACGGATTGGCCATAGACTCTACAGAGAAATTTCCCGGTGGGCCGATGCCCAGCGGGCCACCTAGGGTTGGGCAGTATACCGGTGTTTACGATATACCGCGGTAATAAGATATGGCGATATCGCCGTTTCTTAATTACCGCTGTATTTTTAGTGACGTCATAGTGGCAGTAGCACGTCACAGTGCTGACTGCCTCTAAGACGTACGGCGCACAGTGGAGAAGGAGAGAGTCCCTCCCTCCCCACTGTGATCGGCTGCCGCCCAATGAGAAGTGCAGTGAGGAGGAGGGGAGAGGCTGTGGCCGCTGCGCCACCAATGAGACTAACAATATTAATACAAATATAGAGTGCGGGTGCCAGCCATTTCACATACCCGGCACCCGGTCTGAATAACAGGAAGCTGCGATCCCACGAGCCGCACCAATTAACCCCTCAGGTGCGGCACCTAAGGGGTTAATTGGTGCAGTTCGCGGGATCGCCGCTTCCTGTCATTCAGGCCGGGTATGTGAAATGGTCTGCACCCGCACTCTATATTTGTATTAAGGGGTTAATCAAAATCATTGGTGGCGCAGTGCGCCACCACCCCCCCCACCCACAGTACTATAAATCATAATCATTGGTGGCGCAGTGCCCCCCCAGTATTCTAATCATTGGTGGCAGTGGCCACAGGGTCCCCTCCCCCCCTCCTCATTGGTGGCAGTGGTAGATTCCGATCGGAGCCCCAGCAGTGTAATTGCGGGGCTCGATCAGTTACCATGGCAACCAGGATGCTATTGAAGCCCTGACTGCCATGGTAAGCTCCCTGCTGCTGTGTGCACAAAGCCCAGGACAGAAGGGAGAGTGTAAAGTACTATTCAACCTAATAGATCTCTATTAGGGTGAATAGGACAAGAGTTCTAGCCCCGAAGGGGGCTAATAGTTATTAAATAAACAGTTAAAAAAAAACACCAAAATATAAAAATTTTAAGTCTTCCCCTTACCCAATTTTACATATAAAAATAAACAGTAAAAAAACAACATATTACATGTCGCCACATCCAAAAAAAGTACAAATTATTAAAGTATTGAAAAATATCTTCTATTAGGGAATGACGTAACAGAAAAAAAATGTAAAAAAACATTATTTTTTTTAGTCA
Organism: Rhinella marina; assembly: GCA_900303285.1. Taxonomy (NCBI): domain Eukaryota; kingdom Metazoa; phylum Chordata; class Amphibia; order Anura; family Bufonidae; genus Rhinella; species Rhinella marina. The sequence continues at coordinate 44,834 of ONZH01026435.1, read as the reverse complement.
CTTTGTCCCCTCAAAAATAGGATAAGGGCTTGCCCACATCACCGTTATGGATTCCATTATGGCTTTCCGTTATAACATCGCTATAACGGAATCCATAAGACGGAAATCAAATCAGAAACCTTTAGAGGCATTCCGTTTTGATCTGTCATAATAGAAGTAAATAAGCAAGCGTAACGGATCCGTCTGGTTCCCATTATGCTGGATGGAAACAAAGTTCAGTTTCTGCTGCACTGTTGTATTTGGCTCTGCTGGGGCGGTATTTTACACCAAAATATGGGTCGTCATACTGCGTCGTCAAATCGGGGAAACCTGACCCTTGTTCTTGGGATCTGTGGGGGTCCCAGCAGTTGGACCTTCACTGATCAGTTATCCCCTATCTTGTGGTTAGGGTATAACTTCAAGATTTGGCACAACCCCTTTAAAGGGGTTATCCGAGATATATATATTGATGACTAGAGATGAGCGAACGTGCTCGAAACGAGCACTGTACCGCTCGGCTCCCCTGCGCTCGAGCACGTTCTCTCATCTCTATTGATGACCTATCCTCAGGATAGGTCATCAATATCAGATCGGCGGGGGTCCGACACCCGGCACCCCCGCCAATCAGCTGTTTGAAGAGGAGGCGCACGCCGTATCAGCGCTGCCTCCTCTTCACTGTTTACATACTGGCCGTAACGGGGTAGTGGTGAGTAGGTGTAATTACACCTCAACTCTCCATTCATTTCTATAGGAAGAAACGCTTCCATAGACTTGTATGGAAGCATTACGGCCATTGAAGTGAATAGAGAAAATCTGCATGAAATCTGGTCAGGAAAAATAAAGTGACATGCGGTGGATTTTAACCCCTTCTTGACCAATGACATAATAGTAGGTCATAGTGGCAGGTAACTTCCCGCAATTTCACATATTATTACGTCATGCTGATCGGGCAGGCACCGCGGCATAGAAGGTGTTTGCGGTCAGTGAGGATCTCCATCGGGTCCCCGCCATGGTTGTCACGATACCAAAATTTTGATTCAGTTTCGATACCATTTGACACTACACGAAAAAATAAAAACACCAAAAAAAGCCACGTGCATTCCGCATTTTATGAAATATCCAGCCCATAATAGAACAGTCCTGTCCTATTTTTTGGGGGGACAAGGTGACAAAAAAATAGCGAATGGCGCAGTTTTTTTTTTCTGTTACGGCGTTCACCATATAGGAGATATTTTTAAATATTTTAATAGTTTGGACTTTTTGGACGATATGTAATATATTTATTTATTGTTTATACATTTTATATGTAAAATTAGGAAAGGAAGGATTTAAACTTATTTTTGATGTTTTTTATTTTAAACTGCGCCACCCATGTTTATTATACAGTACAGGCGGCGGGTGCAGAATCACATAGCTGGCACCCGACCTGTATGACAGGGAGTTGCGATACACCGCAGTTAACCCCTCAGGTGCAGCACCTTAGGGGTTAACTACAGCGTATCGCAGCTCCCTGTCATAGAGGTTGGGTGCCAGCTATGTGATTCTGCGCCGGCACCCGCCGCCTGTCCTTGTATTAAACGTTAGTTCTATTCATTGGTGGTGCAGTGCGCCCCCCCCCCAAAAAAAAAGTGTTTTTAATAATTAAAAAAAATAGTTTCAAGTTAAAAAAAAAAATCCATTTCCCCTGATTTTATAAAAAAAAACCACACATTAGGTATCGACACGTCCGTAACGATTGGCTCTATAAATATATCACATAATATACCCCATTAGATACACACCATAAAAAAATAAAATAAATAGAAACTGTCCAAAAAAAGCTATTTTTGTCACCTTGCAACACCAAATAATCAAAAAGTTGTATGCACCCCAAAATGGTACCAATCAAACCGTCACCTCATCCTGCACTCGCCCAAAAAATTAAAAAAAACTATGGCTCTCAGAATATGGACACACTAAAACATTATTTTTTTTTTTGTTTCAAAAATGCTTTTATTGTGTTAAAGTGAAATAAATAAAAACAAGTGGACCTACTAGCTTTGTGGGAAAAGATTCAGTAAAACTTGTAATTTATACATTTAAATCTCTCTTCATTGTTCATGGGGAGGTGTTAGCAGTGATTGATAGCATTCTTTGTGTAAGTGTGTATACAGAGATAGCTGTCAGTCACCGATAGCTGTACACAGGGGAGATGTTATCAGTGATTGATAGGATTCTCTGTGTAAGTGTGTATACAGAGATAGCTGTCAGTCACTGATAGCTGTACACAGGGGAGATGTTATCAGTGATTGATAGGATTCTCTGTGTAAGTGTGTATACAGAGATAGCTGTCAGTCACTGATAGCTGTACACAGGGGAGATGTTATCAGTGATTGATAGGATTCTCTGTGTAAGTGTGTATACAGCGTTAGCTGTCAGTCACCGATAGCTGTACACAGGGGAGATGTTATCAGTGATTGATAGGATTCTCTGTGTAAGTGTGTATACATAGATAGCTGTCAGTCACCGATAGCTGTACACAGGGGAGATGTTATTAGCGATTGATAACATTCTCTGTGTAAGTGTGTGTACAGAGATAGCTGTCTGTAACTAATGGTCCCTTTACACGAGACGACAATCTAACAGATTGTTGGTAGGGAAGCGTTCCTTACTGACAATCTGCTGATGGCTAGTGGAGGAGACCAGTGCATTAACTTGTAGAGATCTCCTTCAGCTCCTCCAGAGTATGGGGAGGAGCGATTGCTCTTCCACAACTGTATCGTTGTTTCCCTGAAGCAGATCGTGTTTACACAGCATCATCTGCCACTGGGAAACAATGATCTTCTATGCTGCACAAAAGATCCAATTTTATATGATGAGCATTTTGCATTTACACCACAAGATGATCACTAATAAGTGTTACTAGTGATTCTGTTTAGTGATGATTGTTTAACTTGTCGGCCTGTGTAAAGGGTCCATAACACCTCCCCTGTGAACAATGAAATCAGAAATATCAGAGATTTAAATTTTATAAATTACACGTTTCACTGAACGTTTTCCCACAAAACTGTATATTAATCTGCTCTGCTCCTTCTGCTATATAACCTGCTGCCTGTAAATTGCATTGCATAGATGCTAAATACGTGCTGTATGTGTAGTGCTTATACACTACGTGGGTACTGTATGCATACTGTATAGGTGCTGTATATGTATTGTATATACACTAAGTGGGTACTATAAGGAAAAAAATAGAACATGTAAAAGACAAATAAAAGCAGTCAAATTAGAGACAGAGAGATCCATTGCCAAAGAGAGTAAAACTACCCAAAAAATGGGTATAAATGGTAATTATATAAATATATAAATGGTAAAAAGTATAAATCTGAAGGTGTCGGCGCTTTACAGAGTGAGGGGGGGGAGTCGCAGACAGTGATGAGGAGAAAGCAAAGCTATAAAGTATTTTTTTTTGCCTCTGTATTCACTGAGGAAAATAAGCTGTCCGATGAAATGCAGAATGTAAAAGCAGATTCCTCAATAGATTCCTAAATAGATAAATCGCCAGGAACAGATGGCTTATACCCCTGGATCCACTGCAGGATAACAGGCTGAACTGGATGGACAGATGTCTTTTTTCAGCCTTATAAATTATGTTACTTTGTATGCATACTGTAAAGATGCTGAATAGGTGCTGCATGTGTACTGTATGTATGCTATGTGGGGGTACTGTATGCAATACTGTATACATGCTGAATAGATGCTGTGTGTACTGTATATACATTGCATGGGTACTGTATATATAGATGCTGAATAGGTGCTGTATGTGTACTGTATGTATGCTATGTGGGGGTACTGTATGCATACTGTATACATGCTGAATAGATGCTGTGTGTACTGTATATACATTGCATGGGTACTGTATATATAGATGCTGAATAGGTGCTGTATGTGTACTGTATGTATGCTATGTGGGGGTACTGTATGCATACTGTATACATGCTGAATAGATGCTGTGTGTACTGTATATACATTGCATGGGTACTGTATATATAGATGCTGAATAGGTGCTGTATGTGTACTGTATATACACTACGTGGGTACTGTATGCATACTGTATAGATGCTGAATAGGTGGTGTATATGTACTGGGTGATGTGTGGGTCTTTTTGTGGGTATTTTGAGGATGCTGTATTAATACACGTGGGGAACCAACGTAGAACAGGCAGCTACAATCTGGGGCAGCCCTGTAGGTATGTGTATGGGCCTTCAAGGGGCATTCCAGTCCATTATCCACCTTAGGGCTAGTTCACACGAACGTGACGTATTTTGCGGTCCGCAATTTGAGCCTTATTTGCAGTCAATGGGTCCACAGCCAAGCCTCAAAAAATGCAGCTCAGATGCGTAACCAAACCACAGTCGTGTGAATGAGCCCTTACTGTAGATAATGTCCATCCTACTGAGTAAGCGATGGTGATGTCATGACTCCATGATGCAATGCCAAAAGTGAGTAACGGCTGTATTACACCATCAGATTATCTGACCAATCATTGGTCAGATGGCCGTTTACACACAGATCTTTTGTCATATGCACCAACTATTTGTCTCATTGGACAGAAATTGGTCAGATAATCTGTTGGTGTAATACAGCCCTAATGCACCAAAACCTCTTCCTCTGCAAAGATATGACGAACACATACTCTCCTCAGTGATACCATTGAGGACTACATCTTCTTTCCTACTGATCTGCATAGATGAGCCTCCATCACCCAGACAACATCTATTATTTGTATGGTGATCAGGTGGCGTCCAACCAGTCCTGCAGATAAAATCCTCACCCTCAGTCTGGCTTCCTAAGGACATTAGTGACCTTTTTGCTAATTAGCAGATGTTGCTGCCTCATTTCTTTTTATTAGTGATGGTCAAAGTTGAAATGAGTCAGATTCTGTAGACACACGATGGGCCTTGTTGTCCATAGAGTTCAGCTTACTAAACTGCCCTGGAAAAATAAAATGTAGATTCTGATTATTTGTTATGGGCAAAAAGTTTTGAATCCATATATGTCTACATTACATTTCCAAATAAGAATACATTTGTAATATGCACACAGAAGGAAAAAGAGGAGGTGATTGCTACATGTAAATGCAGCTCTCACTTTCTCTGACATGCAGACAATAATTGGTAAGGAACAGTTCCTTCCTAATCATTGCCTGCTCAGTTGGTGTGTGTAAAAACTTCAAACTGCACTTCTAGCGACACTAAAATCGCATGTGAAATTTGATGAATAAGGAGGCACATGTTGTCTACACGTTGTGGCTGTTGCACAATGAAAAGCATACTCCATAAGATAGGCTCTGTCTCATAGTTTTCCATACTCCGTAAGGAGCCTCCTATTCTTAGCAATTGGAATTTTTGGACATAGGTTCAGTACTAAATGCAGAAACCCAGGAGACATAGCTTGGCCATGTTTGGTAGCAGCAGTAAATTTTCCATCGGATGTGCAAATTTGCATCCATTGCAATATTGCACCAAGTTCTGTGCCATTTGTACTGCAATGGTTGAAATACCATTAAGAATCAGCGACAGATAGGGCTTGCAGCAGAGTTTAAGGGCTATGTACACCTTCAGAGGCAATTATCTTTTTATGATTGCATGTTACTCATTTTTGGCTAAAAATCATTTCAATTGGCCTTTTTTAAACATTGAGCTGTTGTGTCACAAAGGGTTAACTGTTTTTCTAGCTGTGTGACTGGTACTATCTCTTTGTCTATCTAATAACCCTTATCTCTAAACTACTGAGAGGTCATAAACACTTATTTAAGCCACATTATCTTATCAGTAAGATAAGAACTGAGCTATAATAAGTGTTTATAATGTCAGAGAGCAGAGATAAGGAGCCTGTCAGCTCCTGGTCTGACGGAAAAGACACCAGCTACCACTGCAGCATGTCAGCTCTGTACGGAAAAAAGGATGTCATATTTTTAATAAAGACCAATTAAAAAAAATATTTTTAGCTCTAAATGAATACAAAGCAATATTTAAAAAAATTGTCCCCAAAGGTATACATAGCCTTTAAAGTCCACAGCAAGCCAACAAATAGGTGCATATTGATTTCTGCAGCATGAAAATAAGGTTTCATAGCATGGTACTGTACCGTTTCAGATTTTCATGGCAAGTTTCCCACTAAAAGCCCATAATAAATGAATCCGTTGTGAAGGTGGTCATTATGGATATAATATGAAGACCGTGAATATAAAATATGTTATAACTACAAAGTTAACTCCACATTACATATACACATACCACATGACGTAGATGCAGGGAAATTGATAAGGGAGGCTTATCATGATACAGATAGGGAGTCCATGGCCAATGATATAGAATTAGTTCATCATGGCCGACAAGACAACCCTTTCTCTAAACACAGGCAATCAGCTCACCCCCCCCGGGACATCAGCGCACAGCTGCTACTAGCCATATGATCCCTCTTCAGAGTGGGAGCCGGTGTCTACTCTGACTGTGGCCTGCACCCATAATGCATGGGAGCTTTATAAGAACAGACGAATATGACAAATATAGTATATAAGATATATATATATATATATATATATATATATATATATATATATATACAGGGCTCCAGATGGCGACCAAAATGGTCTTGTCGCCATTTGCTCCTAGATCGCAGCCTGTGCTGCCGCTGCCACCAATGGGAGAGGAGAGGGGAGGAGGAGGGCGCACTGCGCCACCAATGAGAGGGGGAGGGGGAGGGTGCACTGCGCCGCCAATGAAGTTAACTCTGTTTAATAAACATACAGGAGCGGGTGCTGGCACCGAATCACATAGTCGGCACCTGACCTGTATTAAAGGGAGCTCCCATATGCCGCAGTTAACCCCTCAGGTGCGGCACCTGAGGGGTTAAAGAGGACCTTTCACGGTTTTGAATTACTGTAGATAAATACAAGAGGTCAGTCAGGCACTCATATCTGGAATCAAATGTTTTGGTGTTTATTAACATATATACTTTAAAAACTATACACAGAAGACATTAAAAACATAAAAAATATAAAAAAATATTAAAAACAATGAAAATTTGCAAATATATCCTCTGGTATTTATAGTGTGATACAGATCCAACATATAATTTATATTTTTGTTGTATTGTCAAATATTTTATCTAAACTTATATATATTCCGTATATAGTAAATTTGCCAGATTCTTGAATTGTCTCTATTATTTTCGTACTTATTATTATGATTGTGCCATAGTTCCTTTATAATAGTTGTACATAGCGTGATATATCTTCTTAATATTGTTGGTAATGTTAGTCCATATTAGTTCATTAGTTTTAGTAACACTTATGGCGGCGTCCCACCTATTGAATGTGTGTACTTACCCCTCGTAGCGCTGGGAAAAAATGGGGAATACCTTAATGTTGGTCTTGCTTACATACAGTCGGCTTTCCTGGTGGATGTCTTTGGTGGATAATTCCTTACTCGGATTACTACGATACCTTCGGCGTTGCACGTGTGTGCCTGGCTGTGCTGTTTTCAGTATACGCCGGTATCCACCATCCAGTCTCGTATAATCTCGCAAGATCGTGACTTAGGCTTGCCGCGGCAGATTTGTAGTTGAAGATATAGGATCGCGATCTACCTTACTTTATCTTCTTATCTTTTGAACTTAGATATTAGTAGGCAGATGGTACATATAAACGCCAATCACATCGGAGAACGTCACAGCCAGGGAGAAAAAAACTCCTTGGCTGTGACACTCTCCGATGTGATTGAATCGCGGCACAGCCAGGGAGAAGGAGACGCCCATTGAGAAACCCTGGCGTCTCCTCCTCCCTGTACCGATGCTCAGTATTAGCATACTGAGGGGGAAAAATACACACACGCACAGCAGGGCGCAGGAGCGCTATTTTGAAGAACGGTCACGGGTGGCAGCATCAGCGGGGGGTACCCTACGAGTTAAGGTATTTAGCTACTGTAAAATAAAAGCATGAAAGGTCCTCTTTAACAATGATTAAAAAAAATAGAAAAACTTTAAAAATACATGCAAAAGAAAACTATGTGTAAAGGAAGCCTAAGCCAGCCCATTCAATATTTTGGTGATAATATAAATAAAAACTTATAAGCTTGATCAACAGCAAAGCTCTAATCCAGAATCGCCTAAACTTTAAATTCCCAAAGTTTGAAGCAGCCTCTGAAATAATTAAAGGATTTTCTGATTATGTCACCTCACCCAACAGGGATGTTACATTTTCCGCAGCATATGAGCAACTTGCACTCACCAACACTGTAGCACTGTAGCACTCTCGTGGTATTTAATACTGACATTTTAGCACATCCCCTATTAACATGTTTTCCAGTCTGGCACATATCTTTAAATATCATTGCTAAATTTACACAGCTGACATACCTCCACAGCATAAACAAGATCAACAGCAAGTTGTCACGTTCAAAATCCGAGAAATCTGTTTGCTGTTTTTTTATATTCTTCTTATTTTTAAGAAAGAACCAGAGAATTCTCTCCGCTTCATCAATCCACTAAACTTTTTTGCATAATTACCTTATTACCGATGGCTTCACAACAAACAAGGGGTCATGCCACTCATCTCTGTCATCATCCTGGTGCACCGGGCGCTCTTTCCAAAGGCTGTGACACGGTTTAGTGTGACTGGCCCAATGATTGAGCTCACATCATCGCAATAATTAGCCAGATCACCTTAGCATATTATCAAAGCGACCCACCCAAGCCCAAGTCCATATGGTTTCCCATACCTAATGAGTCAGTTAATGTGCTATGTCCAAGAGTAATGGATACTTGTTATGGATGACATGAGGCATCATTTGCCAACTTTCTGACTGATTAAGGTTTCCGGGCTGACTTTTTCTCCTTTGCGTTTTGTTAATTGAACGCTTCAAAAAAATTATTTGATCTCTATGTATGAAGTAAGTCTTTTATACATAGATGGCAATGATAGGAGGTGATACAAAATGTCCATATTGCTATATCTGGAATATAAAAAGTGTACGTTTTATTATCGTAGCATTTAACGTGTTTTATTAGTATGATTATTTCTATTATTATGATTAATACAGTATTATTTTTCCCACTGTAAAATTTTGAATTGGACGTTGCAAGTGAAATTATCATAAAATTGTTTGAAAAAATTATTTGTAACCGTTTCAAAAAGTGACCAGTTTTCAGTTATGGTAGGCCTCACTCATATGGCTACTCTAAAAAAATCAGTAGGGCCCAACTGTACCTTCCATTACCTCACAGTTCATATGGATGCATACAGAGGTTTTTTCACTCTCATGACTTATTCATATTGGCGTGTTTGTTAAAGGGGTTCTCCAGGAATTAAGAAAATTAAAATACTTAAAGGGAACCTGTCATCTCCGAAACACCCCCTGAACTAGAGTAAGTGTTGTATAGTGTAAGTGATGCTGAATCCAAATATGAAAGTTTTATCTTCATACTCGCTTCCATTCCGACGCTGTGCTCCCACAAACCTGCAGTAAAATGTACTCAGTCGGCTCTTCTTTGAGTCCTCTCCATTATGTGAGTGAGCACTGGAGTCCACTGAGTGCATTTTACTGCAGGTTTGTGGGAGCACAATCAGAATGGAAGTGAGTATGAAGATAAAAATTACATAACCGGACTCAACATCACTTACACTATACACCCCTTACTCTAGTTCACGGGGTGTTTTGGAGATGACAGGTTCCCTTTAAATATTACTTTATAATAAATATATTCCCCAATATCTTTCATTAGTTATAACTGCTCGTTCTGTCTATAGAGCAATCATTAGGAGAAATAAAATGGCCGCCGTCCTATTATTACACACAGAACCCGTCCTAATAACACAGGAGGACAAGTTACTTCACAACACTGAGGTAAAGAGCTGCCTCATCCTCCTCTCTGCTCTGCTTGTCAGGGATTATGGTCCTGAATACAGCTGATAAGATCTTCAGCTGAATCTTTGTAGGAATGGAGGTCATGAGGAGACATGAAGTACAGAGAGGACAGGACTGGTTTTGTTTATACTAACAGGATGGCGGCCATTTTGTTTCTCCTAATGATTGGTCTCTAGACAAAACGAGCCATTATAAGTAATGAAAGGTATTTGGGAATATATTTATAATAAAGTAATATTTAAGTATTTTCATTTTCTTAATTCCCGTAGAACCCCTTTAAATGCCGTATTATAGCGGTATTGTTTCTTAGGAGCACTGCCTCACAGGAGGAATATGGTGTCATATACAGTGCCCACTGCTCTATAATATGATAACAAAGGTAGTCAATATAGGTAATTATATTATGTGGCAAACTCAATAATAAAACAGCATTGCAGTGTATTATGTCAGTTACAGTGAAACCGACAGAATGCCTATTAGGCCCTGTTAAAGGCTGGGTCTAATAGGTATCCATACATAACAACCTTGTTAGCCATTGTTAGGCCCATGGCTGGCAACCCCTCGTGGCCCCTCAATGCGTCATGGAGGGTCAATGAAATCGTAGACTGAGCCCTCTCCCTCTCTATAGCCACTCAGATGCCACAATCAGCATTGACAGAGGCATCTTGTGAGCTAAACTACCAGGATCGGCGTTATAGCTGATCCTGGCAGTGAGAGTGGGGTGCCAGCTGTATAATACAGTCAGCACTCCCAAGTGGGCATTGTAAGGCGTGGGCAACGACGCCGTGCACGCGCGCGCTTGTAGTCTAATTACGACACTGTCGCTTTAAGACACTTTGTTTTGGTTCAGACACAGGAAGTGGTCATAAGCTCCGACCTTGACCCTGCCTGTGATGTCACTTCCGCCAGGAGGTGATCATGTGCCCATACTTCGAGGCTACAGATGATGTCACATCCGCCAGTCCTGCACAGGAAGCACCGCCCTGTTAATTGGTTGCTTCACTATAAAAACCCCTCAGTATTGGCAGCAGGCGCCGGTGCCTTGTTGTTGCTTTGCTAAGCTAGAGACCCGGTCGCTCTGCTTTGTGACTAGGACCTTGGTTGCACACTAGGTGTAGTCTGTGGTCTAGGCAGGAGTTGTGTTTGTTGGGCTGCAACCTCCTTCGGGAGGAGCGGAACCCTAGTGTGTGCCAGTGTGTGTGTTTGGAGGCCACATTGTGTGTTGGGCTGCAACCTCCTCCGGGAGGCGCGGAACTCGGCACACGTGGTCCGATTGAGAGCTGGGTATCCTGTGCTGGTCCCAGACTGAGCGCATTGAGTGCTTGTGCGCAGTTGCCTTCCGGGCATTGGGGCTCATCCCCTATCCTCCTTCGGGAGCTATTTATTGAGTGCTAGTGCACACGTGCCCTTCGGGCATTGGGGCTCATCCCCTGTCCTCCTTCGGGAGCTTGCCTTTCCGGCTGCTTGGTTCCTGGGTTGCCCTGCTCGGGTGACTCAGGATCTGAGTCCAGTGATCCCCGGTGGCTCTGTCTCAGGGCAGAGTCACTTCTTTATTTAAAAAGGGCTCCTTGGCCTAACAGGCATTGCTCCTGAAGTATGTGGGCTCGCATGAACCCCACTAACATAAATAAAAATTAATGTATAACCCCCCCCCCAAAAAAAAAAAAAAAAAAGATCTGTCCATTTACATTTGTGCATATACTCCTCTGAACTTCCTTCAAGCCAGGGATGTATTGAACATTTGGTGAGCAAATAAGAATAAAACAATTACAAATTCTTGCAGGCTTTTTTTTTTTTGAGAGTTAGGTGAGTAAGAGTCCGACAAAATAACGTTAAAACCTCTCCGCAAACACGCTTTCGCCATTGATTTGACTGGATAACTAGTCTGTTAGCTGTTGTAATGTGATGCTCTTTCCTGTGGACATAAATGAGTCACAATGCACTAAATGCAGTTAGAGCGAGCACATTACAAGCATTACACCTAAGCAATAATAACATAATTACTTTAGCCCTATACCTTGTTTTTACCAAGTGAACACGTGCCCTTTGGATTTTATATACCTCATCCGCAATAATGTTCATTATTCGCATGTTAGTGCTACATTTCAGTATAAACCTAATTATCATGATGGGATATATTAAATGTGACTCATTTTATGGCACAATCAATATGTCTGACCTCAGAATAAAAATTGATCATGATGATCTTTAAATGTAGTACAAGGGTCATTACATTAATGGCATACTAATGGGAGACAGTCCTGACCATGCACTATTAATAGATTGGTATTGCTTCCCAGATTTACTTTGGTTCGAGGAAGTATCCTGGCCTCCAGTCCATTCTTTCCCCAGGAGAATATACTAGAAGACATCACCTGTAGTCTCTAGTTCTTATCTAATTAAAACACTTTGTTACATAGAATAGAGATAAAGACTGTCTTCATAATTCCCATCTTATAGAACAGACAAAAGAAAATATTGCATAATAGAGTTAGTAAATGTATTGCTTTATAATACTGTATACTTATTACATCTGACTTTATATAGTCGGCATTTAGAAATATTATTCTGAAAAATTTCTGTTACAGACAAATGTTACTCATTTTGTGTGAAATATTTGCATTTTTTTAATTCTTATTGTTATATTTTTGCAAACATTTTTGTACTTTTTTACACCATTATGCACTATAGTTTTATTATTTTATTTTTTATTCTTTATTTAAAGGGTTTGTCCAAGTTATGACAAAAAAAATATAGCACTGTAAATCTGATGGGCAGCAATATTGTCACGCGAGGTCGGCGTCGCGCTCCCTCTGCACGACATCGCCGGACCTCTCCGCCCCCCTAGAGACGAGCAATAGGGAATTGAAGTGCTGGTCTTGTCAGCCAGCACTTCATGAGTTAATTCTCTGTTTGGGTTTAGCCATGTGGTGCTGATCACACCACATGGCTACTTTGCATATTGTTTGGACAGCTTGCTCCGCCTCAGGTCATGTGATGCTGGCCACATCACATGATCCTGGGTGGGCTATTTAAAGATGGCAACTGCCTCACTCAGATGCCTGTGATTAGTTTATACTTTTGATCAGTGCTTGTGCGACCTTGTGTTTTGGATTTGCTATTTGGACTCTGACTTTGGACTTGGACTTGGACCTCTCTTCTCTTGACCCCTGGTATTTACGCTATCTCCTGTGTTTGACCCGGCTTGCTGACTACTCTATCATTGTGTTTGTTCCGTCTGTGTTTTGTCTCTCCCTGTGTTCCCTTTCCCTCCCTCTGCACTTACCCAGTATAGGGAACGTCTTCGTGGTTGTCCGCGGCCGCCTAGGGCCGTTTGAGGCAAGTAGGTAGGGAAAGAAGGGGGGTTCAAGTACAGGGCACACCTTCCCTTGTCTCCCCCGTGACAGAATCACAGGCCTTATCATATGGAGCAATTGCGGGTGCTCACGGACCAGGTTCAGGGTATGGCGCAGATGATCCAGGACCTGGCCGAGAGGCTCCTACATCAGGAGCAGCTACAACCTGCACTAGTAGCGGCTCCCTCCACATCTAACCCCATTGTGGAACCTCATGTTAAATTGCCGAATCGGTTTTTGAGGGACCGGAAAACTTTCCGTTCCTTTAAGGAGAGCGTAAAATTGTATTTTCGCTTACGTCCTCACTCCTCGGGTGCCGAGCAGCAGCGGGTAGGAATAATTATTTCCTTGCTGCAAGGTGATCCGCAGGAATGGGCCTTTTCTTTACCGCCTGACTCCCCAAGCTTGCAGTCTGTGGAAGCATTTTTTCAGGCCTTAGGCCTATTATATGAGGAGCCTGACTTGACTTCTGTAGCTGAGACTCAGCTCAGAGACATTCGGCAGGGTAACCGTCCAGTAGAGGATTACTGTGCTGAGTTTAGAAAGTGGTGTGTTTCCTCTGGATGGAATGACCCTGCTTTGAGAAGCCAGTTTAGGGTGGGGCTGTCTCACCATCTTAAGGACTTACTTGTCAGTTACCCTACTCCTGACACCCTAGAGGCGGCCATGACACTAGCCATTAAACTGGATCGTCGAGTGAGGGAGAGACGGAGGGAGCGTTCAGATATTCCTCAGGGTGTCGTCCTGCCTGAATCCCCTCTTCTGAGTCCACCTTCTACCAGGGTCCCGGAGGAGTCCATACAGTGGGGAGGAACTTTGAGAGGTCAGAGACGCTTGAATGGAACCTGTTTCTACTGCGGTGAGATGAACCACTGGCTCCAGCAATGCCCGAAACTTCTGCCCTCTAGAGAGCTTTCTGCCGGAAGTAAGGTAACCCCAGCGGTGGTAAGGAGGAAAGTATTATTACCTATCTCCATTGCGTACAACCAACTCAGGGGGTCCGGTAAGGCTTTTGTTGATTCTGGTTCTGCCATTAATTTTATTGATTTTGATTTTATACAATCTGTGGGGATTCCGCTAGTTCCTTTAAGGAAGGTGATTGAAATTATCGCACTGGATTCCACTCCATTGAATAATGGGAGAGTGGAGTTTTGTACTCCTGAGGTTGTATTAACTGTAGGAATTACCCATACCGAGACTTGTTCCTTCCTTGTATTAAAGGATTTACCTGCCGACCTTGTTTTAGGTCTGCCATAGTTACAGGACCACAACCCTGTGATCAACTGGTCGGTAGGTGAATTGGAAAAATGGGGAATGAATTGTGACAAATGTTGTAAATCAGTATTGCTGTTTGGAGGTACCACTGAGTCTCTTTCCTTGCCCAAGTATATCGGCGATTTTTCGGACGTTTTTTCCATGTCCGAGACTGAGTTCCTCCCTCCTCACCGGCAATATGATTGCGCCATCGACCTTATTGAGGGATCCAAATATCCCAAAGGTCGCATTTATAATCTCTCTACTCCTGAACGTCAGTCCATGAGGGATTATCTCAAGGAGAGTCTGGCCAAGGGTCACATCCGGCCTTCAGTTTCTCCCATGGGGGCAGGTTTTTTCTTTGTTGGTAAAAAGGATGGAGGATTGAGGCCCTGTATCGATTACAGGGAGCTCAATAAAATCACTGTTAAAAACAGATACCCGTTGCCCCTTATTCCTGACTTGCTGAATCAGGTCCAGGGGGCCTGTTGGTTCACCAAGCTGGATTTGAAGGGGGCATACAACCTAATCAGGATTCGTGAGGGGGACGAATGGAAAACTGCTTTTAATACCCCGGAAGGTCATTATGAGTACTTGGTAATGCCTTTTGGGTTAAGTAACGCTCCGGCAATTTTCCAAAACTTTGTCAATGACATTTTTAGACCATTTATTGGGAAATTTGTGATTGTCTATATTGATGACATCCTGATTTTTTCTGCAGACTGGGAAAGTCACGTATCTCACACCAGGCAAGTGCTGGAGGTGTTGCGTGAAAACAAGTTGTTCGTTAAAGGGGAGAAGTGTACCTTTGGTGTTCAGGAAGTGGCCTTTTTGGGATACATTCTCACCCCTTTTTCTTTCAAAATGGACCCAGTTAAAGTACAGGCCATTGTGGATTGGGTGCGACCTTCCTCTTTGAAGGCGCTCCAGCGATTTCTGGGGTTTGCTAATTTTTATCGTAAATTTGTCAAAAATTTTTCTGTGGTAGCCAAACCCATTACGGATTTGACTCGCAAGGGGGCTGATCTGGTCAATTGGCCCCCTGCAGCTATTGAGGCCTTTGAAAGGTTAAAGCAGTGTTTTATTAATGCTCCTGTGTTGGTCCAGCCTGATCAAAGTAAGCCTTTTGTAGTTGAGGTGGATGCGTCTGAGGATGGTGTGGGGGCTGTACTGTCCCAGGGGTCTTCCACCTTAACTAATCTTATGCCATGCGCCTTCTTCTCCCGCAAGTTCTCTCCTGCCGAGAGGAATTATGACATTGGTAATAGGGAGTTACTTGCAATCAAGTGGGCATTTGAGGAATGGCGTCATTTTTTAGAAGGGGCAGTTCACCGCATTACGGTCCTCACGGATCATAAGAATTTAATGTTTTTAGAATCGGCTAAGCGATTGAATCCTAGACAGGCGAGGTGGGCTTTATTCTTTACTCGTTTTGATTTTTGTGTTACCTTCAGACCCGGGAGCAAGAACGTTAAGGCCGATGCCTTATCCCGAAGTTTCAAGGCGTATCAGCCTCCTGACGTCCCTCCTGAGCCCATCCTGCCAGCTGATATCATCGTGGCCGCTACCTCATCTGACCTCGCTTCTGAAATCTCGGCAGGACAACATCTTGCTCCCATTGGTACCCCCAATGACAAATTGTTTGTGCCGGCTCATTTGCGATTGCAACTGCTGGGTGAGTGCCATAATTCTGTTTTGTGTGGACATCCTGGCATCAATGCCACCAAGGAGTTGGTCTCTAGGCAGTATTGGTGGCCGTCAATCTCCAGAGATGTTCAGGCTTTTGTAACTGCGTGTAACACTTGTGCCAGGTCCAAGAATACCAAGACACGACCTATGGGTGAGTTACATCCTTTACCCATACCTAGTAGACCTTGGTCACATCTGTCCATGGACTTTATCACGGACTTGCCGTGCTCTGAGGGTAAAACCGTGATATTTGTGGTGGTTGACAGATTCAGCAAAATGTGTCATTTTATTCCTTTGTGTAAATTACCCTCTGCAAAGGTCTTGGCGTCCGTGTTCATGGATAATATTGTCAAACTGCATGGTGTTCCTGAGAATATCGTTTCTGATAGGGGAGTACAGTTTGTGTCTAGGTTCTGGAGGGCGTTCTGTAATAAGATTGGTATCTCTTTGTCCTTTTCATCAGCCTTTCATCCGGAGACCAATGGTCAGACTGAACGTCTTAACCAATCCGTTGAGCAATATCTCAGATGTTATGTTTCTGATAACCAACATGTGTGGGCCAGATTCCTGTCTCTGGCTGAATTTGCAATTAATAATCGTGTTAATTCATCCTCTGGGATGTCGCCGTTTTTCTGCAATATGGGTTTTCATCCACGCTTTGGCTCCTGTTCCCCATCTGCGTCGGTTGTCCCAGAGGTCAATGATTTTTCTCAAGAACTGTGCACAGTTTGGGCACAGGTTCAGTCGAACCTGGAAAAGGCCCAAGGAGTTCAAAAAGCTAAGGCTGATAGAAAACGTTCTAAGGGTGTGAATTTTAAGGTTGGGGATAAGGTATGGTTATCGACTAAAAATCTCAACATGAGGGTACCATCCTACAAGTTTGCACCTCGCTTCATTGGTCCTTACAGGATCACCAAGGTGATCAATCCGGTTTCTTTTAGGTTATGTTTACCCGACTCCCTTCGTGTTCATAATGTTTTTCATGTGTCTTTGCTCAAACGTTATGTTGCTCCCGTTGGTCCTGAGGAACAGTCTCCTCCTCCGGTTGAGGTAGCAGGACAAATGGAGCATGAGATTGCCAGAATTGTGGATGTGAGAAGGGTCCGGAATTCCTTCCAGTACCTCGTACATTGGAAGGGGTTCGGTCCTGAGGACAGGTCTTGGGTACCGTTGACCAGGATGCATGCAGACTCGCTCATCCAAAAGTTCCATCTGCAGCATCCCGATAAGCCTGCTCCCGCTGGTAAGGGTCCGGTGGCCCCTCGTGAAGGGGGGGGTACTGTCACGCGAGGTCGGCGTCGCGCTCCCTCTGCACGACATCGCCGGACCTCTCCGCCCCCCTAGAGACGAGCAATAGGGAATTGAAGTGCTGGTCTTGTCAGCCAGCACTTCATGAGTTAATTCTCTGTTTGGGTTTAGCCATGTGGTGCTGATCACACCACATGGCTACTTTGCATATTGTTTGGACAGCTTGCTCCGCCTCAGGTCATGTGATGCTGGCCACATCACATGATCCTGGGTGGGCTATTTAAAGATGGCAACTGCCTCACTCAGATGCCTGTGATTAGTTTATACTTTTGATCAGTGCTTGTGCGACCTTGTGTTTTGGATTTGCTATTTGGACTCTGACTTTGGACTTGGACTTGGACCTCTCTTCTCTTGACCCCTGGTATTTACGCTATCTCCTGTGTTTGACCCGGCTTGCTGACTACTCTATCATTGTGTTTGTTCCGTCTGTGTTTTGTCTCTCCCTGTGTTCCCTTTCCCTCCCTCTGCACTTACCCAGTATAGGGAACGTCTTCGTGGTTGTCCGCGGCCGCCTAGGGCCGTTTGAGGCAAGTAGGTAGGGAAAGAAGGGGGGTTCAAGTACAGGGCACACCTTCCCTTGTCTCCCCCGTGACAAATATATAACTAAGTTCAGCAAGTTTTAGGCCAAAAAAAAATCTATATTTCCTAATTTCCCTGGTTCTCTTCTGGCGTTTGTTTACATGCAGTAATAACAACCTCTGCCCCTCCCCCCTCCCCCCTTCTCTGCAAAGGCAGTGAATACAAGTGCTGAGTGACATGTCTGCCTGCTGGAATACTCAGCAGCATGTTGTATGTGTAGGACTACAAGTCCCAGCTGTACAATGACACTGCTGATACACACAGGAAATTCTCCCTACCTGTTCTTGTATAATACAATTCCTCTATAGCTCCTTGCCCAGCATTTGTCTCCTCTCACTGCTGCAGCTACTATTTATTGTAAAGCCTTGAGCCCTCAGTGTGTTCTGGCTGAAGGGGTTAATGTTTTATCTGAAGGAATCCAGGGAGAGAGCAGATAGCAGGAGCCCGGCAAAGAAAGGGGGCGTGGCCAGTGATGTCTTGTGTACAGACTGTTATCTGAACTCTGAGGCTTGTACACGAAACATCACAGACTAGGGAGATAAGGTGACATCACAGGTCATGTGACCCTCAGTCAACTCTGAGAAACCAGCAGCTTTAGAAACACAAAGTATATGGGAAAGTTGTTATACCTGACAAGTTAGAAACATATAAAGAACAAAAAAATAACTCGGACAACCCCTTTAAGGGCACATGGCCACTCCAAAAGAGTTAGGAAAAAAAGTTGATGACCCAGATTTACTATTCGAGGTACACCACTTTTGTGACGTAATTTGTGTCACAATTTTGCTGTTCTTAGACGCATTTATCAAACATTTTTGCCAAAAAAAAACCCAGATGTTTCCCACACGCTCAATATTTTTTTAACAGGGTATATCCGTGGTTTAGTGAAAAGGGGATGTGGTGTAAAATGTGCCATGCAGCTAAAAAGGACCTACCTCTTGGTGCACATACAGCATTTGTCATAAGCTAAGTGAACAAGTAAGCTGTGTAACGTTAGACACAAATGTCCTAAGAAAGGCCAGATGTGTCATACAGCATGAGCCACAATGATAAATGTCATAGTTTTATTCCGGCTGCCTCTCGGCATGTTTGCCGTGCTGTGGCCGGAACTCCGGCCTGTCCCCATTATAGTGAATAGGGCCGGAGTGGAGTTCCGGCGATATGCGTGCATTAGCGGCAGCACGAACTGCAAACAGAAGAGAAGGAGAGAAGGCTGCCGCTAATGTGAAAGTAGCATAATGTGAAAGTAGCCTTATATGTATTGAAAAAGTATTTTATAACTACACCCAAAAGATCTCAGAAAGCAGCATCACAGCTTTAGGCCTCGTCCACATTTCCGTTTTTCACTGACGTGTGCTGTCCGCATTTTCCACGGACAGCACACGTACCCATTGATTTAAATGTATCTGTTCACATTTCAGTATTTTTTTACTGACTGTGGGTCAGTAAAAAAATCACGGGGACATGCACTACTTTGATCCATGATGCGGACCAAGCA
Source organism: Rhinella marina (assembly GCA_900303285.1). Taxonomy (NCBI): domain Eukaryota; kingdom Metazoa; phylum Chordata; class Amphibia; order Anura; family Bufonidae; genus Rhinella; species Rhinella marina. The sequence continues at coordinate 25,266 of ONZH01026435.1, read as the reverse complement.
CGCCCATTGAAGTCTATGGGTCCGTGAAAATCACTGACACACATCCGTTTTGTGTCCGTGATGCGTCCGTTTTTCACTGATGACTAATAGGAGATTCTTTGGAAATCAATTTTCAGCTCAGCAACGTCAGTGAAATACGGATGCCACACGGATGGTAAAAACGATTACACGGACCAACCACGGATCCTTCACGGACAGCTTCACGGATGAAACATGTACGCTTTTTTTCACGGATGTGTCACTGTGGACGAGGCCTTACGAGGCAAAAAAAAAAAAGAAAAAAAAAAAGTTGCCTCCTGAAGTCCTGCAGGGGTTAACTAAGAGAAAATGATGATTTTTTTTTTTATCGAGTCCGGTACAGTCTCAGGTAAGCCTATAGATATAAATCTCTGAAGCTTGATTTTCTTTTTTTCTGCATAAGGTCACTGCTTCTAGAATGTTTTCAACATTTTTTTTTATTGTGCAATTATAAAAATAGGCAGTAATATTTTAGACATTTAAATTTGTGCAAAACCAGTTTGAGCAACAACACGCCACAATATTGGGCATGACAGATGTCATGTGGATATGTATAATTGATATACATTTTACATCAGTGAGCATGATTGAGCTTGAGTCTTCCTGCACTAGTTATACATTATAAATTGAGTTGGAAGTGGATAGAATCAAGAAAAAAAAAGAGTATTATTATTGATAAATTCACCATACAGTCTTCAAAACATGTTAGGAAATTATAAGGTACGATTCCCATATTGTTTTTTTCCCCTCTCTCTTCATTTCATTACCAATTTAACGGCAATCAAGGGTAATGAAGTTAGTGTAATATAAGATAACATAATTCTGTTCTGTTTCTTTTTTTCCAAGGATGAACACGGATCTGTAAATACTACGTTAATTTCCCTGATGTCTTATGAAGGCAATTGTGCCATTGTTACAACAATTCTTTCTTGATTAAAATGTGTATATATATATTTTTTTTTTTTCCGCCGTGTTTTCTAAAAGTGTATTTCTCACTGCGTTGTAATGAAAAATGAGCACAAACAAACCAAACTGAAAGCATTTTACAACCACGTACCTTGTGCGAGAGTCTGAACTCCTTTTGGTATTATTAACATCTAATGAATACTAAAATATCGCAGGTGTCATATCATATCAGTTATTTTGCGGTGGAGAATGGATACAGGATGTATTGCTATAGCAAATGAATCTAATATGAATCTAATGAGCAATAATGAGTAACTGTTTTGTCGTTATTTGAAACAACCACTGAGATGCTAATAAAGTCTTGTTTCTATGGTTTATACGCTACACTGGCTGGGATTCATAACACGGCCATAATGTGCAGAAAAACATATGCAAGATTGGGAAGTTAAACCTCTGTAATGAGGATAATTTGGTTAGCTTGCAAATTAAAAAAAAAACATCCGTATCCTCTTATTGAGAAAAAATATTGAATTTGTGCATCTAACCTACAAAGTATTTATTTTACAAATTTAGAACCAAGAAACATGAAGACTAAATGTGAGATATTTACTAATTATAGCCCATGCATACAGATAAGGCTACTTTCACACTTTCGCTTCCCCTTTCTGCTATTGAAATCCGTCATAGGATATCAATAGGCGAGGAAAACGCTTCAGTTTTGTCCCCATTTATTGTCAATGGGAACAAAACTGAACTGAATGGAACAGAGTGCGCCAGAATGTATTCTGTTCCGTTTCATTGCATTCCCATGATACACACAAATGCGCTGCAAGCAGCATTTTTTAGTGCGTACTGGAGCAAGACCGATCTGGCATGACTGTAAGTCAATGGTGACAAATCCATTTTCTTGGACACCACAAAATACATAAAGTCGTGTGCATGAGCCTAAGACTGGAGCTACAACTTTGACCACGACATGCATCATATATCCAGTAATCGCAACTAATGTAAGGGAATGGGATCACGTTAAGATCCGCAAGTTACCGGGACACGTAAGAAATCCTGCTGGCTTTCTGGTGACTGTGGCAGCCATGACATGTGGGTCGTAACACAACCCCACACAGCACTACATTGTAATCTTCAGACGTACAATATCGTGGCCATAATTGCTGGGTTCTCCCAGCCTAAATAATAGTATAGCAGCTCTGCTCATACGGTATATTACTGGCCAGAAAATCTAGTTATACCACAAACCTAATAAACCTAAAAAAATCTAGTGCTGAGAGAAATGTGATGGCACTAGTAACATTCCCATGTCAAATTTTGATGTGAATGTGTAAGAATTTCAGATAATTGTAACAAACACTTAAAATGAATTCAACCCGAATCGAAATTCGAAATTCTGAATGTCTGGGAAAGCCTCTTTTTCTCTCTTTCCTTGATTCTCCTGAATTAAATTTTTTTGACAAATCAGAATTTTTAGAAAAGTTTGTGTTGAGTTCCTGAATCAATTTTCTCATCTCTAGGTTATAAACATTTGTTTTTGTAATTACCGTCAAACTTCTCCAAAAAGTCCCATAGGGGAAGGCCACCCCTTTATACAGCAACAGATGTTTTTGGAAGTGATTGCTACATATAAATGCCTTCATCTCTGCTGATCATCAGGCAAATATCTAGAACGCTTGGTTCTTCCCAAAAAACGTCCCTAAAGACCATTTAAAAAGACTTTAAAGGGGTATTCCCATTATAGACAATGGGGGCATATAGCTCTGGGACCCGCACCTACAAGGAGAACAGAGCGGGGAGAGCTGTGGATGCAGGACCCTGGGTTTCCCGGGATCCATCCACCACCAAGCGTTGCTTCCCGCTGCTCCCAAACAAGTGAATGGGAGCGCACCGCGCATGCGTGGCCCCTGCTCCCATTCATTTCTATGGGGCAGATGAAAATAGCCGAGTGAGTGCTCGGCTATTTTCAGCGGCCCCGTTTAAATGAATGGAGGGCAGCTGCGTATGCGCAGTGCTCCCTCCATTCACTTTCCCACACCGTTCTCCTTGTAGGTGCAGGTCCCAGAGGTCCCTAACAATATATTCCCATTGTATGCAATGGCAAAACCCCTTTAATTTTGCACGTCTCACATGGCTCCAAATGTGATAAACCAGAACTAGAGAGAATGGTAGACTGACAAGGTCGAACTGGTCCACCAAAGTACCACAGGATCTTCCGATAGGGCTTTGACACAACAATGGACCCCAATTGCCTGCAGAAGACAATACTATTTAGAGCTGACTTGAGAACCAATTACTTGCTGCCAGGGTATATTTCATATGGTCTGATTCACCAATAACCTGTTAAACCTTATTGATGATATGTTGTGTATGCAATTGAAATGGACATAGGCATCTTGTGTATAAAGTGAGGTAATCTGTTAAATGAAATAAAAAAGGGTTCTTCAGAAATTTCCATTAAAGAGGATCTTCTGGCTTTGGGGAAAATATTGCTGTGTCGGGACCTGAGCGGTAGAGCCCACATTCAGCCCCAACGGTCACATAAGCACAGCAGAGATGGCGGACGCGACGGCGGGGTGAGTACAGAGCAGACTATCTTCCCTCCACAGGTCAGAAAGAAAGCTGTAGAACCCCTTTAAATTAGAGTAACGTGCATTAGGACCATATTGTAAAAAGGATCACCAAGTGACCATGGACCACATTACATACTGTAGATATAAAACATTTCTTTATTTCATTTTTCCGTTTGTGTTTTCCAACGACGTTAATTATGACGTATTTTACACAGTAGATGTAAAATCCCCATATTTTCATTGAAGACTTCAAATCCACAAATTTATTCTAACCTAAATGTTTGAAAATAACTTCAACCTTAGTAATAAATTATTCAGATCTCTGCAGTCAGGTTTTAGTTCTTTCCTCAGTGAGAGCATTTTGTTTATACAACATGATTGAGTCATGACCCTGTGGTCATTTGTGACTTTGTCTTTATATCTGATGTTTCTTTTTTTTTCCTTTATGGAAGTTTGTTTTCTGTTTTTGACAGCATTTAAGATGTTATACTGCAGTGCCATCTGGCTCAACCTCGAGCACTGACATTTGTATGGTAATACATAAATCGGACATCATGACATTTTTCTTTAGCCGGGATATCGATTATTTAGGTAATCTTAAGTATAATTCTAATTTTCTTTTCAGATAAAACGCCTAAAACTAAAACATCACTGATATCCACTAACCTAAAACTTCCACTAAGAGATACTTTTCAGCGAAGATGCCCTTTATAGGACTTTTCTGGTATTTAAAAACCTCTACTGTACCTATGGACTAAAAACAGAAAAGTAATAAACTATGCAATATACTTTGCTTATTTATTCCAGGCCACTCATCTTATACTGCCCTGATCCTCCTCCATGCTGGCTGGTTTTCTTACATAGCTACATAGTAAGCTTGAAAACACATATGTCCATCAAGTTCAACTAAGGGATGGGAATTAAGGTAAGCCGAGTGAGAATCCAGAATTATTCACATTTATGTAAGTGTTAATGTTACCAACGTTTTTGGTTCATGAAGAATTACATCTTTAATAAAACAGACATGTAAGGAGAACTGATGAGTCCTTTAAATATTAATTTTAAGACGATTGTTTGTGCTAATAGAATGAAAAAAGATTAAATTGTCATGGTGGAAGTGACACACAATTGATCTCTATGAATCAACATTCACTTGAACAGCAATGTCGCAGTGCACACTGACATATCTGGTTCGTGTAGTCAATAAGTGGCAACTGCCTGATTTCTAAATATTAGAAAATCTGTGTAAATCTACTTAAAGGGATATTTTAGTTTTAGTACTTAAAGCTTAATCATGGTATAATGAAAAGTTATACAATTTTCTTATACACGTCTTATGCTCCGAATACTAATAATCTGCTTGCATCTATATTTTTTAACAGTTTCTTTTTACTTTTTTTGTAATGATTTTTAAGCTCATATTTGAACATACAAAACCAATTTTTTTTATTTTTTTTTAATTCTGAACAATCATGGGTTTTTAAAATCCAGTTATTGCTCAGGATTGCTAATTTCTTATGTTGGCCTGCCACCTGGTGGCCAAAATAAGAATAGCAGCATCAATGCCCTCAACCTCTTCAGCGAGGCTGAGTGTATTGAAATCAATTACCAGCATCCTCATTGGCCGCAGAGGATGTAGGTAAAAAACCCAGAAGTGTGAGCTTGCCAGTTTTCACCCTTTAGATGCCGTGATCTCACTTGATCATGGCATCTAAAGGCTTTAATTATCGCGATCGACATTATGTAACAGTCGCATTGAAATTGGGAAAAAAAACTCCCAAAATATTGCTTTTTTCATATTAATATAGTTATAGCATTAGGAATAAGCCATATTTTAAATGAAAATACATAAAACTTAAAGTCTTTAAAGATACATGAAGGTCAGCCTATCTATTTAAAAGTGAGAAGGATGTAGAACATTCCGACATCTATACCCCAAAGAGATGTTCAGTAAACCCTGCCAACAAGAACATATCCGGATCCATCTGTAGTTTCCCAGTTGGTCTTAATAAGGAGCTAGAATTATGTAATTAGCCTTCTCTCCATTATTGCTTCCATTTTCAATAATTCCCTAGATGCAGATTAGGTATCCCACTATTTATAATCACTTTCCATTTTCAATATATTGACTGAGAAAAATGAATTAATGTAATTAGAAAGTACTGTATCTACTTAGATGAATGTTTTTTTCGCTCTCCATTTGTAGAATGAATAATTTGTGTACCTTTTATTTTAATGCTTGCATAAGCTATATATAATGGGGCATATTTCCTAATGCTGTCAAACTTTGCACTGTCTAAGAATATGAATCCCAGTCTTAATATTAGATAAATTTATGATTAAGATGCACATAACTTTATACATTTTGCATATCGTAAATTGCATGCCAGATTTACACCAGAATTCTGTCTGTGAGCAAAGAATTTGTATGTGCACCAAAATTTGGCCGTACCCTAGAATTTTGTCTGTGCTCCAGAATCCCGTCAATGCTCCAAAATTCTGCCCAAATTTCGGAACTGTGATATTTTTGCCACTAACTGAGGAGACAGCAGGGAACTTGACACAGCAATTACTAATACTGTCTAAAAGTAAGTCACTTAGACTAGACATTCTTAAACAGTGTCACATTTATCATAGTGGTTGGCAAAAAGGAGACACATTAAAACCAGAGTAACCACTGTGAGTAGCACTGACAGCAGCTAGACAGGTTTGGAGTGACTCATCAAGGTCCTGGTAGGTGGTCACAGGTATCTGGAGCCATTCTGACTGCAGTGCATCCCGCAGCTGCTGGAAGGTGCGTATAGGAGGATCCATAAAGCAAAGACGATGGTTCCACAGATGTTGAATTGAGTTCAAATCTGGGGAATTAGGAGGCCAGGATAGTACTTGGAAGTCCTGGTCATGCTCTTCCAACCAATGTTGGACATTTCTAGCCGTGTGACGTCGCATTGTCTCACTGGAAATTCCTATCTGCCCCAGGGGAGACAATCAGCATGTATCTACAAGGATGGATTCACACCCAAATTGGCCTCCCACATGGATGACTGGGCCCAGACCATGCCACAAAAATATTTCCCAGTCCATAATGTTGCCACTACCTACTTGTGTTCTAACAGCAGTGGTTGCAGGGCATTTGTTCAATGATGTTTCTCATCTGACACGCCAATGTCCATCCATTTGATGAAGTAGAAAACATGACTCATCAGAGATGGCAACCATTCAGCAATCAGCGGAGGTCTAATTCTGACCTGCCATGAAAATTGAAGCCTTTTTTGCTGATTCAACTTTATCAGAGGTGCACTGACCATCCATCTGCTTCGGAACCTCATAAGTAATAGGGTTTGCCGAACTGTTGTTTTAGACACATGTCTGGTAGCCCCCTGGTTCATTTTGGTGGTGAGCTGCTCCACAGTAGTGTGTCAGTCCGCCCTTGCGCACCTTCGTAGCCAATGTTTACCTCTCACATCAATGGCACATGGTGCTTTGTAGATTCTATATCGCTTATTTATAATGCTGCCTCCCTTGGCCTGAAAGCCAATAATCATTCCTTTTTGCAACTATGATAAATCACCCCTTTTACCCATGGCAGTGACGAGGGATATGTGTGTAGACAGTTTATCGTACACCTTGTATATCCACCAAGCCAGCTCATGACATGTGGCTTCCTTCATGAGTGACAGCTGCCGACATTGATAGTAGTAAGTGGTCATAATAATGTGTATAATCATTGTTGCATGCAAATAAATTAAACTAGGAATGGAGCTAGCAAAAATTGGTGAGGTACCAACCAAAAGGATATTATTTCATATCTGGGTTTATAGCTAATAGTTGACTGTAAGACTAGTTTCACACTAGCCTTAAGAGATCTGGCAGACTCAACGATATTTTAATATAGTAAATGGGGGGTGGGAGCATTCAGGCAGCATCCGGAACAGCCTGCCGGATCTCTGAACGTTATAACCCAATAACAGTCACTTTAAAATTGGTAAAAAACGTTCCCAAAATGTTGCTTTTTTTTATTGTAGATTTTGAATTCATGTTTCATATTAATATAGTTGGAACAGAATCCAGATTCCATGAGTTCATTTTAACTCCTTAGTGACATAAATAATTTTGGCCTGTCACATTTCCCCCTCTGTGTGTTCCAATGTAGGTGTATGAGACCTTGAATTTTGTGTAATGAGTTGTAGTTTGTATAGGATCCACTATGCTCTATGATTGATATGGGGGGGAGATAATGCGAAGGGATAATGTCACCCCTTTCCTAGGGATGATCTACACCAGTGATGCTCAACCTGTGGCCCTCCAGCTGTTGTAAAACTACAAATCCCACCATGCCCTTTTGTAGGCTGATAGCTGTAGGCTGTCTGGGAAAGATGGGAGTTGTAGTTTTGCAACAGCTGGAGGGCCGCAGGTTGAGCATGCCTGATCTAAACCAACGTAGGGACAGGAGGAAGATCTGTGAGCCTCCTTCTCTACCGCCACGCTGCCTGTTCACCTCCCTCCATCCTCCACACAAGAGAGTTGAAGGGAGAGCTGAAAATACAATATACAGTATGCAGCTAGCACTTCAACCTACTCTAATTCAGGCTACAGTAGATGACGACTAAAGATTCTTGTCTTTAAATCAGCTGCAGCGAAACTCTAGCCTAAAAAGAAGCCCTTAGGCTACTTTCACACTAGCGTTTTGGAATTCCGGTATTGAGCTCCGTCATAGGGGCTCAATACTGGAATAAAACGATTCCGTTTTGTCCCCATTCATTGTCAATGTGGACAAAACTGAACTGATGACAACGGAATGCTCCTAGAAGCATTCCGTTCCGTCTTCAGACTGGAGAGCAAACCGCAGCATGCTGTCTGGGTAAACACACCAAGACGGATCCGGAATGACCCCCAATGCAAGTCAATGGAGACGAATCCGTTTGGTGTGATACACTGGTAAATGGATCCGTCCTCCATTGACTTTCAATGGAGTTAATTCAGGATCCGTTTAAAAGATGTTAAAGATAATACGACCGGATCCGTTCATTACGGATCCACAAGGTTGTAATATCACTACGGATCCGGCAGGCCCCTTCATCCGAAGTAAAGGCTAGTGTGAAAGTAGCCTTAGAAGTGCCCCATCCCCCCACCCCAACTGTAGTCACACAGCCTGTGCTGGACTCAGGCATAACAGTATTGTCCTGTTCTTTTTGAACAAACCCAGCTCAGACTAATCACTGATGGTGGTGCTGGTTGTGAGGTCAGCCGATAGGAAGCTATGACAGGCTTCACATGTCCACATTTCTTCAACTCTAAGACTTGTTAGAGCAGGAAGTCACAAGAGTCTTCAATGCTTTTTATAACCTGTAGCTGTCTCCATGTAGCACCGTATATATGTACTAAAATCCCCTTGCTGGTACTATGGAGGCATTTAAAGGGGCAATTGTACCCAGTAGCTTAGCTTTACTAGGGAATAGCATGTGTGTATATATATATATATATATATATATAAAATTAGTTATTACATATCTTTATTTTAAAGCAGAACATATGCTACAATGAAATATAAATTATATATACTAAAAACAACTATACGAGAAGTAAACCAAAGGAAATATCAATTTCTCAGTTAATTACTATTTTATAATAAAACATGATGCTATTTTTTAATATACTTTATAGGGTACAGTTCGTTAACCTTTTATGTTAAATAATGTGTATATTTAAAAAAAATAGTTGTCTGTTTTTTAATTGGCCATGTCACTATCGATATCATATTCTGGAAATTTAGGAGTTTTCACTTTGACTATAGAGCTTCATAATAGGGTACAATTCCTGTTCTGAAGAGATCATTTTTCAGTAGTCATGTCATTATCATCCCAGGCTAGATCATAATAAAAAATAAAATATATTTTATAAAGCTGGTGGAAAATAACACAGTATCCATCACTCACAATAGGCGATGATCACAGCTCAACTCATCCCCTCCCTACACAATTATGCACAATTATAGCTACTGCCGCATACTGTCCATTTTTCTGTTGAAAAGCAAATCTCTGACCTCCTGTTAACAGAGCACAACATAATTATAGACAGAAAACAGAATTAAAAAAACATAAATGGTCAGAGTGTAATAATATATGCATGCACTAAATGCATGTCATGCTACATGGATGACCAGATGTGTCGAGAAGCAGGAATCTATTTAAAAAGGAGTGGAGTGGTCTCCATTGTCAGGTGGCCATAATACAGCTCTCTGTACACATCTACCCAAAAGATAGATTGGAACCTGCCAGAACAAACCAGGATATCCTTTCCGCAAAGGTTTTGTTTGGGAAAGATTTCCTTGTTTTGTTTTGAAGGGATCAGCCCCTATCCTTGGCACAAAATATACAAATGTGCGCACCCGTACCTTGGCTTAAATTTGGTTAAAACTGATAAAGCAAATTCAACACAATATTACTGAACGCTAGCAAAAACCTTGACAGACTGCAACTCACAACACACTGGGGGGCCACACCAGCTGTAGACACATATGGCACAGACAGGGGTGTAGCTCTAGTGGGTGCAGAGGTAGCAGTCGCATACCAGTCCCAGGAGCCTGACTGGGCCAAAAGACCCTTGTGCCACAAGAAGACACTGGTATTATAGAAAGTGCCTGCTGGTAGGGCACTGTCATAGATTTTGCACTGGGGCCCAGAATCTTCAAGTTACACCTCTAGCTGGAGGGAAGGGATTAGGTCAAGAATTTGGCATGGGGAAGGGGTGCCGTTTCAAATTTTGGCTTTGGCCCAAGCTGAACTGGTGCACCAGCGCCCATGAGCCGTTAGCTACGCCCCTGTGCACAGATATCTCGGTTCACAATATCCGGAAATCATGTTTTAGTTTTTTTAAAAGCTGATCTTCTTGTGCCATGCATCTTGGAATATATTGAGCTGAAAGGAAAAGTAAGGAAGGACACATCTGTACATCTCCTACAAAAAGCCATACAAATGGAAATCTGAAACCAACCTTTGTCAAATGGGTACTTTTAAAATTTGGCTCCTGAATATAATCAAGAACATTTCCATTCCTAGCTGAGATGTTGAAAGAAAAAAAAAGATGAAGAATTGAGACATAAGGGATATCCAGTAGTTACATGACCCGAATGGGATTTCTTGCATTAAAAAAAATAGCAGTAAAGAAAAAAAAAAGAATAAACATAAAAGAAAAACTACATATTTAGTATAAACCCATACATAAAAAAAAAAAATCTAATTAAGATAATAAACGTGAATGTATTCTTACCAGCCTTATGAGAAGATGGGCATTTAACACATTTATACTACAGCGAGTGGAAAAGTCAGCATGTGATGGTTAATGTATGTGCACAGAGAAAACCAGACCAGTCGAGTTTGTGCGCAGTGCTATTGCCCTCAGACATCTAGTGTTCTGTGTAAGAGATCAGCGTTCTTGCTGGGCCAAGCTCCTGCTGAAATCACATGTGATTTCTAACAACTTGCTCAGGTTCTTTCTGTCACATGCACTCTGTACTTCTAAACCCATCCACCTTTAATAATGCGTCTTTCATTGTGCTGGAGCAATAATGGGAAGATGGGAATATGGAGCTGCCAACTATCTCTGTTCACCAATAAGGCCTAAAACAGACCCTGCGAGCCTTTGGATGAATTGTATTTTCCAAGGGTTAATTAAGCTGTCTTCAGTGGCTGTAGGAAGAGGAACAAACCTGCACTTGCAGTGTTTTTTTTTTTAAACCTGCTGTCAACATTACAGTCCCTGCTGCTTTTAGCTGTATCGATCCAATGACTGACCTGTGAAATCCTTGATGGCTGCTAACACTGGGAGCTTACTGGAGCTTTCCAAGGGAGCTTCAGGACAGCTTATGTAGGCTAGTACAATTACCTGTCCCTCCAGGAGAGCCAATTAGTTCACAAAGAGCTGGAGCAGAACAAATGTTTTGTGTGTGATTTAGAATCTTTAAAAACCTTTGTTCTGTCTCTTTCTTTTGTCTCTATCCACTATAATTTTTCAACTATTCAATTCCACAAGGCTTTTCTTTGCATGTTACATACATTTGTGCATTCCATGGGGTACAAAAAAAAAATCCAGGATAAGAATATGCATTTAAAATCGACATTTCTTCAGGGAAACTTGTAATGTGCGAACGGATCATTTATTTTAGAAAGGCAAATTTGTACGTATGTTTAACCGTGTGTGGGGAAATCTATGCACAATAAAGATAGGTGAAAAACAGGTTTAAGGGTGCGTATAAATTAAAGTGAGGTGTATAGAAAGCATAAGCCGCATACACTTAATACAAAAAATGTTAAAGAACAAAAAGAGGATTTTTAGCATAGACTGTCGTCAAACCTTGGACATTACTGGACTTTTAAAGTACGAGGGAGCAAATCTGTCCATGCAAAAGCAATGTTCTTGATCGTATAATATGTACTGTATATTTCAATCATGCTTCACATCAAAGTGTTCATGGTTGTGGTGTATCGCAGGCTGTATTGAAAATGGTCCTTCTTTTATCCCCTTAGGCTACTCTAGTTTCACGCTAGGGCTAAGAGACCTGTCGGAGATCTCTGGATCCTGAATGGCTGCCGACCCCATTAACTATAATAGGGTCCAACAGAGATCCAGTCACAACCAGGCAAATATGCCAAGAATTGACCAGACAAAAACCACTGCGTCTGGCTGGATCTCTTAACACTAGTGTGAAACTAGCCAACCCTCCAAGTCAGAAGGTCCTACAAGGGTCAGGGACAAACAACCTTCCATCCACATACTGTAGGTTAGGGAGACCCGTCTATGTTCTGGAGTATATCTAGGCTGCTTCAAAAGCATCCCCAGAGTTCAGGGTCTAGTTTGGGTTCTACATAATGGGGTGCAGAACATGATGACAGTGGCGGAACAAAGGTTTCAAAATATACCCACACCCCTCAAGTTACACTGACGACACACAATTAATGTTCATCTAACAAACCAAAAGAATTATATAAGGCAGGATATTGTGACAGGCCTAGCAAACACAATGCACCCCTGCATAGACTCTACAAACATACACACTCTGCCAGGGGCATAGCGAGGGGGTGCAGCCGTCGGGCAGTTCATTTAGATGGTGAAGCAGGGAGCCTTCTGCTCCCTACTTCACCTATCTGCTGGTCTCTGACGCTCCCCAGCAGCTGCACATCGCACTGCTGGCTGTATGGGAGGAGCGGTGAGAGGCCGGCATAACTATTGTGAAGGGGCAAAAAGGTGGGAATACCTACTGTGAAGGGGCACAAAGGTGGGCATAACTACTGTGAATGGGCACAAAGGTGGGCATAACTACTGTGAAGCAGAAAAAAGGTGAGCATAACTACTGTGAAAGGAGCACACTAGTGATACCCTGGATGAGGTAGGACTAGTTGGGTAAGTGGGACTAGCTGAGTATAGTTTTGCATTGGACGGAATTAGAGGAGTGGCTTAGTGTTAAAATATAGAGATGAGCGAGTAGTGTTCGATCGAGCCGGTATTCGATCGAATACTACGCTATTCGGCATACTCGATTTCAATCGAGTATAACGGCGATGGCGCACTTAGAATTCGTTTCCCCTCCCACCTTCCCTGGCGCTCTTTTTACACCAATCACCATGCAGGGGGGGTATGACAGGCACGCTGAGCACGCTGGCAGCGCGAAAACGGCGTCTACATGCATTGGCTGGAAAAACCATGTGACCTCGAATATTAAAAACTCAGCTCTTCCTGCTCGTACGCATATGCTGCGTGAACTTAGTCAGGGACAGAGGCTGGAGAAGGGAGAGACAGGTTTTAGCTGTTGGACAGGCAGGAGCGTGATTAAAAGCCCTTATCAGGGCTACTACAGTGGACTTCAGTGATAGCTTACTACAATATAGACTTTACAGAGAACGGCTGCTGTATTCAGGGATAGCTGCTGGAGTAGGGACAGAGAGAGGCATTAGTGGTGTATTAGGTGCTCTGCTACATACCAAACTATATTTGGCACTACTGCTGTGTACCTTGAAAAATACAATATATAGGTTTTATAACTGGCAACTGTACTGTGCGTTCTCTTGCAAAGTAATTTCTCATAACTGGTGTTCATACCCACCGTCTGTTCAGTTACTACACGGCTGTGTACCTTGAAAAATACAATATATAGGCCTTAACTGGCAACTGTACTGTGCGTTCTCTTGCAAAGTAATTTCTCATAACTGGTGTTCATACCCACCGTCTGTTCAGTTACTACACGGCTGTGTACCTTGAAAAATACAATATATAGGCCTTAACTGGCAACAGTACTGTGCGTTCTCTTGCAAAGTAATTTCTCATAACTGGTGTTCATACCCACCGTCTGTTCAGTTTACTACACGGCTGTGTACCTTGAAAAATACAATCTATAGGCCTTAACTGGCAACTGTACTGTGCGTTCTCTTGCAAAGTAATTTCTCATAACTGGTGTTTCATACCCACCGTCTGTTCAGTTACTACACGGCTGTGTACCTTGAAAAATACAATATATAGGCCTTAACTGGCAACTGTACTGTGCGTTCTCTTGCCAAAGTAATTTCTCATAACTGGTGTTCATACCCACCGTCTGTTCAGTTACTACACGGCTGTGTACCTTGAAAAATACAATCTATAGGCCTTAACTGGCAACTGTACTGTGCGTTCTCTTGCAAAGTAATTTCTCATAACTGGTGTTCATACCCACCGTCTGTTCAGTTACTACAACGGCTGTGTACCTTGAAAAATACAATATATAGGCCTTAACTGGCAACTGTACTGTGCGTTCTCTGCAAAGTAATTTCTCATAACTGGTGTTTATACCCACTGTCTGTTCATTTACTACACGGCTGTGTACCTTGAAAAATACAATATATAGGCCTTAACTGGCAACAGTACTGTGCGTTCTCTTGCAAAGTAATTTCTCATAACTGGTGTTCATACCCACCGTCTGTTCAGTTACTACACGGCTGTGTACCTTGAAAAATACAATCTATAGGCCTTAACTGGCAACTGTACTGTGCGTTCTCTTGCAAAGTAATTTCTCATAACTGGTGTTCATACCCACCGTCTGTTCAGTTACTACACGGCTGTGTACCTTGAAAAATACAATCTATAGGCCTTAACTGGCAACTGTACTGTGCGTTCTCTTGCAAAGTAATTTCTCATAACTGGTGTTCATACCCACCGTCTGTTCAGTTACTACAACGGCTGTGTACCTTGAAAAATACAATATATAGGCCTTAACTGGCAACTGTACTGTGCGTTCTCTTGCAAAGTAATTTCTCATAACTGGTGTTTATACCCACCGTCTGTTCAGTTACTACACGGCTGTGTACCTTGAAAAATACAATATATAGGCCTTAACTGGCAACAGTACTGTGCGTTCTCTTGCAAAGTAATTTCTCATAACTGGTGTTCATACCACCGCCTGTTCAGTTACTACACGGCTGTGTACCTTGAAAAATACAATATATAGGCCTTAACTGGCAACTGTACTGTGCGTTCTCTTGCAAAGTAATTTCTCATAACTGGTGTTCATACCCACCGTCTGTTCAGTTACTACACGGCTGTGTACCTTGAAAAATACAATCTATAGGCCTTAACTGGCAACTGTACTGTGCGTTCTCTTGCAAAGTAATTTCTCATAACTGGTGTTTATACCCACCGTCTGTTCAGTTACTACACGGCTGTGTACCTTGAAAAATACAATCTATAGGCCTTAACTGGCAACAGTACTGTGCGTTCTCTTGCAAAGTAATTTCTCATAACTGGTGTTCATACCCACCGTCTGTTCAGTTACTACAACGGCTGTGTACCTTGAAAAATACAATATATAGGCCTTAACTGGCAACTGTACTGTGCGTTCTCTTGCAAAGTAATTTCTCATAACTGGTGTTTATACCCACCGTCTGTTCAGTTACTACACGGCTGTGTACCTTGAAAAATACAATATATAGGCCTTAACTGGCAACAGTACTGTGCGTTCTCTTGCAAAGTAATTTCTCATAACTGGTGTTCATACCCACCGTCTGTTCAGTTACTACACGGCTGTGTACCTTGAAAAATACAATCTATAGGCCTTAACTGGCAACTGTACTGTGCGTTCTCTTGCAAAGTAATTTCTCATAACTGGTGTTCATACCCACCGTCTGTTCAGTTACTACACGGCTGTGTACCTTGAAAAATACAAATCTATAGGCCTTAACTGGCAACTGTACTGTGCGTTCTCTTGCAAAGTAATTTCTCATAACTGGTGTTCATACCCACCGTCTGTTCAGTTACTACAACGGCTGTGTACCTTGAAAAATACAATATATAGGCCTTAACTGGCAACTGTACTGTGCGTTCTCTTGCAAAGTAATTTCTCATAACTGGTGTTCATACCCACCGTCTGTTCAGTTACTACACGGCTGTGTACCTTGAAAAAATACAATCTATAGGCCCTTAACTGGCAACTGTACTGTGCGTTCTCTTGCAAAGTAATTTCTCATAACTGGTGTTCATACCCACCGTCTGTTCAGTTACTACACGGCTGTGTACCTTGAAAAATACAATATATAGGCCTTAACTGGCAACTGTACTGTGCGTTCTCTTGCAAAGTAATTTCTCATAACTGGTGTTTATACCCACCGTCTGTTCAGTTACTACACGGCTGTGTACCTTGAAAAATACAATATATAGGCCTTAACTGGCAACAGTACTGTGCGTTCTCTTGCAAAGTAATTTCTCATAACTGGTGTTCATACCCACCGTCTGTTCAGTTACTACACGGCTGTGTACCTTGAAAAATACAATCTACAGGCCTTAACTGGCAACTGTACTGTGCGTTCTCTTGCAAAGTAATTTCTCATAACTGGTGTTCATACCCACCGTCTGTTCAGTTACTACACGGCTGTGTACCTTGAAAAATACAATCTATAGGCCTTAACTGGCAACTGTACTGTGCGTTCTCTTGCAAAGTAATTTCTCATAACTGGTGTTCATACCCACCGTCTGTTCAGTTACTACACGGCTGTGTACCTTGAAAAATACAATCTATAGGCCTTAACTGGCAACTGTACTGTGCGTTCTCTTGCAAAGTAATTTCTCATAACTGGTGTTCATACCCACCGTCTGTTCAGTTACTACACGGCTGTGTACCTTGAAAAATACAATATATAGGCCTTAACTGGCAACTGTACTGTGCGTTCTCTTGCAAAGTAATTTCTCATAACTGGTGTTCATACCCACCGTCTGTTCAGTTACTACACGGCTGTGTACCTTGAAAAATACAATCTATAGGCCTTAACTGGCAACTGTACTGTGCGTTCTCTTGCAAAGTAATTTCTCATAACTGGTGTTCATACCCACCGTCTGTTCAGTTACTACACGGCTGTGTACCTTGAAAAATACAATATATAGGCCTTAACTGGCAACTGTACTGTGCGTTCTCTTGCAAAGTAATTTCTCATAACTGGTGTTATACCCACCGTCTGTTCAGTTTACTACACGGCTGTGTATCTTGAAAAATACAATATATAGGCCTTAACTGGCAACAGTACTGTGCGTTCTCTTGCAAAGTAATTTCTCATAACTGGTGTTCATACCCACCGTCTGTTCAGTTACTACACGGCTGTGTACCTTGAAAAATACAATCTATAGGCCTTAACTGGCAACTGTACTGTGCGTTCTCTTGCAAAGTAATTTCTCATAACTGGTGTTCATACCCACCGTCTGTTCAGTTACTACACGGCTGTGTACCTTGAAAAATACAATATATAGGCCTTAACTGGCAACTGTACTGTGCGTTCTCTTGCAAAGTAATTTCTCATAACTGGTGTTCATACCCACTGTCTGTTCAGTTACTACACGGCTGTGTACCTTGAAAAATACAATCTATAGGCCTTAACTGGCAACTGTACTGTGCGTTCTCTTGCAAAGTAATTTCTCATAACTGGTGTTCATACCCACCGTCTGTTCAGTTACTACACGGCTGTGTACCTTGAAAAATACAAATATATAGGCCTTAACTGGCAACTGTACTGTGCGTTCTCTTGCAAAACTAATTTCAACGGCTGTGAAGGCAAAGTATTGTAAAAAAAAAAAAAATGCGGCGGGGGGCTAGCGGAATCGGACGTGGACGAGGACGGGGGCGCGGAAATGCTGTTGGGGGCCTTGTTGAAGCCAGTGGGGATACAATGCGTGCTGGTGAGGGTCAGCCAGGATCCCGCTCATCCAGAATCCCTGCCTTTATGGGACAGTTAAGCAGGGGGCGGGTTACACCGCTGTTGAGGCCTGAGCAGGTTGAACAGGTGGTGCAATGGATAGCCGATAGCGCTTCCACACAGTTGTCCACCAGCCAGTCATCCACACAGTCTCACTCTGACCCTCCTTCCTCCACACCTGGCCAACAGAGTCATCCCACCCTTGACCCCTCCCAGGAGCTCTTTTCGGGTCCTTTTTCAGATGTGCCGGAAGAATCCCAGGAGCTAGCAGAGGAATTTGTTTGTAGTGATGCCAACCACTTGAGTATTCGCCATCTCCTGCTGATGTGGACCCTGAACCAGCATCTGTTATCATGAGCGATGATGATGATGATGAGATGCAGTTGCCATCAAGGGAGGCTGTTGGAATGTCCAGTGGGCAGGAGGAGGAGCAGAGTGAGGAAGAGGAGGTGGTGGATGACGAAATGACCGACCCCACTTGGCCAGGGGTGATGTCCAGCGGGAAAGCAATGGAGAGGTGGTGGTCTGCGCAGCACCGAAAAAGGCAGCAAGAGGCAGAGGATGTCCACAGGCAGGGCAGAGGGATGTCCACAGGCAGAGGGATGTCCACAGGCAGAGGACAGTCCAGACAGAGAAGTGAGGCCACAGCCAGCAGGGCCGAAGCTGTTCCCGGCAGCGGGCAGTCGCGCGAAGCTCCCCCATCGAGGCCTCGTACTTCTGTGGTGTGGAGATTTTTTAATGTTTGTGCGGATGACAAACTGAGCGCGGTTTGCACACTCTGCCACTCAAAACTGAGTAGGGGCTCTGAGAAGAGCAATCTGACCACCTCAGGCATGCGGCGTCACTTGGAAGTCAAGCACTGGGCTGAGTGGGAGAGAGCAAACGCAATACAAACTGCGCCCGGTCCTGCTGCCACTGCCTCTTCCCCTTTGTTGTGTGCTGCCACTGCGGTCCAGACCTCCAGCCAGGACACCTCCACATCTGCCTCTGCCTCGGCTACTTTGGGGCTTTCTCCTTCAGCCTCCCCTTCCCCCACCTCTTCGCCTGCACCCTCACACTCCTCGTCCCAACAACTGTCCATCTCGCAGGCGTTCGACCGCAGGCGGAAGTACGCCTCGAGTCACCCCAAGCCCAAGCCTTAAACTGCCACATCTCCAAACTGCTGGCCCTGGAGATGTTGCCGTTTAGGCTTGTGGAGACGCAGGCCTTCCGCGACCTGATGGCGGCTGCCGCACCTCGCTATTCCGTCCCCAGCCGCCACTACTTTTCCCGGAGTGCCGTCCCCGCCCTGCACCAGCACGTGTCGCGTAACATCAGGCGGGCCCTGAGGTATGCAGTCAGCGCAAAGGTCCACTTGACCACCGACTCGTGGACAAGCGCTTGCGGCCAGGGACGCTACATCTCTTTGACGGCACACTGGGTGAATGTAGTGGAAGCGGGGACGGGTCGCAACAGAGACGGCCTACCTACCACCCCGCCCAAGATTGCCAGCATGGGTTCTGATAAACCCCCCTCCTCCTCCTCCTCCTCCTCCTCCTCTGCCTTAACTCGCCCTCAGCCGCTAGCTGGAAGCGTTGCAGCACTGGCGCGGGGAGACCGTCAGCAGGCGGTGCTTAAGCTCATCAGCTTGGGCGACAGGAAGCCACAGCGCCCCAGAGGTGAGGGACGCCCATACTGCAGCAGACGGAGATGTGGCTGTCGCCGCTGCAGCTAGGACCAGGCATGGTCGTGTGCGATAACGGCCGTAACCTGGTGGCGGCTCTGGAGCTTGCCGAACTCAATCACGTACCATGCCTGGCCCACGTTTTTAATCTGGTAGTCCAAAAATTTCTGAAGACTTACCCCAACCTGGCAGAGCTACTGGTGAAAGTGCGGCGCTTGTGCGCTCACTTTCGTAAGTCAACTGTAGCTGCTGCTAGCTTAAAAAAACTCCAGCAACGCCTCCATTTGCCTGAACATCGGCTGTTGTGCGACCTGCCCACTCGCTGGAATTCCACCTATTCCATGTTGGCCAGGGTGTGTGAGCAGCAGAGAGCATTGATGGAGTACCAGATTATGAATCCACGCGTGCCTCCAACTCAGCTCCCTCAGTTTGCCAACCACGAGTGGCCATGGATGGCAGACATATGCGATGTACTGCGTATCTTTGAGGAGTCCACCAAGAAGGTCAGCAGCGAGGACGCTATAGTGAGCGTAACCATCCCGCTCCTAGGCGTCCTTAAAGAATCCCTCATCGCAATAAGGGAGAACGCATTGCACGCAGAGGAGACGGGGGTAGGAGGAGACGCAACGGAGCTACACAGTCAGACCACACTTTTGTCTGCTTCACGGTGGCAGTTTCAGGAGGAGGAGGATGAGGAGGAGGACGACGTGGAGGTGGCTGTGGAAGAGGAGGAGGATGCTGGCGGCGAGGGTAGCAGTCAGGCTGTGTGCGTCCCATTGGTTCAGCGCGGATGGGGCGGAGAGGAGGCGGAAGAGGAAGAGGAGGAAATGGCAAGTGATCCTTCTGGTGGGGGCAGTGAGGTCATGCCTATTCAGAGTCTGGCACACATGGCTGACTTCATGCTGGGCTGCTTTCCCGGGACACACGTGTTGTCCGGATAGTGGAGAACAAACTGTACTGGGTCTTCGCAATCCTGGACCCCCGGTTATAAAGATAACGTCTCTTCTTTTATTCCGTAGAGGAGAGGACAAATCGATTGCTGGAATACCAGAGGGAACTCGTGCAGAACATGATGGAGATTTTCCCACCCACCATCGCTGGCGGCAGAGAGGAGAGGGTCTCCCAGAGTCCCACAACATCTATCAGGCCCACAGCCACCAGGGGAACACTCTCCAAGGTGTGGGACACGTTCATGGCACCCCCCTCGTGCAACTTCCATCACTGCGGGGCCCGCTATCAGCAGGAGGGACAAGTATCGGCGGATGTTGCGGGAGTACCTGGCAGACCGTAACCCTGTCCTCCCCGATCCCTCGGCGTCCTACACTTACTGGGTCTCCAAGTTGGACACGTGGCTGGAACTGTCCCTGTACGCCTTGGAGGTGCTTGCCTGCCCTGCCGCCAGCGTGCTATCAGAAAGGGTGTTCAGCACAGCCGGGGGCATTATAACCGATAAGCGCAGCCGCCTGTCAACCGACAGTGCCGACAGGCTGACGCTAATCAAAATGAACAGCAAGTGGATTGACCCGGACTTTGCTTCTCCAACCGTGGAAAGCAGCCAAAAGTGAAGTGCCATCTGTATGAAGTGCCATTTCCTCCCCCACCTCCTCCTCCTCCTCCTTTACCGCCTTAGAATTGCTCCGTAAAAAAATAATATATATATATTTATGGCTCACCTCTTGGGCCTCCACAAATTTTTAAGAGGTCTCACCTCTTGGGCCTCCACATAATTTTTAAGAGGTCTCACCTCTTGGGCCTCCACATAATTTTTAAGAGGTCTCACCTCTTGGGCCTCCACATAATTTTTAAGAGGTCTCACCTCTTGGGCCTCCACATAATTTTTAAGAGGTCTCACCTCTTGGGCCTCCACATAATTTTTAAGAGGTCTCACCTCTTGGGCCTCAAAAATTTTTAAGAGGTCTCACCTCTTGGGCCTCCACATAATTTTTAAGAGGTCTCACCTCTTGGGGCTCCACAAAATGTTTTAAGAGGTCTCACCTCTTGGGCCTCCACAAATTTTTAAGACGTCTCACCTCTTGGGCCTCCACAAAATTTTTAAGAGGTCTCACCTCTTGGGCCTCCACATAATTTTTAAGAGGTCTCACCTCTTGGGCCTCCAATAATTTTAAGAGGTCTCACCTCTTGGGCCTCCACATAATTTTAAGAGGTCTCACCTCTTGGGCCTCCACATAATTTTTAAGAGGTCTCACCTCTTGGGCCTCCACAAAATGTTTAACAGGTCTCACCTCTTGGGCCTCCACATAATTTTTAACAGGTCTCACCTCTTGGGCCTCCACAAAATGTTTAACAGGTCTCACCTCTTGGGCCTCCACATAATTTTTAAGAGGTCTCACCTCTTGGGCCTCCACAAAATGTTTAAGAGGTCTCACCTCTTGGGCCTCCACAAAATCTTTAAGAGGTCTCACCTCTTGGGCCTCCACAAAATCTTTAAGAGGTCTCACCTCTTGGGCCTCCACAAAATGTTTAAAGGTCTCACCTCTTGGGCCTCCACAAAATCTTTAAGAGGTCTCACCTCTTGGGCCTCCACAAAATGTTTAAGAGGTCTCACCTCTTGGGCCTCCACAAATTTTTAAACAGGTCTCACCTCTTGGGCCTCCACATAATTTTTAAAGAGGTCTCACCTCTTGGGCCTCCACAAAATCTTTTAAGAGGTCTCACCTCTTGGGCCTCCACAAAATCTTTAAGAGGTCTCACCTCTTGGGCCTCCACAAAATCTTTAAGAGGTCTCACCTCTTGGGCCTCCACAAAATGTTTAAGAGGTCTCACCTCTTGGGCCTCCACAAAATGTTTAAGAGGTCTCACCTCTTGGGCCTCCACAATTTTTAAAGAGGTCTCACCTCTTGGGCCTCCACAAAATCTTTAAGAGGTCTCACCTCTTGGGCCTCCACAAAATGTTTAAGAGGTCTCACCTCTTGGGCCTCCACATAATTTTAAAGAGGTCTCACCTCTTGGGCCTCCACAAAATCTTTAAAGGTCTCACCTCTTGGGCCTCCACAAAATGTTTAACAGGTCTCACCTCTTGGGCCTCCACATAATTTTTAACAGGTCTCACCTTTTGGGCCTCCACAAAAGGTTTAAGAGGTTAACAGTGGAAAGCAGCCAAAAGTGAAGTGCCATCTGTATGAAGTGCCATTTCCTCCTCCACCTCCTCCTCCTCCTCCTTAACCGCCGTAGAATTGCTCCGTAAATAAGAAAAATGTATATATTTATGGCTCACCTCTTGGGCCTCCACATAATTTTTAACAGGTCTCACCTCTTGGGCCTCCACAAAATGTTTAACAGGTCTCACCTCTTGGGCCTCCACAATAATTTTTAAACAGGTCTCACCTCTTGGGCCTCCACAAATTTTAAGAGGTCTCACCTCTTGGGCCTCCACAAAATTTTTAAGAGGTCTCACCTCTTGGGCCTCCACAAATTTTAAGAGGTCTCACCTCTTGGGCCTCCACAAAATCTTTAAGAGGTCTCACCTCTTGGGCCTCCACAAAATCTTTAAGAGGTCTCACCTCTTGGGCCTCCACAAAATGTTTAAGAGGTCTCACCTCTTGGGCCTCCACATAATTTTAAAAGAGGTCTCACCTCTTGGGCCTCCACAAAATGTTTAACAGGTCTCACCTCTTGGGCCTCCACAAAATGTTTAACAGGTCTCACCTCTTGGGCCTCCACATAATTTTTAACAGGTCTCACCTTTTGGGCCTCCACAAAAGGTTTAAGAGGTTAACAGTGGAAAGCAGCCAAAAGTGAAGTGCCATCTGTATGAAGTGCCATTTCCTCCTCCACCTCCTCCTCCTCCTTAACCGCCGTAGAATTGCTCCGTAAATAAGAAAAATGTTATATTTATGGCTCACCTCTTGGGCCTCCACATAATTTTTAAACAGGTCTCACCTCTTGGGCCTCCACAAAATGTTTAACAGGTCTCACCTCTTGGGCCTCCACATAATTTTTTAACAGGTCTCACCTCTTGGGCCTCCACATAATTTTAAAGAGGTCTCACCTCTTGGGCCTCCACAAAATTTTTAAGAGGTCTCACCTCTTGGGCCTCCACAAAATCTTTAACAGGTCTCACCTCTTGGGCCTCCACAAAATGTTTAACAGGTCTCACCTCTTGGGCCTCCACAAAATGTTTAACAGGTCTCACCTCTTGGGCCTCCACATAATTTTTAACAGGTCTCACCTTTTGGGCCTCCACAAAAGGTTTAAGAGGTTAACAGTGGAAAGCAGCCAAAAGTGAAGTGCCATCTGTATGAAGTGCCATTTCCTCCTCCACCTCCTCCTCCTCCTTAACCGCCGTAGAATTGCTCCGTAAATAAGAAAAATGTATATATTTATGGCTCACCTCTTGGGCCTCCACATAATTTTTAACAGGTCTCACCTCTTGGGCCTCCACAAAAGGTTTAACAGGTCTCACCTCTTGGGCCTCCACAATAATTTTTAACAGGTCTCACCTCTTGGGCCTCCACAATAATTTTAAGAGGTCTCACCTCTTGGGCCTCCACAAAATCTTTAAGAGGTCTCACCTCTTGGGCCTCCACAAAATCTTTAAGAGGTCTCACCTCTTGGGCCTCCACAAAATCTTTAAGAGGTCTCACCTCTTGGGCCTCCACAAAATCTTTAAGAGGTCTCACCTCTTGGGCCTCCACAAAATGTTTAAGAGGTCTCACCTCTTGGGCCTCCACATAATTTTAAAGAGGTCTCACCTCTTGGGCCTCCACAAAATCTTTAAGAGGTCTCACCTCTTGGGCCTCCACAAAATGTTTAACAGGTCTCACCTCTTGGGCCTCCACATAATTTTTAACAGGTCTCACCTTTTGGGCCTCCACAAAAGGTTTAAGAGGTTAACAGTGGAAAGCAGCCAAAAGTGAAGTGCCATCTGTATGAAGTGCCATTTCCTCCTCCACCTCCTCCTCCTCCTCCTTAACCGCCGTAGAATTGCTCCGTAAATAAGAAAAATGTATATATTTATTGGCTCACCTCTTGGGCCTCCACATAACTTTTTAACAGGTCTCACCTCTTGGGCCTCCACAAAAAAGGTTTAACAGGTCTCACCTCTTGGGCCTCCACATAATTTTTTAACAGGTCTCACCTCTTGGGCCTCCACATAATTTTTAACACGTCTCTCCTCTTGGGCCTCCACATAATTTTTAATACGTCTCACCTCTTGGGCCTCCACAATAATTTTAACAGGTCTCACCTCTTGGGCCTCCACATAATTTTTAACAGGTCTCTCCTCTTGGGCCTCCACATAATTTTTAATACGTCTCACCTCTTGGGCCTCCACATAATTTTTAAGAGGTCTCACCTCTTGGGCCTCCACAAAATGTTTAAGAGGTCTCACCTCTTGGGCCTCCACATAATTTTAAGAGGTCTCACCTCTTGGCCTCCACATAATTTTTAAGAGGTCTCACCTCTTGGGCCTCCACATAATTTTTAAGAGGTCTCACCTCTTGGGCCTCCACATAATTTTTAAGAGGTCTCACCTCTTGGGCCTCCACAATAATTTTTTAAGAGGTCTCACCTCTTGGGCCTCCACATAATTTTTAAGAGGTCTCACCTCTTGGGCCTCCACATAATTTTTAAGAGGTCTCACCTCTTGGGCCTCCACATAATTTTTAAGAGGTCTCACCTCTTGGGGCTCTACAAAATGTTTAAGAGGTCTCACCTCTTTAGCCTCCACACAATTTTTAAGACGTCTCACCTCTTGGGCCTCCACAAAATTTTCCATGAGCCTCTGGCCAGCCCACGGCCTCTTCCTGCCTTTTGCGGTCCTACGCATCCCTCAACATCCCCACTGCTTTACCTGCTAGACATGACACTGGGCCAGGTCGGGTCACTGACATCTCAAGCGCCAACAATTTGGGCATTTTAAGGCTTCTGCATGTGTTTT